>JADMNL010000032.1:102920000-103285000 GCA_016271365.2 Neoceratodus forsteri | reverse complement strand
CAGAGCAGGCCTTATGGTTCTTCGTGTCTATTCAGTAGTCAGCACCCATACTGGGAGCCGGATCTGCTTTAGTTTCCCCACCCACTTGGGGTTCCCTATCCCCCGTCCAATATATTCCTCCAGTATTGGACTTTGTCAACTTCACTCTCCCCCTATACCTGTCCCAGACCCTCTTGAACCCCTCTACAGTATCTGCCTCCACTAGCCCCTTGGGCAGCACATTCCATGGTTCCACCACCCTCTCACTGAAGTAACACCTCCTCCTCTCCCCCGTTTCCCACCCAGCTTCCACCGTGTCCTCTGGTTGCCCCCCCTCCTTTCTTTTGGAACACCCTGTCTGGGCCTCCCTTATTAATCCCCTTTGACTACTTGAAGACCTCTATCATGTGCCCCCGTCCCTCCTCCAGAGTGTACATGTTGAGCTCAAGCCTCTTCCCGTAGGTCCTTTACCCCATGCCCCAGATCATCTTGGTTGCCCTCCTCTGAACCCTCTCCAGGAGTGCAATGTCCCTTTTTAAGTGCGGCCTCCAGAACTGCACACAATACCCGAAGTACAGCCTAACCAGGCAGTTATACAGAAGGAGAATCACATACCTCCTTCTGGAGGTAATCCCCCTAGCGATGCATCCCAGCATCCTACTGGCCTTGGCCACTGCCCTCCTACAAGTCTTAGAGTTGTTCATTTTGACATCCACCACCACCCCCCCCCCCGGTCCCTCCTGCCCTTCGAGACTTGTTGTGCATCTCCCCACAGGGTATACACTTGGCCTGGGTTTCTGGCCCCAGGTGCAGAACCCTGCATTTCCCTGCATTGAATTTCAGTTTCTATTACCCAACCACCTCTCCAGATCCTCCTGCAGGGCCTCCTCCCCATCCACCACTGCTCCCAGCTTCGAGTCATCTGCAGAGACTCATTTCACTCCTGATATCTTTCTTTATGTCAGAGACATAGGCGATAAACAGGAGTGGCCCCAGGACCAATCCACTTCTGTGATACGCATGGACACAAAAGCCACCATGTACATCTGTTTAACTGAGCTACAGTGTGTATAAATGAAGATTCATACATATAGTAAACTCGTCATCACTAGGACACGACCCCACCCCCACTGCTCAGTGGCTGGTCAGTACAACTTTTTTCAGTTTCATTGCTGAAAAACATTCACTGTGACAGCAGTCCTTCATGCTGCTCACAACATAACCACCCCAATATCAAAGCCATGTCTCCAAGTGAACTTTTAAACATAAACATAAACACGCACACACTAAATTAGAACACATCTCTCTCTCTCTCTCCACACACACACACATATATATATATATATACATACACACACACACACATATATACACACACACACACACATATATATATATATACACACACACACATATATACACACACACACACATACATATATACACATATATATATATACACACACACACACACACATATATATATATACACACACATATATACATATATATATATATATATATATATACACACACACATATACACACATATATATATATATATACACACACACACACACATATATACACACATATATATATATACACACATATATATATATATATATATATACACACACACACACATATACACATATACACACATATATATATATATATATATATATATACACACATATACACACACACACATATACATATATATATACATACACACACACACACACACACACACACACACATATATACATACACCCCATTTCAATTCCCTATCACCTGCCTGATGGCACCCCACCCTCTCATGCCAGCCCAACTCTGCCCACCAACCAGTAAATATACTGTCCAGTTCCACTGACTTTCAGTTATTCCATTTTCACTTTCCTGTACAGCATTGCTGTCTCTTAAACCAAAAAAAAAAAAAATAGCACTTTTTTGCTTTACACACATTACTGCACTTCCTCTCCCACTCACCTCGAACATCTTCCCAGCCCAAACAAAGACACAAATTACACCTTCACAGTCAGCAGCCCTTTCCATAGTTTCAAATGAACTTAAAACAGCTCCTCGACGTCACAACTCCCCCGCCGCTTTCAGCTTGCAGATTCCTATTCCAGTTCCACTTCATCCCAGTCCCACCGGCTCACCCAGATCGCCGGACTAAGACAAAAAACATGGCACCATTCAGAATGCAAATAAAATTTTTTACATTTATTTATTTAAAATGTTGGTAACTGGGAAAGACATGCTGAGCCAAGGCTCATTTCCAGGTGCAACCCAGAGAGGGGGTAGGGAAAATAATACGACATCATTTTGGGGGCCTGCATCATACATGGAAGGAGACTGTGAAACTGAGGAGGAGGACCCTACCGATGGGCGGTCTGGGGAGGGGCTATCACTGGCAGGAGGGGGGAAGGCAAAGCAGGGGGACGAGGTAGCGGAGATGGAAATCACGGCAGAGAGAGTGAGGGAAGCCCTCAGGTCCCTTAAGACAGAGAAAGTACCGGGGCTGGATAAATTACATCCCAGAGTGCTGCAGGAACTGGCAAATGTCCTGGCGAAACCCCTGGCACAGCTTTTCAGCATCTCTCTGAGGACGGGGTGGGTGCCCCAGGACTGGAAGGTGGTGCATATAGTGCCCATCCACAAGAGGGGGGTCAAGGGAGGTGGCAGTGAACTACAGGCCCATCAGCCTGACATCGGTGGTGGGCAAGGTGATGGAGGGCATTGTCAGGGAGAGGCTGGGGGGGGGGACTGGAAAAGTCGGAGTGCCTGGACGATAGACAGCATGGATTCGTCTCAGGAAAATAGTGTCAGACAAACCTTGTGGAGTTCTATGACTGAGTGACGAGTGCCTTGGACCTCAGTAGACCGGAGGACATCCTCTCTTGACTTCAGCAAGGCGCTTAACTCTGTTCCTCACGGGGGCCTGTTGGATAAGCTGGGAGAAATGGGGGGTGGGGAACCAGATGATCAGATGGATAGGCAATTAGCTCCAGGACCGGACCCAGAGGGTTGTGGTTGGCGGGTTAGTCTCATCCCCAAGGAGGGTCATTAGTGGGGCCCCTCAGGCCCCTTCTGTTCAACGCCTACATCTCTGACATAAGGAAGGGTATCAGGAGTGAAAGAAGTATCTTTGCGGATCACTCAAAACTGGGGGCGGAGGTGGATGGGGAGTAGGGAAGGGTGGCCCTACAGGGGGACCTGGAAAGGCAGTCTAGCAAGTGGAAGCTGAGGTTTAATGCAGGGAAATGCAAGGTACTGCACTTGGGAGCCAGGAAAACCCAGGCCTAGTGTACACCCGGGGGGGGGGGGGTAGAGAATGCTACAAGTCTCAATGGCTGAGAGGGACCTGGGGGTGATGGTGGATGTCAAGATGAACAACTCTGGAGACTTGTAGATGGGCAGCGGCCAAGGCCAACAGGATGCTGGGATGCATCGCTAGGGGGGGATCACCCCCAGAAGGAGGGAAGCGATACTCCCTCTGTATAACTGCTTGGTGAGGATGCACCTAGAGTACTGTGTGCAGTTTTGGAGGCCACACTTAAAGAGGGACATTGAACTCCTGGAGAGGGTCCAGAGGAGGGCAACCAAAATGATCTGGGGCTTGGGGGACAGGACCTAAGGGGAGAGGCTTGAAGCGCTAAATATGTACACACTGGAAGAGAGAAGGGACTGGGGGACATGATGGAGGTCTTCAGGTACATGAAGGGGGTAAACAGGGGAGGAGCAATCAGGGTGCTCCGAAGGAAGGGGGGGCGGCAACTAGAGAGCATGGGTGGAAGCTGGGGGGGATTCAGGGGAGAAAGGAGGAGGTGCTACTTCACTGAGAGGGTGGTGGAGTCATGGAATGCGCTGCCCAGGGGCTGGTGGAGGCACAGACAGTGGAGGGGTTCAAGAGGGGGTGGGACAGGTACAGGGGAAAGGTTTTGGAAGCAAAGTCCAGTGCAGCGAGAATATCTGGGACTGGGAAGGGAGAAGCCAGAGAGGGCGAGGGGGGCAGGAAGGTCAGCTCCCAGGGTGGGGGCTGACCAAACGAGCAGACACGAAAGACCATTAGGCCTATTCTGCTGGCATTTTAGTATGTTAGTATATACAGGATGATTACATACAAAGAAATGCCATAAATACAATATTTACATTGATGTAAAAAACATTCCACCTTGTGGCTAATGCACATTGTGGCGAATACAATATTTACATTGATGGGAAAATGTACAAAAATCAGTCAGACTAAATTAGCAACTGAGGGACTCTAGTGCGGAGTTGTAATCAGTCGAGAGTGTTAGGAGAGGAGCAAGATGAGGGGTGGGCTTATGAAGGGGTGTAGGAGGGAGGGTACGTGGGCGGAAGGTGTTAGGGGAAGGAGTGGGTGGGTGACTAGGGCGGCAGAAGGAAGGTAGGGCATAGTGACTCAGACGCGAGAAGTGGGCGAGCATCGGGGTGGCTAGGGTGGATGGAGAAAAGGTGGGGCTCACTGATTCGTGGTGAAAAGTGGGAGAGCAATCACATGGGGGGGTTAGTTTGAAGTGCTTTTTGAGGGATGCTGCAGTCGGGAGAGTGCGGACCGGGAGAGGAAGGCTGTTCCAGAGGGCTGAAAGCCTATAAGCAAAGGAGGATTTCCCCGAGAGTAATGTGGTTGGGGCAGAGCAAAGGAGTGGTGGTTGCCATTGCGTAGCGTGTATACAGAGTTGGGAGCAGGGACCAGCAGCGATGAAAGGTAGGAGGGGAAGGTGCCAAACCAGAACTTGGCGATGAAGGTGGCACAATGAACAAGACAGCAGTTGGCGAGGGAGGGGAGAGATAGGGCGCAACAGAAAGAGTAATGATGAGTGTGATAAGGGAGGCTTGTGTGGCGAAATGGCAGAAGGCATGGAAGAGTGTCCAACTTGGCTAGAGATTATTGGGGTGCCGAGCTTTGCACCATGTTGGCATAGTCAATAGAAAGGAGGGTGAGCTTGGATACGAGTTCCTTTCTGATGGGGATTGAGACTGGCCTTGTGTTTATACAGTATTTTTCATTTATGCCTAATTTAGGACACAGCTTGCAATGGAGGGCACCCAAGTGGCAGAAGAAATCCAGTTCAGGGTCCAACCATACACCCAAGTATTTACAATAATCCACTGCCTCAATTTTGAAGCCATCTAGGGCAAGGAAGGAGGAAGAGAATGGATTTTGACCAGTTTCTGAGCAGAGCCAAACGCCATAGCGACCATTTTCTTGGTGTTACATCTGAGCGAACTGACTTAAAACCAACGCAGCACAAGCAACAAAATTTCCGAATAATGGCTGTAAAAGCCGCAGCCCAGTCCACAAGATAATCGCTTGCTTAGAAGACCCACAATATTGTTTTCAAAAAAACCAAGGGAATCCCCATCACCTCGCCAATCAGCTCACACATTCACAAGTATACATGAAGTCCTGACGCTCCACACACAGCAGCCTTCACAGCCATAACCTTAAA
This sequence comes from Neoceratodus forsteri, assembly GCA_016271365.2. Taxonomy (NCBI): domain Eukaryota; kingdom Metazoa; phylum Chordata; order Ceratodontiformes; family Ceratodontidae; genus Neoceratodus; species Neoceratodus forsteri. Next base: position 103,279,538 of record JADMNL010000032.1, on the reverse strand, counting down.
GCACATTTATATGTCATATTACAAAGAAACCCATACAAAATCATATTTTTTTAAACTTTAACAAAATTAAAACACCAACATCCTATCATACTGCAAAAATGGAACATGCAGGGGGAACTACGCGATACCTGCTTTATCTATATTTGTGCTGTTCGACTTCAACCAAGTTACCCGAGGTCCAACAGCACTTGTACAGATAAATCAGGTATCATACAGCCCCCCACATATCCCTCATTTATATACAACACGTGTGTACTGACAAATAAGCAAATAAAAAGTATTATCTTGACCGACCACAACAAGGTATTATCTTGCGAACTAAGGTATGTCACAATGCATACTGAAACACAGTGCTACTCAAACCATGCTGATGACATCACAAGAGCCAAGTGTAGCACTGAAGCCAGCAGCTGAAATCCAACAAAACAGTTATGTCTTCATACAAAGAGCACGTTTAAAAGGTATAAACTACTGGGATGCATAAGGAGAGGCATCACTAGTAGAAAACAGGAAGTTGTTATCCCTCTGTACAGACAGCTGGTGAGACCCCATCTGGAGTACTGCGTCCAATTCTGGAGACCCCCATCTCCGCAAGAACATAGGATGGAGGCAGTTCAGAGGAGGGAAACTAAAATGGTGCAGGGTCTGCAACAGAAGTCATATGAGGAGCGACTAAAGGAGCTTAATATGTATACCCTTGAAGAAAGGAGGGAGAGGAAGAACATGACAAAAACTTTTAAATACCTCAAGGAAATCAACAAAGTCCAAGAGGGCAGCATCTTTCAGAAAGAGATGTGCAAGAACAAGGAGACACAATCTGAAGATAGAGGGGACGGCTCAGGGGCAATGTGAGGAAGTATTTTTTCACAGAGAGGGTGGTGGACACATTGAACGACCTTCTTGAGGAGGTTCTGGGGTCAAAAACAGTGGGGAATTCAAAAATGCATGGGACAGACATGAGACAATTCTTGTGGGGGGTAGGAAGAAATGGGCTGTTGGTTAACTAGGATCTGCAGCTTATCCAGTAGATAGGAAAATGGGCATACTAGGTGGGCCAAGCAGTCCTTATCTGCCGTCAAAGTCTATGTTTCTATGTTGTTGTATAAATCAAATATTCAATGGTCTGATTCAAAAGACACAGTTTATGACTTGTGTGGAGGCAGGACTTTTATAATTCACTCATGGCTCCAGCACTTGTGAGTTACGGTCTTGCTCCCCCACAAGTGAAGATAAATCACACATTTTGGGTCAGTCCATTTAGAGCCAACAATGATCAGTTTAAAAAAAATGATCAATTCCATGTGGCAAAATCTTAAAATCCCCCCCCCAACCCCGGAAAACTGAGGAACAAATAGCATATTTTGTACAAAGAGTTGGTTCAAAATGGAGGGTTTATTCAAAAAGCTAGTGCAAAGTGTGGTCTTTCATGAAAAACCGCTTCCTGAGTGCTGGTTTTAAAATGACAAATTCCATGTTTTACCAACGTTTTCTGCTGAAAACAGAAAATCACTGACCCTACCCATTGCATATCCCATATACATATTTTATATGCATGTGCATCTCAATCATATAAATACACACGCTGGTGGTGGGTGCCATTCTGTAGCTGTAGTATGATGCACTTTATGTTTCTCTCAACTACAGAGCTCTAGAGTAGAACAAAAAACAGACCTGCACGCTGGTACGGCAGTAGCACTACCACTTGCGATGCTGACAACTAGGCTATGGGAACAAGCCTGGTCACTGGTGCGTAACCCACATGGAGTACTGCATACAGTACTGGAGGCCGCACCTCAAAGGGGACATCGACAGAATGAAGACAGCGCAAAGGAGGGCAACAAAAATGATTCAGGGGCTGCATCAGATAGCATACGAGGATAGAATTGAGGGAGCTCAAAATGTACTCCCTGGAACAAGGGGGGGGGGAAACATAATTGAGTCCTTTAAGTATATTAGGGGTATAAATAAGGTTGGGGTTCAGCAGCTGTTTCAGGCGTAGGACAGCAGTGGAACTACAGGGCACACTATTAGATTGAAGGGTGGAAGGTTCAAGTGCAATGCTAGAAAGCTCTTCTTTACTGAAAGGGTGGTCAACCCATGGAACAGACTGCCTCAGGAGGTGGTGGGGGCCAAAAACAGAGAGTTCAAAAAATACATGGGATAGGCACAAGGGTATCATTTTACAGAAAGGCTAAGGGGGGGGGGGGGGAGTAGCATCCCATTAATTTTTTGGGACATACTAGATGGATCTTGTGGTCCCCTTCTGCTGTCACTTTCGATGTTTCTATGTGCCAGGGGGACACTGGATGAGCATCCCACAGACAACTCTCCACTTCTGGGGGAAGGTAGCAGGCGCCCGACGTTTTCAAGGACACCAGGCTGGAACCATATGGTAGTGGGTAAGACAGCTGCAGATCCGGGAGACATGTGGGGGAGCATGCACACCCACATGGTGACATCACTGCACGTTCGTGTCTCTGGGGGCAACCACTATGTGAAAAATCCTATGCCACAGCTGCACCATGATGCCCCCGCACATCTCTCCAAAGAGATGCCACCAGCCTCAGCTTCAGACCGAACTCAAGCGGATCTTAAGTCTCTCCTTTGGGAGTTCTGCCATAAGGCGCAAAACTACAGGGCCTCCACTCTGGGGAGGTCAGGTGTGGGGTCTGAGCATGCAGAATAAACAGACGGGGGAGGACACCTTAACATGGTTCAGTGTCAGGCCATTTACAACTGTATCCTGCAACCCTGCCCCCGGGACAAGGCTGAAACATAGAAATACAGAATCAGTCAGCAGAAAGGAACCACTTGGCCCACCGAGTCTGCCACAATGGTCCTTTCTTAGTCTGTCTCTGCAGACCCTAGCTGATCTCAGGCGACCCTCCCTCCTCTCTGCCTATTTACTAGTATTCCCTTATGTCTAAGCCCACGCATGCTTGAAGATCCACTGTTTTTGCCTCCACCACTTCCGCTGGCAGTCAAGGCTTCAACTATCACTTCAGTGAAGTAGTATCTCCTCACATCCCCTCTGCTCCTGATACTCTCTCTCATATTTGCAAGAAACTCCCCCTCCTACACCCTGTTCACCCCTGTAACTTACTTGTAGGTTTCAATTATGTCCCCCTTTACTCTCCTCTCTTCCAGGGTTTAAGAACAGAGATCCCAGCCTCTCTTCGCACAGCTTTTGATGCAACCTATGTACCATTTTAGCTGCCCTCCTCTGGACTGTCTCCACCCTGCCCATGTCCCTTCTGAGGTGTGGCCTCTAGAACTGGACACACTACTCCGATTGGGGTCTCACAAGCGAGCAATTCCTTATAAGGGCAGTACTTCCTAGTCCTACTTTCCTGGTCAACCACTGCTAGAAATTAATGGCATTCCGTCCCGTTTTGCATACAGTTTTCAAAGCAGAATACCACATCTATCGTGCTGGTATTCAGACTGGAATATTACTTCACCATGCAGCCACTCTGTACTTTAATCTGTAGTATACGTCTTTTGGATAGGCGAATACCACATACTGAAGTGGAATACAAAATTTGTGGTTTTGATATTCCACCTCCCACACCAGAGTATTTTCTTAATTTCCACCCCGACAACAAAAAACCAAATACACACACACACACACACGCATATGACATACTAACATACTAAAATGCCAGCAGAATAGGCACAACAGTCTCTCGAGTCCGCTTGATTTTCAGCACCCGCACTGAGGGCCGATTCTGATGTGTCCCCCTTCCCCTTGAGTTATACTGTCCCCAGTCCCAAATGTTCCACCTATATTGGGCCTGGTCAGATTTACCCTCCCACTGTACCTGTCCCATCCCGTCTTAAACCCGTCCACGGTCTCCACCTCCTCCCTGGGCAGTGCATTCCATGGCTCCACCACCCTTTCAGTGAAATAACATCTCCTCCTCTCCCCTCTGAACCTGCCCCCTTCCAGCTTACACCCGTGATCTCTTGTTGCCCCACCCTCCTTCCTTCGGAGCACCCTGACTAGGCCTTCTTTATTGATCCCTTTCAAGTAACACGATGAATAAACTGGGTAAATAAATCATGCCATTTGAGCATGTTTATTTTTACTTGGCACTAGTTTTTTTCACTAAGAAAATGTCATTTCCAACAAAAAACACCAGTAAAAATCTGAATCTGTATTTTTAAAAACCAGCCCTTGGGAATACATTTTTCAATAAAAACAGACTTTCCACCAGCTTTTGGCAAACCTCCATTTAAATCCGATTGGCCCTCAATCGAGAGACATTTTATTTTATTGAGCGTATTTCAATACGTCAAACAATTGTTTCAAATATACAATATTACTTATTCCATATACAGTATATGATATACTTCGGGCATTGCAAAACAAAAAAGCGAAGTAAGCACAACAAATGTTAACAGCATAAATACTAAGAGATAAAGAAAATTATGTATGCAGAGCTATGCATTAAGGGTTAATGTAAATTAAGTCTAAGTTGTCTGGATCCAATATACATACATTGAATTTAGACCAGATTTTATCAAAAAGATTTTATCTCTTTTAAAGTACATAATGAACCTGTTCTATGTTATAGATATCAATCATTAAATTCAACCAAGTCAGGAGGATTTGCATCTTTCGTTTTTTTTAATGCATTTATGTTCACTGATTAGACAGTTCCTATCAACCTCTGTTGATAAATGTTACATTGTTGGCCAAGACAACCAAATGCTAAAAGTAAAGTTACACTGTTTCTTTTCAGATAAATATGGTTAATTTGTATTAGAGTGTATAGAACGTTAAACCACAATATATTTAATGAGCGACATATATGTTCCAGTGTTCTGTTCCGAGTTCTACATCTGGGGTACAGATTAGAGCAACTGACATTTATCAGGTTTAGTCTATGTGGGGTGTGATATATTCTGTGTATTACGCTGAAATGTATTTGTACTAGTTTAAATGAAATTATGCCAAGATTAGACAAATTAATGTGTGTTCATTGTTGTTCTGTTACATTTTTTGTTCTTGTCTGCCACTTCAATTTTAAGGTTTGTAAATTACTACCCATCTCCGATTGTATGATGGAATAAAATTCTGATATTAATTTAACATTATTGCTTTGCATCAGTTGCACTTCCCATTGTGTAGTCTGTGTTTTTTCTAATGTGTTCCAACTGTTCCTAATATAATCACGGATTTAAAGATCTCAAAAAAAAAAAAAAAAGGATTTTAAGAATTGCCAAATGGAACTGGAATTTTTTTTTAATGGAAAAAAGGGAAGAAAAAAAAATCACTGAGTGAACAAGGAGTCAGATAGTTCAATGAAAAGATAGTTTGAGCCTAAAGGTAAAACACAAAAAATTAAAAATTGTTTGTTATATATCAAATTCATAATGGGTTGCAGTGGAATAACATGCATCTCCAAGACCTTCATAACTAGCTTGTGGCTTTGCCACTGGCGAGTTATGGGTCTTACCACTCACTAATAAATGTGTTAATTCCACAGCAACCAGTTATGTGTTCCATGCATCATACAGACTACCTCCCCAACATATCCCTCATATTTATGAATATATGTTATATAATGTAGCAATGTGCAATGTTTTCGCCAATGTAGTGCCTACCATCTGTCCAGAAACCACATAAAGTGCTTATTTCACTGCCAGCGAAGCAGGTTGTGAAATTAGGTGAGCTTGCAAAGCAGATTTCTCCGACTTCCACTAATCCTACTCAGTGAGAAAACTAGAGTGTTTTTTTAATTGACAGGCTCCATTATACATGTAATATAAAATTACAAGGGAGTACTGGATGGGCAACTATGCACAACCAGTGTGTTCTGCTACAGAGGGGTTCCGATTCCCTCTGACCGAGAGCGAAGCCTGAGAGGCCCATGGGAATCAGAACCCTGAGGGGGCAGAACACACACTGGTTATACACAGTTGCTCATCCTGTATTTTTTATAGTGCATAGTATTATGTGAAATGTGTGTACTGTGCCTTTTTCTCTTTCACAATGAAACTGACTTGTGCAGTCTCTAGAGGTTCTAAAATGCTCCTCTACCACAGAAGGGTACAATCACATTCCATGACCTTTGAACTGTGGCACAACAGCATTTTGAAAAGGATGGATTTCTATATAGAACAATGCTCTACTATATATGATAACCCAGTTATTGGACTGTAAAAACCAGCCAATTATTTTATCTTTATAGAAAAAAAGAAAACAGATGTTGACGACAAAAAAGGCCCAAACAGTCCATCGAGTTACCTGTCTGCATCTCTGCTCCCGAGCCTAGCGCTGGGCCAGAGCTAGTCTACTGATGGCCATGATTTATTTACTTACACACACACACACACAGACACACCACCCATTTCCTTCTCTACACTGTCCACCCTCACTCCCCGTGGCTCGGACTATTCTGTGCCCATCCCATCTTTGTCTGAAGCTGGCAACAGACTCTGCGTTGACTACTACTACTTGAAATTCATTCCGCCTCTCCGCCACTTTCTTTAAAGAACTTCCTTGTATCCCTGTGCCCTCATGTCCACCATCTCCTTCCTGGCCTCCAGCATATACATATTAAGATGCTCCAACTCTCCTTGTACATCTTCCCCTGAATCATCTTCAAAGCCCTACCCTGAACAACCTCCCAAGAGGTCCCTATCCTTCTTCAGATGCGGGCTCCAGACTGCACACAGTACTCCAGGTGAGGTCTCACTGAAGATCTGTACAGTGGCAGTATCACCTCCTTTCTTCTGTTACCAAACCCCTCCCTAAAACCCCAACATGCCCATTCCCTTTCCCTGCAGCCTTCTGGCACTGGGCATGGAACTTTAGGCTGACACCAATAAGGGCCCAAGGACCCCTTCCTCCACTGTGTTCCACCCTCACTACTCCTGATCTGTACTCTGCTTTCAGACATCTTTTGCTATTGTGCATTATTTTACACCTTTTGGTGTTCAATTTAAGTGCCTATATCCTGGACCACTTCTTTAGTTTGTCCAAACTCATTTCACATGCCATGCGGTACTCTCTCCGCTGACACTGACCCTGCCACTTATCTTGGTATCATCTGCAAAGAAACCGATCTTCCCCAGATTCCTTCTCACACATCGCAAATCAACTGCTGAACAGGACCAGCCACATGACCAACCCCTGTGTCACCCCACTAGCAATTTCTCTAACCCCTCAAGTAGTCCCTGTTGACAACTATCCGCCAAGTTCTTCCTCCCAGCCAGTTGCCAATCCACATTGTTAATCTGTCTCTCATCCCCCCCCCCCCCCGCTTTATCACAAGTCTCCTATGGGGCATGGAGTAGAAGGCCTCGCTTAAATCAAGCTACAGTACGTCCAATGCTTGGCCCTTAGTTTTTGTGTCTATTGTCCATGTTCCGCATCTGGAAGATAGTGAAGGTGCATTACACCGATAGCTGAAGTGCAGTCCAGCATGTTAAAATATTTCCCATCTGCCAAGACTCAAACACTGCACAGATTCTGCCCAATAACCAAACCATAACTGGCCAAAAGAGAATAATATCTAGCAAATTTATCAGTTTATTTGAACACAATTTAAAATTTCTATACGAATTGGTGGTGTCTGGGATTTAAAATATATTGTCGCACTGTAAACAACTGAAACTATATTTAAACCAAACAGTTCTGAATCATCATTTAACAGCATTTTTTCTGAACAGACTCCCTCATAGAGTAAGGTACAAGGGAAAATATAGCAATCCACCATTAGAGAGACTGTTGCAAGCAGAACTGTCTGTATGTGTGTACACACATGGGTGTCTGACAGGAAAACAACTGTTCTATTGAACAATAGCTTTCAGGAGCCAAAACAGGGTGGACAGAGTCCCTAAACATGAAATGTGTCCACCATTTTGGCAGCAATGTACAAAATTGAGAAATGTGCTCACGTATGTGGAAACACTAATATAAATGTCCCTTGCAAAACTTCTGTTAGCCCCTGGCTGATCTCTCCATGCAGGAATGACCGATCATGACAAAAAGAAATAAATCAGTATGTGCTTCTGCTGAGACCGCACAGAAACTGTAGCATTCACTGGTTGTGGGTTGTACAGTGTCATGCAATGTAGTGCACTCTCTCATAGGAGACAGGCACCCAGAATTTGCTGCATTCAGTCCAAAATTAAAGGGAGAAACTGGCCTTTACTTCCCCACTCTGAATAAACCATCTGCCCCGTTTTCCTTATAAAATATTATATGTTTAAGCTTACGGACTTTTACTAAATAAATCTTAAAATAATCTAGGCAAAGTAGTGAGGTTTGCACATGCAGTTTCTCTCCAATTATTAGGCAGCATAACCTCAGTAAATTCGATTTGCATAATTACTCTCTTTATGCATTTAATCCCGTCGATAACCAATCTCTAATGATGAGACCTGACCCATTAAAAATGACAATGCAGTCACAATGGTCTATTTAGAATAAGCATCATTCCCAAATATTTCTTCCGAATTTTACATTAAATCACCTTTAATGTCCTCAAAAGGATCCTGCAGTAAGGAGAAAAAAAATATATACACTGCTATGCAAACTACACCGGGAGCCGTCATTACAATACTCGATACAACAAATAAAACATCTACAAACCACCAGTTAAAGGGTCAATGCACACAAAGCCAACGAGCTTCTAACCCGTTCGAAATTTTCTAAACGAAACGCGGATGTTATCGTAGTTTTTTGGTTTTGGGTCGCTGCATAATTCTGTCGAGATTCCCAACATCCCATAAATCCCAAAATGGAGAGTCGGGCTGGATTTAATTGTGAGCCGAAGCCTCGCTCGCCAGGTCCCAGAACAACAAAGCCACATAGTCTGAACGCATTTCGTGGGGGATATTAAGGGTCAGATTTGTATCCTCCCCACCTCCCCAACAGAGCTGGCTGGGCTGCCAGCTGTAGAAGCTCGCTCGCACAAAAAAAAAGGGCATCGAGAGCCCCGGGGGAGGGCCGAGCGCACGGGTCTCCCTGCGGTCAACAAGCGAACAGACGCGGGGTTGGCGGCTCGGCAGATCCCGCGGCTCGGGCCCGGTCACCGAGCAAAGGGCTGCCGGCAGCACGTTGGGCTAAATCCGCGTTGCTCCGGTCTGTGCTCGCAGAGTCGCTGCAGTCGGGGTCCGTTCTCCCCCCTCTCTTTCTCTCATAACAAATGGCCCATGGAACCTAGCGGCTGGAACAATTGATGCTCCGGCCGAGCGAGGAGCCTTCGCCGTCACTGGCGTTTCCACTCGCCCCGCAGTGTGTCTCGGCTGCTCGCCGAGTCCCGAGCTCCCTTACCCGCCGTCTCCGTTACCTCAGCATGGCCGCCGTTTGTGTTAGTTGTTCTTCCTTCGGCCTTTTTTTTTAATGAAAAACCTTCGGGCTGCCGTAACCGCTGCTCCGCTCCATCTTGGGCTCTGGTGCCGGAGGATTGTGGGTAAGACGGACGGGAGCTGCGAGGTGACAAGAAGAGACCAAACGGAGAGGAGGGCTGTGAGGAGAAATCTTGGCAAAAATTGAGCTGTATTGCCTCTCCTGCAGTACGTTATTAAAAAAAAAAGTATAATAAGTTAACTTAATATGGTTAATTGATAACTATAGATAAGTACATATACATGTATAAACAGTGTTTGTTGCAGAACCTTTGTCCTTACCACAATTTACCTTTCCCCCTCTGCAAGTTATTTTTTTTTTTTTTCAATTAAAATTTTTGGCAAACCATGGATTTTTTTTTCCCCTGTTAAGCTCTCCCACCTCCCCTGCAACTGCCGGTGAGCATGGAGATACCAGTGCTGCATGGTCACACGCAGTGTTATGGCACTCAGCTTCCCAAAGGGCTGAACACTCAGCACCTTCCCCCTCAGGATTGGTGCCTAATGCCCCTGCATCGTGCTCCAGACTTCACTGGTCCGAGACAGGAAAGTTCAGACTGTGGATCAATCCCTGGTCTCCCACCACCTAGTGCCACCAGCCTGCCCAGTTTTTCCCAAAATCAGTGGCAGGTGCCCAACCTTTCTGCCAGTATCCCCATATATGATGCTGTACAAAACTGGCAGCAGGTTACAACCTCACCTATAAGTAACTCCCCTCCTACCCGCACTATCCTTAAAGAAACGAGTGGCAGCAGACCCTCCAACTGTACCATTTTGGCCAGTACAATACCGGATTTCTTACAGTGGTACCTGATCCAGGCTACTTCTAAGTGTGTACCAATTTTTGCCCACCTGAAAAATACTTTCATTTATTATTATGTATGTAACCCCCCTACAAATGGGGGTTCTCGAAAGTCTTCCTTGGGTGAGCCTAAATGCCCACTGCCAGGGTGGTGTTTTGTGTCGCAGCAGGTTTAAAAGTGTTTGCATGTGAGTGCCCAGTTGGCCTCCTTGCCCGTCTCTTTAAGAGCTGCCTATTTTGTGACTTATAATTAATCTGGGTGAGGACAGAGTGTTTTTAGGCTCAAGTCCCACCCGGGCTGCAGTACAGCCGCTTCTTTTTGCCATCACTAAATGGGCAGAGGGAGCCCTATAGGACTCTGTGATTGTTTGCTATCATCTGTGCTAAACAGAAAATGATATTGTGGTTTGTCTAATTTGCCTTTCTTTGCAGCACAGGCGTTTTGTTATGTACCACCATTTTGGTTCTGGACTGCCAATCAGCACCTTTGGGGGCTTAAAATGGAGCCTGCCCCCAGGGGGCCTTGTGGGAGTAAAATTCGGTAGGAATTGTAGTTTTGACAGTTTGGCGGCTAAATGGATCTGGAGGGGGAGCTCTAGCTGTGACAGACAGGTGGATGCACAAATCAAACCTTTTGGATCAAGGAGAAAGTCCCATGCTGCCAGCCGCAGAGGGTCAGAGTAGAGTCGGAGAGGAAAGAGTGAACAGCTCGAGAGAGTCTAGCAGCTGCTCCTGCATAGTGTGCAGGGGAAATCGGCAGGAAGGCTGTGTCTGGCCTATCTTCCACCATCTTCCCTAGTGAGGGAGTATTGCCTTCAGTATTTCGGACTGCATCCGAAGAAGCTCTGCTACTGGATCGCTGAATTGTGACTACATTTTCTCCTGAAGAGGACTGAAGACTTTTGTTTATGCAGTCGGCCTGTCAGGGCTTCCAAAACGACCGCAGAGCATACGGTTTGTGCAGAGACACTGTAAATTGCAACCAGACTGTCATCTGAATCTGTGGTAACTCCCTACCTTTACTATAAGTGTGCTGATTATGGAGTGTGGGTCACAATTTGGTTCCCCACCTTGCCTACTGCATCACGCTTGCTGGAAGCTGTATCCAGCATGTAAACGGACTGTGTCTGAATTGTTCATCCGGTCTGGGCCTTGCCAATCTGGCCCAGACAATCATTCACGCCATAGAGAAACAACCAACGAGAGACCTACTGCAGTTCGGCTCCCTGCTCAACAACAGACAGGAACAACACCACGGTGCTTCGTGTGGGCCCCGCTTCTCCTGGCCATCCAGCTTTTCATCCAGAGGTCTCCATTTCATCCATCCTGCATCCTGTACTGGGTAGCGTGAGTAAACACCAGGCTAGCTCCCTGCAACAAAGCTCAAATTAAAGTGTGTCAACTGATTTAGTAATTGTTACTAATCTTTTCGGACTGGGCCATCTGGCTCCAGATTACAAATTAAGGATTAAAGTGCATGTTGTGTTTTCTTTCTTCCAAAGGGCCCCGACCAGCTGCAATGCCGGCCTACCCCGGGCAATGCTTCAGGCTAGCCTGTAATTCCGACTGGGTACCCAGAGTGTGTGTGACTGTATTACAGGGACCTTTGAGTGCATGCCTTATAACCTGAATCAATCAGATCTAGAATCAACCTCTAGATTACTGCCCATCCCTTGTTCACGTCCCCCTAATAAATCAGATCTAAATCTTTTTGCATCTAAACTGGTGGTGGTGTACCTCTGCACTGAAAGCTCTGCGATATTGCTGTTTACCATTACAGGCCTTGTTTTACAGGGGGTCTCCAGGGCGTTGCAGCCAGTCCAGCCCTGGTGGTAAGTGGTTATCAGGGGAAATTCACCATATATTGCAAAGTGCATTGGTGTGGGGTAGCTGCAAGCAAAGTCAGACCACTAGGGGAGCAAGAGCAGGGTATCAGTGTCCCGGAGGGCTGTACCCAAGGCAGTCACGTGGCCAACAACCCTGTCCTCCGGGTGGAGGCACCCGTTCAGAGAGCCCTGGCCCCTCAACCTGCAGGCCACAGTGCAGGCAGGGGTAGTGTCCCTTGGGATAGTGCCCCCTAGGGGTTACATGTAGTTCCCCAGCAATCTTGTCTGCTGCAGTGAGTGCAACTAGTTCAAGCACGGTGGTCTGAGAGGGGAAGTACTTCATTTATTATCGTAGTTTTCCCCAATCTTGTCTGCTGCAGTGAGAGTGCAAGCACAGTGATCCAAGAGGGGAAATAAAGTGTCTGTCCCATCCCCATGGTAACCACCTCTCTACTGATATGCGCCAGGGCCGACAGCTCACCTGTGACCCCCGGAAGCAGCTGAGCTGCTACAGCCTGGATGTTCCCCTGACACTTGGTGGGACTGTCTCTGTGTGGTTCTAGTCAGAGTCAGCTGTCAGTCACGAGCTGCGCAGCAATTTATTACCAGCATGTCAGGTGTTTGTTCTGGATGGGACGAGCGCAGCATCTCTCCTCGATCCATCCCACTGTCCGCAGCTCAGGCTTTAATTCTGCAGCAACACTAAGTTAAATCAGATTTAGCTGAACAAGTCTGTAATCTTTCTTCTCCGAAACGCCATCAGGTTCAGTGTGACCGTGGAGACATTGTCGATCCCCTCACTGCAGTGCTGCACTCTGAGCCCGGCAAACACCCAAACAGAGCAGCTGCATAAGGTAAGGCAGAACTTCAAGAAATAAAATCGGCTTGTCTTCATTAGGGTAACTGACCAGCTGCCTGTAGCATTGCCCATATGTAATGATGGTCTTGATGATGTAGCGAGCATTTTTCTTCTTTTTAAACTGCTTAGCCAGGCAACACTCTTACTGGAGTCAAGTGACTCTTTAATTCAAATTGCCAAACATAAATTTTCCTTTTTTAGTAGTATTAATACCCCCTACACTTGTTTTTACAAGAGCTTGCAGAAGGATATGCATTAATTGAACGGGCCCTTGGCCACTCATGGGCACTGGCAATAGTGGGGGTGCCCCCCCCCCCCAACACACATGTACTTATTTTCATCTGTCAGATGTTGGAGGGTCTGTGCCAGAGTCCAACCCTGCCGCCGGTATCCCTCTCGCACTCACCTGATCCTTTAAAGAAACAGCTACGAGGTGCTAAACCACGTTACCAGTATCCCCCCCTTCTGTCCAATCCCTAAAGAAACTGGCACCCAGTGCCCAACCCTGCCACTGGTACTCTCCCTCCTGTCCGATCTTTGAACCTGCCCACTCTCTGGCACCCACACTGCCTCCTCCCACCAATGTTCACATTCTAATCCCGCATCCCTTGTCTTGTGGACAATTTGGCACAAATCCTATTAGGTGGTCATGAGGGGGTGGTAAGAACCCAAACCCTCAAGTTTGGTTTAAAAAAAAAAAAAAGTTATGGGTTTTAGAAAAAAATTACTCCTCCAGAAAAAAATATGTTGTATGACAACATGGGTTCGCAAAGACTCATGGGACAGGCACAGCCTTGGTCAGACTGCCCATGGATATCCTAAGCACCATGGATAAGGGGCAGATGACAGGTGTGGACTTTGTAGACCATGCCAAAGCCTTTGACCTGGTCAGTCATAGCCTTCTAGCCTCTACTTTGGCAGCTTGTCCCATCACTGGGTCTGTGATTGTCTGTCTAACAGGATGTAATTAGTAAAGTGGAAGAGAGCCCAATCAGTGCTGTGTCTGCTTACAGATGGTGTTCCACAGGGATCCATCTTTGGTCCCCTTATCTTTTCCTTCTTTGTTAATGACATGCCGAGGAACTATGGAGGGGGCAAACCCATTGCTTTACGCTAATGGTGCAGTACTTTACAGAAGTTTCAAAGACATAAACAGTCTAAACTGTCTGCTTTCAAATGATTTCCAAAAGCTTGAGACATGATTAACAAATTGGTCCTAAATGCTAACAAAACTAAGGCTACTTTGTTTGTCCCCAGGCACATGGGTTCAGCCAATCAGCACTTGCTACCTATTACTATGCTACTTGGGTCTCCTGTCGAGGTGGTGGAGTCTATTAAATATTTGAGGGTACAACTGGGCCAAAACCTGACCCTAAAACCCCATGCAGAACATTTTTTTTTTTCTTCGATGTATATTTTCTCTCCTCTGGCACGGTCGGCATGTCATCCCGACCAACCCCACAACCCCAGAAATCGAGATCAGGCCACCTCCTCAATCTCCCACAGATTACCCCCCGTGGTAGGGTGAGGAGGAGCTACCCACAGCTCAAACTTGCCCAGACAGATTCAGCTGAGGAGGCACCATTCTAGTCGGGCCGCGGAGGTTGGAAGGTCATGCTGCCCGACCTGTGCCACTTTTTCCTCTGATTTTGGTCCCTGTGGAGTGCGGATGTGCTATGATGTCAAGGCACAACGTGCCAACATCTGCCACACTCCGGCCCCTTTGCAGCACTGCTCTAGTAGTGCCCTCGGTCATCACCAGGGGCCACTACAGAGCCGTAGCTCCCTGGATCCCTTCCCGGGAAAGGAGAGCAGTCCTCTGCACGCTCAATCCTATCTCTCCCCTGCCAACCCCGGTGGCTTGGGCTCACGTCCGAACCCAGGTCGCCAGCATGGCACGAAGTGTGGCATCCAGTGCCTCAACCCTCCGTGCCACCAGCCCGGTCCATGTAGAACAGTTAAAGTCCCTGCTTTAAAAAATTGGGCTCCTCTACTGCCTCAGCACCTTCCTCACAAGAGTCTTGGCTAGCAATTGCAAACTGCATGCTGCTCCCTGTCCTATTGTATGGTGCCCTGGTCCTCAGAGCTATGCGGATCTTTGAAATGCAAAAGCTCAAAATGCTGTATCACAGAATTGGTCACTTTGCAGCTGGGGCCCCACTCAGGGAGCATCATTGCAATGCTCTAACATCGCTAAACTGCCCACACTAGAGGGTAGACTACGGTATCCCCTGCTCTGCTTGGCATTCAAATTAATAAAAGGCCCTACTCCTCCTAGTTTGAAGGATGTATTGTTTGCGAAGCCTCAAAGAAGGACTCTCCGGTCCTCGAACTGTACATTCCAAGAAGTACCTAAGGTGGAGTCCAATATGGGGCAACGGTTCTTTGCCACTACTGGCCCATTTTTATGGAACAACTCCTACCCACCCTTCAAGACTACTACTCACTTGGGGGCTTCAAGAAAGGACTAAAGGCCTCATTACTAGAGTGTAACCAATGTATCTGCATTTGCTGATATGTTTTCTCTCCTTAAACGTGATTTACTACTGTAAATGTGCTGTACTTGTTTGACAGATGCTCCTCTTTATACTTGGCCTGCTTAGTCAGCTGCTTGTATGATCTGCCAGACAATTTTTGTACTACCTAATCAACACAAAATGTATGTATCTTTGCTGTCGAGTCATGAATGTATATAACCCATTGTAATTCTCTGTTGTCTGAACGTATAAGTCTGTTCTGCTAAACTTTTGTGAAATTATACCTGCGTGGCCCCTGAAAAAGGGACTCTTGGTCTCAGTGGGCCTACCTGTCAACAAGATTAAATAAATAAATAAATGCCTATTTTACTGCACCTGCTCAAACACTTACTTTTGTCTGACTAACTTTTTTATCAGGGTTTTTTCCTAACAGTTACAACTTTTTTTTTTATAACATTTTAATATTTCACTAAACGTAAAGGACAGCATGCTTGGTACCCCTCCACATGAACACCCAAATAGCAGGTTTCATGCCTGCCTGATGGGTGTAGTGTGGGCTCTGTGCAGAGCAAGCTACAGGTCTGCTTACTTTGCATATGGCTTATAGGGCACAGTACAATATGAGCTGTCCCCTGGTCCTATGGAACTACTGCTTCCCAAACAGCCCACAGGGTCCTGTGGAGAGTAAGCTACTGCTCTGGTGCAGTGAGTGTTAACATGCAGGTGCGTCGTGAGTGGCCTGCGAAACAAGCTCTAGGTCTGGCACAGTGAGTGTCTCCCTGCAGCTGAGCTACAGCTGTGGGGCAGTCAGCATCACCATGAAGAAACGTATAGATAACTTTCTCAACAAGTAAAGAAATTAATAGCACAAACTATATAAATGCATCTGTTAGGACTTAAATACAAAGTGTGTAAAGAAATGAAACATTTGGGCTGGACGTCTCTGGAATCTTGGCAAATCAATGGTGTGGTGTTCCTCAGGATTTCAGTAGTCATGTGATACAAGGTTGGCGTTACCCTAATATCAGCATTGTATTGTCACACAAAGTAAATGACACAGCAATGCTTGCATAGAGGGTATCGATATTAGGGTAACACCAACACATTTTATGCTACAGCATCATAACAGAAAAATCATTTTTTTTAACTTTAGTTAAGATGGAAACACACTGAAGTGCACCTATAAGGAAAAAAAATGTGATTGACTTTATCATAGTTATTGAACATCCATTAGCTATGACAGAAAATTATGATATGTGTTATGATTTTTTCCCCCTGTAGGTGTGATAGAAAAGCTGTGAGTACCTATAAGAAAAAAACTGGGTCACCCATACCTGGTGGTCCTTCAGTAACCCCTGTCACACTGGGGCTGCCTGGTGTCAGATGGAAGAAAGAAATAAAGAATCTGTCAACCCCAGTGGCTCGTAGTCATCCCCTCCTTCTGACACCAAGACCTCAATCCCAGCATTGGACACTGTCCTACCTGGGGAGAGTTTATTTAATTAAAAAAATAAAGATCCTGAATAGAAATACTACAAATAGTGAGTAATATTTATTATTCAGTTCCAATTACAAACAGCCCATTATTTGTTGTATTCAAGAAATAATATTTTGCACTCTCACACCCCTAACAGGGGGCTTTCATGTTCATACTACTCAAAAATGACACCAACATCGTTGGCTGTAAATTGGTAAAACATTGCCAGTCCAATAGCAGGTACAGCAGTATTTATCAACCTGTAGACATGGCCACCCACTTCACACACCATGAGGATGTGGCTCTGAAAGCCCCTATTCTTCTTTATAAATCAGATAATCATCTCTCAGAACCACAGGGGCTCTTATCCTGTGTAGAGTGGTCATCTTGTGAGGGAATGTTAAACAGGAACATTACAATTCACAGCTAGGGGAAGGACTATTACACATGGTTTTAAAAATGAATAAAGTGAAAAACACTAAGTCACGTTAGCCAATTCAAATTATTTATAATTTGTTTACATGGGTACTGAGGGAGTATCTCTTAGTGAATAAGAACATTCTTTCTTACTGTTTGGTGCTGGCAGAACTGTGCAGCTTTGTTCCATGGTCCTCTCACCCAAACAACATGACAGAACATCCTTATTCAATAGGAGATACCCCACAGTACATATATACACATATATAACATATGGGTCGGGAAAATCTTTACTCTAACTGGTCATCTAATATACAAACCGTTATAGAATAATTAACCTCAAACTGTTGAAGAAAAATGGCTCTACAATGCCGGTTCGACAACTAAGTTGTCGACCATCATCACAGAGATGGATTTATGTCGACTGCAACTTGCGGTTGACATAAATCCGACTGGAAACCCATGCTGTTTTTTCATAAGCCCCCCACAACCCCGATCTATAGGATTCTAATTCCAAGTCGGAGTTGGATCAGGGAGGGGGTGCAGAACCAGGAGACAAAGTGCCAGGGTCTCTGGCAGACTATTACAGCAAAAATGTTGATGTTGTTAGCATCAATGTGTTTGCTGTAATAGTGTCACTGTACAGCGGGCATACCATGAAAAACTGTTTAGCAAGCCTTTGTTTTATGTGGAAGCTATTTTTCAAATATTGGTTTGCAGTCTATTGTTCCATCTTTACTGGCCTACAATAGGGCCAATCATTTTCCGATTTCACCGAAAAACACTGGTAAAAAAAACAGAATTTGTTATTTCTTTAACCAGTACTTGGGAGTCAATTTGTCATGAAAAACCCACTTTGCTCCAGCTTTTTGGGTAAAGTCCACCATTTTAAGTGAAATGTTTTCACAAAACATGCTGATTTGCCCTCAGTTGGGGAAAAAAAATGGAAAAACTGGATTTTTAGGTTTTTCCAAACTGAACTTGCCATTTTTGAAAACAGAAATCATTGGCTTTACTATAATTAATTCAGTGGGCATTTTCTGATTTATAAACTGGTGGTGAGGACTAGTATTTTGAACTGTATGATTTAATTTATGCCCTTGTTAAGCTCTTGTATTGCTGAAAGAATAATACTTTCTATGCGTTAGTACAGCATTCAATGGTTGATATGGAAAAGTTACATCACACATTTTTGAAATGTTTACTCACCATCAGTTTGTAAATCAGAAACATACAGTGAGTTTACTAAAAGTCCAGGAATCAATGAACAGCAATAAAATGGGAACCAGAATATAAAAATCCACTTCTTCAGCATATTCTATATTGGATATTAATATCAAAGGACAACTCCGATATATCGAGGGATTTACAGGGTATTACAAAAGGCACAATATATTAACACCAACCATGCTAGAACCAGATGGGGAAAAAGGAGCCAAATACAGATGGATCAGACAGTGTGGGAGAGGGGAGTAGAAAGGGAATGGAAGGTTTCGGCCTCGCCTGCTTGGAGAGAATATTATTGGAAGATCTTTGTAAGTGTTTTTTTCGTACACCTAGTATAATGAACCATTTTGGACCCTCACATTCAGCCCTTTGTTGGAGGAGCTGCGGAGAAGTTGATTGACATTTCCATATTTTTGGGGGCCTGTCCGAGCATTCAGCCTTACTTGCAAGTAAATAAGAGGGTACTAGAGAATACATTATAGACACATTTCCCCTTCACATTCAAAGGACTTCTTTCGAGCTTTCCAACTCTAAAGGCACTCCCCTGCTCTACAAGAGGATTGGTGATGATGATGTCATTTCCAGCTTTTAAATACATAACCATATTAGCTAAAAAAATATCATTCCAACCTTTCTAGAGCATCAACAAAAAAAAAAGAAATTAATGGAACAAATTGTGGTGAACCTTGACTGGAAGAGAGAGAGAGCGAGCTATGGCAATCTATGGTGACCGTGAGATTCCTGTATAGCCAACCAGAGGTTGTGACAAATTGGCAGGGAGGAGAAAGAAGAGAACTAACATAAAGTGAGTTTATTCTGGGTAAATGGTGGCTTGGATTGTTGGGGCCTTGCCCTTACAAGCCCAGGTGGTGATGTTTCTAAGGATAGGAGACCTGCCAGTACAAGACACAAGGTTCTCTCAGACAGTAAGGTTCTATTGTTTATTGAAACTGTCTAAATTTTGCCAATGACTGTGTACCTTATTGTTTCGTCTATTGACACATACTGTTTTGCTTGTTGTGTAACCTGTCTGGTCATACCTAAACTGAGGCACAAATGTGTTTAGTCAGTAAAAACTAATCAAAAAATAAATCCAATGTACTGTATACTTCTCCATCAAGGATATTCTGTCAGCTATAATTACCAAGAATGACATGTACTTGTATGTAGTGCTGACATGAAATGGAAAACTGACTTACAATCTTTGGATATCTGTAACTGCCTAGGTGATATTGTTAACTGAATTTATAAAATGGGTACAGACAATCCTAGCTCCTGATTGGCTAAGGCAGGCTGGCAGTCATACATTCATGAGAAACAAAATCCAGACAGTGTCTGTGGGATACTGGTGACACATTTACCAAACCTCCATTAAAAAAAATAAATAAGTTAAATCACCATCACTAAGCCCCTGGCATGAGAGTTACTCATCACAAAAATGTGTTCCCTGAAGCAGTCTGTTTGTACAATTAAAACTGGTTGGACAAGTGCAGTCTTTCACCCTTACGCTTGTCAGAAAATAAAGTGATGACTTGTTCCAATTCTCTGTGGTGAGTGACTCATCACTTTAAGATTTAATTCAAGGACCTAGTGATGTTGATCTAACCTCATTTTTTTTAAAACAAAGATTTAATAAGTGCCACTCAAGAGTTCCATATGGACTGTTTGTCTTTTTCATACTTGTTTATATACCACTTGTATTTGGTAGCCAGCACTGAAGCAATTAAATATTGCAGCCACACTAGCTTTTTGGTGTGAATGTTCCTGTTCCTGGAGTCTGAAGTAGCTCAGGCAACCCAGAGGGCATGCGGCTTTTGCCCCATGTTACTGGATTATGTGCTGCTCTTTCACTAAGAGGAGTTACCTCCCACAAGTTAAAGACCTTCCCAGCGGTGCCAACATTTCCTTGCCCTAGCTACAGCAAGGTACAATCAAGTTATTTATTATTCCTAAATTTCTTAAAAAATAAAATCTTAAAATCTGTTCTAAATGACAGTGGGGGTGGTTTATGCCCTTCTGTTTGCAGTTCAATCAAAGAGTTCAGAAAAGGACCTATTCTGTTGTAATATTTTAGTACTGGATGAAGATAAGCCACTGGGCTTGGTCAATGCATCCTGCTTTTTTTCTGTTGCTAATAGTCTCATGCATTGGCTGTGTTTAAAGATACAGTGGACTTGATTCTCAAAACATGGCGCAAGCTGTGTCAAGGGTGGCTTGCGCCGATAGCTGGTGTGGCAGGGAACCTGCACCCACTTCTCGATCGGGTAGGGTCCCGGCGTCAAAGTCCCACAGCTCGTGGCAGCTGTGGCTGAGCGCCGAACAGATGTCACACCTTGGTGGCTTGCCATAAGCTGCGGGGTGGCCGTGTGGCAGTCTAGGATGGCGAGCAACTAGTAGGGGTATGCATAACATTACCAGGAGTATGTGCTAATATATGATGGAACAGCACATCTATATTATAACTAATCATCATGATGACAAACGTACAGTACATACAGATGGTTTGGACATTACTTATACGTACCTAATATGCAATGTCTCACCCATCTGTAAATACTGGCAATATGTCATCCTGATGATTAGTTGTAAAATATATGTGCTGGTACATTATATACGATCATATCAGTGGTCAGCATATGTGCAGTAATCACCCCTAGTAGTGGGAACTGATCACCCATGGCTGGCACACGCACCATCAGACCAGTCTTGTCTGATCTAACGGGTGTTTGAATTTGTCGGCACTGGCCACTTTACAGAATACAAAAAAAGGGATGTTGCAGCATTACCCTAGCACATGGCTCCTTGCGCCATGTCATATCTCATTTTTATTTTATACTTGTAAGCAAAATGAGCATATCTGCCTGTTTTCATATGCGACCTGTGCAAACAGAAATATACATTAACAAATATAACAACACATTGAACAGTCAATTATCAGAATAAAATAACTATTTCACAAAACAGTTACATTCATCCTTATCATACAACCATTTCCATTAAAAGTTTTTAAAAGTAGATAAAGATGTACCGTCTACCGAACAAAGAGGGAGGGAATTAAAAAATGAGGGAGCTGTAAATAAAAAAGACCTCTGACCAATTGATTTCTTGCATAATAGGATTGAAAAGGTGAGCTTACTCTGAGAGCGGGTGCCACATAGAGAATAATGCATGGGCAACCATACACAACAAGGCTGTGTTTCCATCGAGGGGTTGTGATGACAGCATTTTATGTTATTTATTTATTGAATATAATCGGAATTACAATCCTTTGAGTCACAGACTCTTTTGCAAAGGCTCCACGTCGAACCTATATATGAACATATGAACCTCGAGAGCAAAACCCGAGAGGTCCATGCTGTCATCTCAACCCCGAGATGGAAACACATGCCGAATTGTGTGTGGTTGACCATAGTTTTTTTTGTATCATATCTTTTCTCCCCTCATGTCTCGCGACCCACCACTCCTCCTTCAGGCTGCCTAGGTCCCATCCGCTCCGCCTGTCCCTTCCTGAGCCATCCAACCTCAAATCGCAGTCGTAGTATATGGTTTTTCACACTGGAGTGACAGACTCCCACTGAAGTGAAAACAAAAAATCGTGCCATTTCTTTGTTCTACTCATATAACAAAATCAAATTTCCAGACTTTTGAAAGGTAAAAGGTATGACTTTGGGCACTGGGTGGTTAGTAAGTAGCTAACTGCAGAATAAATGAGAAATTTACAATTATATGACCTTTGAACTGTGCGCAACAACTGTTTGGAATGTGCATAATGGTTTAGAATGTGCTTAACAAAGATTTTGAGCAGGAAGATTTTTATACATTACAAAGAGTAACCATATACTATATACATTTAATGCCTTAGCAATTTTGTGCTGCACGAACGGCGCACGCCCCCTGTGGTGCACGCAGGCAGCATTTGAGAATGGCACTCAGCACATCTTGTGGTGCAAGCCACCCCTTGCATCATGCTTTGTGGTGCAAGCCCCTTGTGACATTAGGGGGATCTTTGAGAATCAGGCCCTATGTGTAGAATATTTTGATTAAGTTTATTAATGAACTTGGATTGCCCTCACAGATGTGAAAAACCGATATCCAACGCTTCTTTTGCATTAATTCTCTAAATTAAATGTCTATATAATGTACTGAACACTTCTTGGAAGCAGTTTCTGGCTGTAAAGTGCTTAAACTGCAATAAAAAAATAAATTAAATTAATTAGGGTTCTCTGGAGGATTAATTTGTTGCTGTATGCATGCATTTACCTCATCGGAATGCCCATTTTAAAAAAAACAGTACCAGAGCTTGACTACCCCCTAACTAAACTAAATCAATGTGTCAGGTTAGATGTTTAAGGTGAATTCCCAACCTTTTTGAAATTGGATTTGCACTAGATAGTCTGGTGCCTTATACTGGCGAAACAGCGTTCTAAATTATTTTATAATATTTTCTGCAATTATTTTAGAAGTGGAAGGATCGTATCTTGGCCTCTCCATGGTAGCCAGCTGATCCCTTCCATTTCCGGGTCTTTTGATCTAGCCATGATCTGCATCTGCGCTCAGGCATGTAATGACATGTACCCAGGAGAGTGCAGGCAGACCGCAGGGTGCGCTTCATTAAGTTCTTGGGAGTAGTTTAATAGTGTCTATATATATATATATATATATATATATATATATATATATATATATATATATATATATATATATATATATATATATATGAAATGATCATTTTGAGATTATTATATATAAAATGCTGTTAAATCCATCCCCATAGACTCTAATAGAGCGTACCCCCAAACCCTCCCTCAGTACATGCCATCACGTGCCTGAGTGCTGGGGCAGATCATGGGCAGATCGAGAGATCAGGAAGTGGAAGGGATCGGCTGACTACTTCAGGGTAGGGGCAAGATACAATCCCTTCCACTTATAAAATAATAGCAAAAAATATTATAAAATATAAAGAGAAGATGAAACACTGATATAAAACACCAGGATATGTAATGCACACCTGAATCCTGGTAAATCACTTTAAATTTGGCCCAGTTGCTCATCTGACCAGTACGTCCTTCCATACTTGAGTCAGCCAGCCTCTGTCCCAAATGCACGTCATTTTGTTTCCCCCCAAACAAACACTGTAGTTCCATTATGTTGCACACTGTCCTTGCTCCAGAGCCACAAACTGCGATTGTGCTTGTGCACATAAATTCATTGTCATCAGGGTAGGCAGTAGTGGCCATGAAGCCGACACAATAGACAGCCAAAACACGCTATGTGGGACCTTCTGGTCCTCGTGGCAGGCAGTGGGAGCTGGTAAAGTCACTAGAAGTCACAGTGTGCCATATAGTTTTAAAGAAAACTGAACCAGTCCTTAGGAAAGACAGCGCAGACCAGAGGAAAGAAAATACATGCCCACAACGTGACACACATTACAAAGGCACAGCCTTATCCTCATGCAGTCCCTGGTGACATACCACCAGTAGAAGGACTACTGTTTGTCAAAAAGTTGACCTTTAACAAAAAAAAAGAAACTATTTTGACCAGACTCATTTTATAAGTGCAATAAGACACTTCTGAGTGAACTTTAGGCTGATAACTACTCCTCAAGGGGCTGTAAGGCTTTCCTCCCGCAGTACTGTGCCTAACCATGTCCTGGGCAGGTGGTACCTCAGCATAAAGCCCATCCTGTCGTGTCTTACTGCTTGCATATTCAAAATGTTTAACAAATGCTTCCACCGAGTACAGCAGAGTCTTAAAAAATTAACTTCTACAGAAAAAATGCAGGTTTAAAGTAGTTCTCTTTTAAGAACTGGGTTTTTAGGAACCCGAGGGGTTCTGCTAACGTCATAAAATCATTACTGCAAAACATAAGGGACACAGTCACTAGAAAAGGAAGAAAAAAAAGGAAACATGCCAAACAATTTGCTCACAGAGCAAAGCTGGTACCACCAAACCAAACAAGGGAAACAAAAGCACAAACCAGCAAACACCACGATTGGCAGAAAAGCATTTATTAACACAAGAAGAGAGCTATCATACTTACTACAGCACTTTGCGTCTCAATAATGATGCTTCATCAAGGGGAAGGGTACCTCACTTTATAGAGCAAAGGTAATGGGACAGGTGCCACTTTCAAATTTAACTTCATCAATAACCAATGGTTAGAACTGTTATACTGGCAACATATTTGAAATGAGTTATATAATGAGATATGGTTTTCCTCTAAATGTTTACATTTTAAAATAAAGGGTATGTTTAATGGGCACTGTGCATGAACTTTCTGCACGGTGCAGAGGTGCACACAGCACGGGATACAACAGCCAAGCACGCATACACAGTGCGGCATGCACAATGGGCATGCAGAGGGCAACTGCGTAGCCAACCATGACGTGCACGCACAGTAGAACCACGGGGGCGTGGCCGTAGAAAGGGGTGTGCACAGTGGACCTGCGCGCAAGCACTAATACATGTACGACATGCATGTGTGTAGGTCCATGGGAGCATACCTTCGCCAGGGTAGGGGCTGCCATAAAGATATGCAGCCACCAGGGTATGGTCCCGTATGGATCCTGCATGCCTGCAGAGAGTGCACCACACCAACCGTGCTGCCGGCCTGCCTTCCGATGTGGACACGCGTAGGCAAAAGTGCATGCACAGGCAAAGGCGATAGCAGTGCCCCGGTGTGAGGCCACCTGAAGACAGGTACAACTGCTGTCCGTACACCAGCTGTGCATGATGGCATGGCCCCACCCCTATCCCATGCATGCTACTGGTTGACACCGTATTCTGCTCGGCAGCGGCCCAGCACAGGCCATGTGAATGATGCCCGGGCATGCCCAGTGGTCATCGTGCTGTACGGCATTGCCACTGGGCATGTGGCATACCCCATTACCATGCTGTATGGCACCCACCATGGGCGTAGCACAGCCGTATGGCATAGCACTGTGGCAAGTCAGCCTGTACAGCTATGTCACAGGCACAGGGGATGCTGTACGGCATGTCCCCGAGCAGATGGGCAGCTTTATGGCAACATCATGGGCACAGGGAACGCCGTACGGTATGTCCCCATACAGAGGGGCAGCCATATAGAAGTGGGCTGTCCACATAGAAGGCTGCGAGGCACATCCCCTGCATGAGTGCCAACATGCAGCACGTGGTCGCATGCACCACAGGGCACAGACCATGGGCTACATGCCGCCATACGGAACAGGCACCGACACCGGACCTGCCATATGGGCATGACACATGGGAACGCCACACTGCATGGCCACATATAGAGACCATGAGCCACTGCACGGGACATGCACATGTCTCCCTCCCACCGTCCAGGGGGAAACCATGCCCACCACCCCCAGAGTCAATAAGCACACACGTGGTAAGGTGTAAACAGTTTAATACAAAGTTAGAGACAATGAAAGTAGGGCCCCTCAAAATACTCCCCCCAAAAAAAAACTCCGGCACAACAGCCACATCCACCACCCACCCAGAATGGACATATGCCTTCCCCGCCACCCACAGAATGTCCAGAAAAAGTCCAAAAGGCCCCAGCAGTGGCCTGCTTCACTGGGCCCATGGTCCCCCAGTCCTGTACTCATGTCGTCAGTGCTGTTCACAGCTGCTGCTGCTGTCCTCCTCGGTGTCTGGTGGCGGCCTACCCAGATTGCGCAGCATCATGCACCTGACTGGACCTCTGTAAAGCTGCAAGGAAAGAGCACATGTTAATGGCAGCACACCACATCCCGCAACCAGCCTGCGGGCCTGGCAAGAACATGCGCGCCTAGCCATGACAGCTGTACTTACCAGGGATGGGACATACACCTCCCAGTGCCTGTGAAAACTGTCCTCATAATACAGCATGCAGCCATCGACCTTCAAGATAATGTAGTTTGGAAATACCAGATGGTACCTCCGCCGCTGCTGCCCTGGTGTCCACACATAGCACATTGCATTGTCCGGCTGCTCCAACAGTCTCAGCTCTATTCTTTCTGGCATGCCGTGCATGTCCTGTTTGGACAACATGTAGAGTGACATTAAGTCACATGGCCTGCACAAAGCAATGACACGGAGCAACACCCACAATGCCTGCAGTACTTACCTGGCCAAACCATGGACCTGCCACAGATCCCCTACACCCCAGTTATCAGTAACGTTGTCCTCTGACACTCAGAAGAGATGCCGGGGGAACATAGCCATCCTGACGAGGACAACGTAAGCCATCTTAACACAGTACTGCAAACACTGTACAGGCCTGTCTGTGTGTCTGGGCACATGACACATGTCGCACCCTGTGCTATGGGGGTGTTAACAGTGGCCCCTTAAAGGGCAACCTGCACATGCTGCACTGCCTAAAGAGGAACGTAGTGCGTGTTGCAGTGTGGCGGGGAAGGCATGTCGGCAGTACAGGATGTGTCCAGGTGTGGCAATGCATGTCGTATCTAACAAAGGAGATTGCTCATAAGCATACGGGCAGGTTACTGCGTCTCAGAGTGTTCCGGCACAGGGTTGATGCCACAGGATGGCGGGACACACACTGCCTGGAACATTTCAGGTTCCCACGGCCAGTTGTGGCATGGCTTTGTGACATGGTCCATGCAGAAATGACACCTCATACCCGTCGCTGAAGAGCAATGACGGCGGAGACCAGAGTCATGTGTACCCTCTCCTACTATGCAAGTGGGTCATTCCAGCATGTGACCAGTGACACCCTTGGCATCTACCAGTCCTCAGTGTCATGGGCCATGGCCCTGGTGACTGATGCTTTGCTGACACACCTGGGGGACCACATGTACATGCTTAGGACAGAGCAGGACCTTCGTGCCATGAAGCAGGCATTTTTTGCCATGTACTGTATGCCAACATGGTCAGAGCAATTCACAGTATGCACATCGGCATCCTGACACCATCGGCAAATGAGGAGGCGTACTGGAACCATAATGGCTTTCACAGTATAAACTGTCAGGGTTGCAATGCCAATGGCACATTCATGAACGCGTGCACCAGGTTCCCCGGCTCAGCACATGACTCTGTCATACTGGATGCCTTTGGGCTCAGGGCATTGCTACATGACAGGCCCATTGTTGGGTGGCTACTGGGTGAGTACACAGTCAGGCCATGCACCATCCACTTTGATAGAGCCTTGTGGCATGCCACTCACACTGTTGTTTCATACACTGCAGGTGACAGTGGATACCCTCTCCGAACATATCTAACGACACCAATACTGGCTCCAGAACGCAAGCAGAGGAGGCATACAACACAGCCCACAGGAGGACCAGGGGCATTGTCCAGAGGACAACTGGGCTGCTCAAGATGCGCTTCTGATGCCTGGGTCACTCAGGGGGCACCGTCATGCTGTCACCCGCCAAGGTGTGCAGGATGTTCACAGTATGCTGCATGTTGCACAGCATTGCCAAGCATGCCAATGTGTTACTGCCGATGGTGCCACCAGTTGGCCCCATGAGTGATGGTGATGGCGATGTTGTATCCCACAGAGAGCAGGGGATGGCTAGTGGCCATGTGGCATGGCATGTGCTTGTGGCAGGTACCTTCACATGGTGACAGTGCTGCACATTGTGCTGTATGCGGTGCTTGAATGACAGCGACTGCATAGACACCAGACATGTTCCACCACCATGTGGTGTGCTGAGGAGATCGCCCAGTGGTACCATTGAGGGGGGCCATGATGGTGATGCACAATGCTAAGTGGCCCTGTGGCGGGGTTGGGGCATATGTGTGGGGCCATAATTGCCTTCACTGCATGGTACCATCAGACTGTAACTACAGACATGCAAACGATCATGTGCCCAGCAACCTGGATGCTGCATGTGCATGCGGTGCACCGGGACTCCTGTGCCCATCACGGCCCTGTGTGTCATCCTGCTGTTGTGTTCCGCTGTTCTGCCAGTCTGTCTCTCTCCAGCTGCCAAAGCACACAGTATTGTTCTGCCAAGTAGGAGTTGTGCTGGGATGCCCATCTGTGTTTGGTGGGACCTGTGGAGGGGCCCTCATCACCGCTGTCATCAGGGGTCGAAGATTGGTTGGCACCCGGTGGTGGGGTGAGATGCGCCACAACTGGTGTGGCACCAGTGCCCATGCTCAGATGGGGGAGCGCTGCCCTACAGGGCTGTTGCTGGCCACACACACGGGCTTCCATTGACCTTTTGTTTGGGGGTCCATCGCTCCCAGAGGTGGTGTCCACATCCTCTGTCTGGGTAACTGTGTGCTCCCCGTCGCTCTCGCCATCCTGCTGGGTCTCGGTGTCCATCTCTGTCCCTGTTGAGACAGAAGCCATTGCCATCAGTAATCTGCTCATACCCACCTACCAAGATGCCATTTGCAGTGTACTGCTCCCCCATACTTACCCAATGGGTCCTCCAGCTGCACGGCACAGCTCCTGGCTGGCCATGGAGATCCAGTTAAAATAGCGCAACTAAACTCGTGCTTGCAATTATAGCGCGATCAAAATAGCTTCTCTTGATAATCGCGCATACCTTAATAATGCCATATATGATGTTGATGTTGATGAGGCCCTCACACAATGACACAAACAATGGTGTAGATAACAGTACTCGAACATGCAATACTTAAAATGCGATCACTATTATGATCAAGATAGAGACCAGATGGATACCCTACAGGGTCTCTCTGCACAGCCAGCACAGTTCTTCAGAATCAGCCGGTATTGATACCCACAGCCCCAGCTGCAGTTAAAGACTGCATTGAAGTTTATACAGGGCCTCCCTGCACAGCCACCAAGGGTATCCAGTATCAGCGTATTTCATTTAGGGTGGGTAAAAAACAAGTTCATACCATCCATTTCACATTGCCTTGAGCCGCAAGACATATTTCCCTTAGGCTGGACTACCAGAGGCACTTAGAGCATTACCCAGGGACCCACATGAAATCCATAGTATCTGTTGGGATACCGAACAAGTGTCACCCTACCTTACTCTGTTCCATGATCACACAGGTCAGGAAATGTAATTATAAAGGATGACACATCAGTCCAAGCTGGTTACAGCAGTGCTGACAGAAACCCTTCATTTATTACAGTCTTTTCTGAGCCGTAACTAAAGAGGTTGTCTCAGCCATGTATGACCCACCACTCCCATGTCACCACGTGAGCTCATATATCAACAAGAAATTATCCATGGGGTCCAATACTATTAAAAAATATATAGTGCTCTGCACTTGAACTGGCACTATTATTTACATGGTATATAATTCCACGCAATAATGATCTTGTGCTATCATCTACGTGCTATGTGTGCATGCACGATTGTGGATGCACGATTTTAACATTAAACCCTGGCCATGCCACATCATATGGACTGCGTCCTTCGGGCTGCTGCATTCCGTGGCACAATGGCAATGCCTGTGGGGATAAGGTGGCAGTGTTATACCAGAGTTCCATTACCCAACAACCCACCACACATGTCCCCACCACACAGCCAGTACCTACCTGCCAGGCTGTCCACCCTTCCATCTTCTCTGTGGACAGCCATCTCAGAGAGGGTCTCTGCCACCATATGCTCTACGGGCATCAGTTGGGTGTCATGGGTTGGGGACCATCCGCCTGTACCATGATGCTCCTGTCCACCGGCTGCCATCTTTTTCTTCATGGCTGCGTGGAGGTCACGCCATCTATGCTTGATGGCTGTCAGTGTTCTTACCTCGGGCCCAGCGGCATTGATGCTGGCTTGTTTGTCCAGCCCTATCCTGACCTTCGCCTCCGGGGCTGTGGTCAGTGCCAGGGCCCCATAGAGTCTGGTGTAGTTGTGGCAGATGTCAGTGACCATCACCACCACCTGCCCGCTGCAGATATTGGAGGACTGGGAATGTGCGTCACCACCACCACAGTCGCCTCTCCTACTCCTGCCTCCATGTCCCCCATCCCCCGTACACTACCGCTGGTCTCTCTGCATCCACCTGCCATTCCGCCATCTTGATTCTCGCAGAGCACTATGAGGCATTCACATCCATGTTGCTGCCTAGTGTGGCAGGCAACACCATATATGGTGGGATCAAAGGACGGTGCCGTGTATCCTGGCCACACCCCCATGCATTCCGTGTGTCGCTCCGCACAGCTGAGGCTCATGCCCCCACTGTGTGCACACTGCACGCACCTGGTCATGCATGCCGCATGTCTGCTTTGCCGTGTTTGCTGCGTAGGGGTGTGCTGTGTTTTACTGCTGCTCTATGTGTATTTTAGGACTCTTTGTTCATAGTGCCCAGTATTTGTATTTTTATTTATTGCTGATGTTCTCATTTGTGGTTTCTTCTAAGACATGTAGTTCAGAATTGTACTGTATATCCAAGGGTGCCTCATCTCCTGGACAGGTTTTATTTTTATTTTATTTGAAAGTTTAATGATTTACAGGATAATTTCTATGAGAAGCAAGTCTCGTTTACAGAACATCCCAAGTCAAAAGTACAGCTTGAAAAATCTTAGACAAACCAGCACATACAAATTGTATAGACAAACAGGACATAACCAACATAAATCATGAAAAAAAAAATTTGATAAATCAAATGCAATTAATTGAAACAAGTACAGTGTTATTCTAGTAGAAGCAACTTCTTCAAACTTTCCTTGAAAACATTCAGGGAGCAAGAATTCTGCAATGAAATGGGAAGCCTATTCCAAGAAAGAGGGCATCATATGAAAAACTGCCCCTTCCAAAATGAGTTTTGACTCATGGTAGGACTAAGGAACGATTCAGAACACCACGCAAATTATGACTATGGGTAGAAATTGAAAGTCTATATGATAAATAGATTTGGGAGGCAGTTTAGTACAGTGGTTTAAGGCTGTGAGCTGCACATCTTGAAACCTGGGTTTGAATCCCACAGCCACACTTACATACTGTATGACCCTGAGCAAGTCACTTAACAAGCTTTCAGCGTAGTGTCTCTCTCCTGGTTAAACAATTGGGGGGAAAAAATACTAAATAAGGTGGTATGTGGTGGTTTATGTTTTTATAGATCAG
This sequence comes from Neoceratodus forsteri, assembly GCA_016271365.2. Classification (NCBI taxonomy): domain Eukaryota; kingdom Metazoa; phylum Chordata; order Ceratodontiformes; family Ceratodontidae; genus Neoceratodus; species Neoceratodus forsteri. The sequence continues at coordinate 103,248,104 of JADMNL010000032.1, read as the reverse complement.
AAATAACCAATGGAGGGTACATAAGGATGAAGGAGAAAGCCAATTCAGTCGAGTAAGTAATGTGCAATGGTATTCCGTCCTTTTAGAATTTAAAATAAACCGCAAACATTGTGTCATCAGGTTATTATGATTGTAAATATTTCTGTATGAGTCTTTGTAATGTATTAACTAGAAAATGACAATAAAAATGTGTTCATTAAAACAATTAATACACCTTCAAAAAATTATGTTGCAGTGAAAAAATTCATTTTTTCAACAAGTATTTAAGTATTTTGTAAAAATTCTCTATACAGAATTAAATTCCATATAGGAAGTTTTGACTTACAATAAGTTTCCTGATGGAATATATACCCATAATGCCATGTACCCTCAACACCTTTGAAATATAATAAAAAAACTATGGCTACCTAGTGAAAAAAAAGATAATTTGAACTTTAAAAACACATGAAGAAAGCAAATCAACAACAAGCTCTTCATATGCTGGCAAACAAAAGGTAGGAAGGTCCTGGGGTCCTGGAATGCTAGTAAGGCTTGTGATAGAACCTAGGCATGAGCAGCGGCAGATCCAGCACTGGTAAAGATCCTGCGATAGCAGGACCCTTCTTTGGCATTTAAATGACATATAAGCAATCCAACATACAGTACAACCTCAATTATCCAAACCCCAATTATCCAGATCTCCTGATTATCCAAACTCTGACATTGTACCCTAACTATGGTTTGCCTAATGTTATGGACCCCGATTATCTGAACTCTCGATTATCCGAACAAATCTGATATCTCAGAGAGCATACGGATAATCAAGGTAATACTGTACTATAGTGTATGGTGGAATGCGGTTGTGTATGGAAATCCATACACCATAAAAAGTTGTTCTGCTTCAGTAGGGACGTCCTCACTAACGCAGAATGACTTTTCGTTCTGTGTTAGTGAGGACGTCACAATACAACCACCCCTAAACAGTGCTGTTCATTGGATAGGGGGAGGTTGATGAGCTGAATGCGCGAGCAGACTTGGTGAGCGGCAAAATGAGAAGGGATCGTCCGGTGGCAAGGACTGATCATGGAAAAATACCAAAGTAAGCGTATTTCTTTTTGGGGGCTATACACAATAAAGGAAAGTGTATGGGAGCCCCCATACACAACCAGCTATTCTAATACCTTGTGGTTTCCATTGACAGTAGGGACCTCTCGAGCTTCGCTCACAAGGTCCTCATAGTCAGTGGAAACCACTCGGTATTAGAATAGCGTGGTTGTGTATGGGCTCCCCCACACTATCCTGTATTTATTTCGTATACCATAAAAATTAAAGTCATCATCGACTACTACCCAGAGTCATGTTCAATGCAAGATAATAGATACAGAAGCACTCTGCCTCCTTCCTGAACAGCCTAATGCCTTTAACTCTGACCCCTATCATTGTGGCCACAGGACCCTTTTTAAAATCCTGAATCCAACACTGGATGAAAATAGCCATTTAGACACAAAAAGGTGATGTTGTTTTGCAAACTGTTATCAAGGAATTTTCCATGTTGAGTACCATATCTTTTTTCTTTCTTTCTGTATTTATCCCCCTGCCAACCGGCCCCCTTCCACCCCCCCCATCACTGCCACCGGTCTACTCACCGGCCATTGCCTCTACCAATTGAGGCACTAGCTGTCCCAGTGCAGCGGGGAGACTGGCTTCATCCTGCCGGTTGGCTCTTTTCTCCTCCATTTTGTTCCTGCCCCAAGTGTGGGGCTAATGCATGCAATGACGCCAATGGCTGAGCCATGAACGCTTCTGCACACGGCACACCGGGTGTCTAGCTCAGCTCCACCCCCCCTTATATGGGTTAGTTGCGCCGGCCCCCAGCCACCGCTAGGGGTCAGTCCAGCAGCGGACTCCATCTCACCTCTCCCTGGTAGAGGAGAGCTGTCCTCTGGACGCTCGATCCTCTCCCACCCCGGCCAACCCCCGACGACCCGCTCGCACCAAGAACATGGGTTGCCGGCATGGTAGGAGGTAAGAGGATGCTGCCTCAACCCTCCGTACCACTGGGCTGCTGTGAGTACCATATTAGACTTGTCATGAAGTAATACCTGCCATCTTATTAAATGGCAGGGAGAAAAGAAAGGATGTGATTGTCTGAATCACAGCATGCAACAATGTGGTAAGATTTGTCTTATTGCACGGTCTGTCAATCAAATTGGCAGTTGATTTTCAGACTTTTAAACTGTAATGTTCAGACATTTCTCTGCCTTAATGTGACGCTGAATAAGTGCAATCCACTCCAGGGTACACAGTATGACAGATCTTACCGCACGTCTGACCATTAGTTCAAGCAGCACAAGCCTGATTTATATGGTCCCCATCTGTGGTCTTTGATTTTTCTCACCATTTCTTTCCCTGAGTCCTTTTACTTTTCTTTTTCTTGTCACAGGCTTTTTGTAGCCCAAGGTTACCTTTCCTGTTCTCCTTTGTGAGTTCCCCTGAATGCTGTAATTCAAACACTGTGGGTATCAGTGCTCTGCTTTAAACATGGGGGGGGGGGGGTTGTAAAAGAATGGGGTGCTCAAAATGAAAAGATGAGGCTACCTCCATGCATAAATGCTTTAGGGGAAACTCTGATTGTCCTTTCACAAATGGATAGTGGTAAATATGTTACTGCTATCTCATACAGGTTCACAGAAGTAAAACAAGGAAGATGCAGAAAATGCCTACATTAACTCTTTGATGGATTGCAAAAAGGCAGAAAAAGACAATGGCCATGTCATTGTTTTGCCTCCTGCTGAGCAGCTTGAACACTACGATGATGTGCTCACTCCTGGCTGGATCAGTGAAGACTATGATGATACTGAAAATTCTACACATTCAGCTGAAACCATGCACTGAGAAGGATGCAAAACATTTATGTGTTTGTTATTTCTCATCTCATATAGTTGTATGGAGACACGGGAGCCACCACATCCTTTCCAATATGTTGTTTGGAGATCAGCTCATTTAATAATTACTTTGCATATGAATTTTGTATTTGACTTGTTTGATGGCTCAAGGCTGGGTGGCCCAATAGCCCAGAAGAGGCTTTGACTAATGGGGACTGGGATTCAAATGCTGCCTTGGGTCACATCAAAAATGAGTTTGGCATTAATTCGGACCAATCAGGATTTATCAAAGGTCAGACCACATCAGATGCAGTTGAATCCCAAAAAAACTGAGGTGTTGGTTATGGACCCAGGTCGTCGTGAGGCAGGTGTGTTGGCAGGTTCTCCTTCAGGTCTATGGCTCGGAGGTGTCCAGCTAACTACCTCAGACTGGGTGCGGAACCTGGGCATTATGTTTGATGACTGCCTGACCCTGAAATTGCAGGTGTCGGCAGTTGTTAAAACCTCTTTTTACCATCTAAGGAATATCGCCCAGGTTAAACACCTGGTTCCTCCCGATGATTTTCCAACATTGGTTCACGCTTTTGTTACCTCCCACCTTGACTAATGCAATACCCTTTACCTAGGGCTACCAGGGATTGCTATCCGCCACTTGTAGCTGGTGTAGAACGCGGCAGCCAGGCTTTTGACTGGTGCTTCTAGAACCAGTCATATAACACCTGTGCTCCGTGGACTGCACTGGCTGCTGATACAGTGGCGGATCACCTTCAAGGTTGCGTTATTAACCTATAAGGCCCTACACGATCAGGGACTGAGTTACCTGAAAGATCTCCTCTGTCCCTACTGCCCCCTCCACCCTCTCCGATCCACCGATGAGGGATTGCTAAAGGTTCCCAGGGTTCATCTACAAACATCTGGGGCAAGGGCATTTAGTTTTATGGCCCCAACCCTGTGGAATTCTCTACCTCATTGGGTACGAGATTGCCTGACCGTCCAGAGTTTTAAGATTGCATTAAAGACATATCTTTTTAGTTTAGCATTTCCTAACTACTAAAGCTGCTATTTTATTTTTAGTCTTATTCTTATTTGGATATTTATATAAATATGTTTTTTACTGTACAGACGCCTTGGTTTGGAAAGGCGCATTTTATAAATAAAGATGATTTGATAATACCCGTAAAATCCTGAATTTGCAAGAATATGTTAACAAAAGATGGGTCCCCACAACCTTTATCAGTCTTGATGTGGAGCAGGCATTTGACAGGGTGTCCTGGCCCTTTCTTTGGGATGCCCTGTGGACCTTTCATTTTCTGGCCCTTTTCATAGCCTGCCTACAAAACTTATACGCCTCTCCCAGAGCCTATCTTAGGGTAAACGGAGGCATCTCCAATCCAATCCAAATCAGTCGTGGTACATGTCAGGGTTGCGCCCTTTCCCTAGCTTTATTCACCATTTATATGGAGCCACTGGCTTAAGCATTAAGAGAGGCAATGGAGATAGAGGGCATACCCATTGCTCAACAGGAATATAAAATGAGCTTATTCACTGACGATGTCCTGCTGTTCTTGACCTCTCCGGGAACCTCAATCCTCTTTGCCTGGAATATTTTAAAGAGATTCGATGGGCTCACAGGCTTTAAATTAAATGACTCAAAAATGGAAGTATTGATATATAATTTCACCCCCCAGTACCTTTGAAACGGGCATACCCCCTTCAGATGGCTTGCCACAAAAATAAAATATCTGGGTATTAATTTACCTCTTAATCCAGAGATTCTTGAGCTAGTGAACTATGAACCCTTAACCCTTAACATTCAATCCGACCTGACCAGATGGGCACCCTTAATTTTTTATTTTCACCAGAGAATAGCTACAATTAAAATGAATATTTTACCGTGTCTTTTGTACCTTATACAGAATCTCCCTAGCTTACCATCATCTTTTTATTTCAGATCTTGGGATAAGTTAATCTCCACCTTCATCTGGGGGCAGGGATGTCCAAGGATTAAACTAGCAGTACTCAAACTTTCCCTGGCTCAGAGGGGGTGGCCCTCCCAGACCTCACATTGTAAGCTAAAGCGGCGTTTCTTCAAATGATACCGATGTGGCTGACAGGAGACTGCATAACTCCTTGGAAAACCCTTGAATTTCAAATGAATGACCTATTTGATATATCTAAAATACTTTTCTCCTCAGAGAGTCGATCCCTGCCTCCAGAAGCATTCACTAAAATAAAAGCTTACACATACCAAATATGGAAGAGATTGAGACGTACTAAAACCATTAGCTGTACCTATGAAAATTGTAAATTAATTTCAGAAGACGAGTCATTTCTCCCAAATACAGCTAACCTTTCCTTCAAAAGATGGAGGTGGTTGGGACTCTCTCATTTCTACTAGTTTCTGTCCCCACAGGGCATAAGCCCTTTTGACTCATTAAAATCTCAATTTAGCCTACGTCAATTTGACCAATTCCGTTACTTTCAGGTCCGTAATCACATTCTAAGAAACCCACATATTCAGCCGATCTTACCAACACCGATTCCTGGTTTGCTAAAATTTTTCAAGAGGGCCATACTAAGTAGTTTGGAGAGTCACCTCATTGGGAACCTATACAAGGCTCTGAGGGAAGGATCGGCAGTAAACACACTTCCTACATTAACGGAATGGAACAAAGTCCTAGACCTAGAGATCTCCTGGGAAGCTTGGTTAGAGGCTACCATCCTGGCTCTTAAAATAACTTCCTCTCCCACATGGCGTGATTTCGCTTGGAAATGCAGGATGAGATGTTTTCTTTCTCCAATGATTCTTAGCAACTACTTACCCGAGAGGTATGGTTGGTGTTGGTGCAACAGTGGCCGTCAACGCACCTCACTAGGCCATATCTATTGGTTATGTCCATACATAATGCCATTTTAGGTATCACTTCAAGCAGAAATCTCAAAATGCTTAGAGGAAATGGTTGAATTAACAGCCAAACTGGTCTTATTGGCCATTTACCCCAATCACTCTCCACCCAGAGGAAAAACACTTCTCCCAGTCTTTTTACTAGCGGCTAAGAAAGCTTTGACTAGACGATGGATGTCCAAAAAGGTGCCTACAGTCATAGACTGGAGATCCATTATGAAACAGATATATTATACTGAGGGCCTCAACTCCAAAATTCAACATAAATGATCAAACTATATGTGGAGGTGGCAGAAATGGTCAGTTTACCAAGCCTCTGTAGACCCTGACTTTTCTCCTTAATCAGGAAATTGAGATAATGGTGGAATTCTCCATTAATGGGGAGGTGCAGGAGGGGGGAGAGGTGATGGATGGGAAGTGGAACATTGACTGGGATTTTTATCTGGAGCTGGAAATTCTGGAGTTGGGGTCCCATTGATGGGTAGATACATTGAAGACCATGGACTACAAATTATATGGCTGGAACACATTCATTACATGGTTATCCCTAAAATGTAATAACTATATGGTATCAAGTGCACTTCTGCAATGTACAATCAATATTTTCATTCTGTTTTATCAGAAACAATGTAATGTTTCAAGATATGCTGCACAAGAAATGTGTGTGTAATAAATTCAATAAAAATTAAATTAAAGTAAGTTTGGCGAAAGGCCAACTCCAAACAGACAGTAACCTACATCACAGGAAACACAGGCAACACAGGCAAACACAAATGTTTTGTCAACTGGCAGCCAGGTTTGGAAGAGTATTGCATCAGAAATACCCTTCCTCTCAAGTCAATTTTGAACAGCCCTGCTGGAGTAAGCTGTGTATAAGGTCCAGCCTGTTCTCCTTCTATCAGGAAGTGGCCATTGCAGAAACTGAAGTCTTCAGTCCCCAATCCCACCCATCCCCCACTCATTTTCCAGAACTGTAAAGTCATGTATGCAAAATAAGAAAATATAAATGACTGTTATTAAAGGTAGAATGCTACAGATATACCTTATTAAGGTTTCCATCAATAACGCTAAACAACTATGGGGTATTGTGGTATAACACACACGCGTGGCCTGTGCAGATTCTGCTGCAGTTCACAGCTATGGATTCTGGGCCCAACCTTCTTGGTTGGACTGATACCTGAAATCTCAGCAGTGGATGTGATGTTCAGTTGTTGATGTGTGAGACAGAGAGGAAGATCAATGACGCTCTACTAGTTAGATGAATGACTGTCCTTGATAACTCTCCAGTGACTGATAGCTCCCCCTATACTGAAGAAAGGCACCCTGCGATCAGTATTGCATCAGAAAAATGGAATACATTGTTACTTTTTTTAACTATTTGTTTTTTTCAACAAAATTCTACAAAGACAAAAACTGGAAAAATTTGGAAGTTTAGAATATATATTATTAACAATTCTTCTTAAAAAGTAGGTATCTACTTCAGTATGTAAACAGAATAATACATGAGAAATTATTAATTATGATTAGGAGGTTATAATTTCATTGAGGGGTTCTGGTGTAATAGCAACCCCGGAGAGCAAAGCTTGAATGTTACCATTATGTCACCAAAACTTCAAGACAAAATTAAAGATTTGTTATTTGTAGTTCTCTATAATTTATTTTCACATATGAATCTGATTAGTTGAGTATTCCCTGTGAAAGAATTCACACATTTTTTGTAACAAATTGTTTGTACTGCACACAGTGGTTAAAGTAAAAGCCGAATCACATTGGCAGGTGGTTTTGATTAACATTCTGTCTTGTAGTGCTATACCATCAATGTGACATGTTTTCACTTTTTGATGTCACATCAATGGTACTACAGTGTTTGGATATCAGTTTTTCCCATGCAATATCCATATATCACAATGCCATAAACACAACTGAGCAGTTATAGTTCACTGGAGAACACTTTTTTTAAAACTTCACATTTCTTTCCCTGGACATTTTTACCAACATAACCATAACATCTGTATGGAAAATTTTAATTTGGATTTTCTGAGCTAGAAACCGGAGTGGTCCTGGAGGATTTGAGAAGGGCTGATGTAGTCCCACTTCACAAATGTGGTAGCACAGAAGAGGCTGGCAATTATAGGCCAGTCAGCCTGACATTGGTGGTAGTTAAGTTAATGGAAACACTGCTAAAGGAAAGGGTTGTAGAATATCTTGAATCCAAATGGTTACAGGATCCAAGGCAGGATGGATGCATGGGGGGAAGTCATGCCAAACAAATCTAATGGATTTCTTTGGCTGGGTGACCAAGAAATTAGATCAGGGAGGAGCTGTGGACATGGCCTTCCTAGATTTCAGTAAAGCTTTCAACTCTGGAGACTGGTAAGCAAGCTGGGTAGCTTGGGAGAGGACAACAAAGTGGTAACCTGGGTAAGAAATTGGGTAGGGGATAGGAGACAGAGGGCAGTGGTAAACAGATTTCACTCTGAGGAAGGGAGGGTGACTAGTGGGGTACCTCAGGATTCAGTTCTGGGACTGGTCCCCTTTAATGTCTTCATAAGTGACCTAGCAGAGGATCTGGAAGGGAAGGTCTGCCTCTTTGTGGATGACACCAAGATCTGCAACAGGGTGGACTCTTGGGGGGGGGGCAGATGAGCAGAGATCTGAGAAAACTGGAGGAGTGGTCAAGGGTATAGCAGCTGGGTTTTCATGCAAAAAAGTGCAAAATAATACACTTGAGGCACAGAAACCTGGGATGAAGTACAAAATGAGTAGTGTTAACAATGACCAAGAAAGAAAGAGACCTGTGGATAATCACATCAGATGACCTAAATGTGGTCATCAGGCAGTGTGGCAAGGCAGTTGGGAGGGCTTGTGGGATGCTGGGCTGCATATGAGGAGGTATCATGAGCAGAAAGCGCGAGGTGGTGTTGTGCCTATATAGATCACTTGTAAGACCCCACCTTGAGTACTGTGTCCAGTTCTAGACACCACATCTCAGGAAGGACATAGAGTGGAAGCAGTCCAGATGAGGGCAACCAAAATGTTGCAGGGTCTACAGCAACAGATGTATGAGGAGATGCTAAAGGAGCTCAATATGTACACCCTGGAAGAGAAGGAATATGGTAGAGACCTTTAAATACCTCCTGGGGTTAAGGTACAGGAGGGGAGTATTTTTCAGAAAAAAAAAGGTGCTCTAGAACAATGGGACATGGTATGAAGCTGGAAGGGGGTGCATTCATATGAACATACAAAGAAGCCAGCAGAAGAAGGCCATTTGATCTGTCTAGTCTGCTCATATTGCAGGGTCCACAGCTTGAACTACTGTCCCTGCCCCCCTCCCACTCCTCCCATCCTCCCAACCCATGATCCTTACCTTCCGCCAGGCCTATCCCAGCCTCTCTTAAAGCTGCCCACTGTTTTCAATGAGATCACCTCTTCTGGCAGAACATTCCAAGTGTCCACCACCCTCTCTGTGAAGAAGTGCTTCCTGACCTCCCTCCTAAACCTCTCATCTTCCTGCTTAAGACTGTGTCCTCTTGTGTTATGGGTGCCACTCAGCTTAAAGAGACTCTCCTTATCCACATTATTTATCTCTTTCAAGTACTTAAAGGTCCCAATCATGTTCCCTGTCTCTCTACTGTCCTCCAGGGAGTACATGCTCAGTGCCCTGAACCTCTCCTCATATGCCTTACCCTGCTGACCCACAATCATCTGTGTAGCCCTCCTCTGTACCTCCTCTAGCAGGTTAATGTCCTTTTTGAGGTGTGGGCACCAGTACTGAACTCCATAATCTAGATGTGGCCGAACCAGAGACCTGTACAAAGGAAGTATAACCTCCTTTCTCTTACTGCTGATCCCCCTAGCTATGCATCCCATCTTGTTTGCTTTTGCTGCTGCTTTCTTGGAATGCGTGGACTGCTTCAGGTCACTAGCGATCATCACTTCGAGGAGTGATGTGAGGAAGCACTGCTTCACAGAAAGAGTGGTGCATTCCTGGAACAGCCTTCCAGCAGAGTTAATGGGGGTGAAAACAGTGATGGGGTTCAAAAATGCCTGGGATAGGCACAAAGGAATCACAGAGGTGAGGAGGGTAAGAGAAAGAGCTGTAGGTCAAGTAGGGTCTGGGGCAAGAATGAAAGTAGAAACATGGGTCAGTTTGGGTGGGTCAAGTGGCCTTTATCTGCCATCAGATTCTATATTTCTATGTTTCTCACTGTGCTCTTGTCATAACATCATAGAGCTTACAATGACAATGGACTGTGATGTCACCAACACAACAAATGAAGAAAGCAAGGTATTTTTTGAAACAGAGAGTTGAATTATTTTCATGTGACATATTCAAGATCAATAAGAGTATGAATTAAATACAGTTCTCCTAAATGTTGTATACAATTGCTATAAATATGGTTTTAAACATTTTGTTTTAGTAGATACCTGGGAACATTTTTCAAAAGGATCTGTCCATAATCCAGCAGCCAATATAGTAAAAGGGAAAATTGATCCAAACTCTTAGACCAGCTGTTAGATGGCCTAAATGTGTCTGAACTTTGTGTATAAAAAAATACATTTGTAGCTAAAAATGATGCTAATCACATTTGCACTGTTTTTTTTACCATAAATTGTGACTTTTTGTCACAAATGGATGCATCTTTTGAATATAGCAGCAGGACTGTACAAAAGCAATCTGGCAGACACAGGTGCAGCATGCATTTGTAAAAAAACAACAAAAACCCAACAGAAAATGCTCCAAAGATGCTCGGATCAAAGTAAAGCAACAAAGAAAGTGAACACTCAGTACAGCGTTTCGCAGTTTATTACCAAAAATATTTATTACCAGAAACAGTTCATTACCAAAAATATGCAAACATTCCGCACTGTCTATGTACATACATAGAGAGTGCAAAACAAAATGCAGACCTCAGAAGCAAAACCTGTGGGCAATCAGAGCTACGTGCTCCTTCCTCAGGGGGTCACATGTTTATGTCTATGTCAGACTCTTCTAGAAATCTTGCCCCTGCTCTATAAGGCAAAATATAAAAACTAGTGTATTCAGCTTGCACCTAAAGTTGCTGCACTTTATAATATTGTATTTGGCAGGTATGTACAGAGATGTATCTGTTAATAACTGAAGAAACAAAGGAGTGTTTCACTGAGTAGAAAATTTTGAATTTTGTTTGCTGTGATACACAACAGTAATACGTTATCTTTTTTTTCTAATTTCTGCTTGCATTACTTTTTGCATTTGAACACTTTATTCAAATACTTACTATAAAGCTTGTACTACTGTTTATTTATTATACTGTTTAAAAAGCCTTACAGAACATGCATGCATATAAATTTGAAAGCTAGGAGGTTTAGTGGTCCTGAAATGTTAGTTGGGGATTGATATACTGTATATTATACCAAAAATTAATAATTTCACAGTGACATTCAAGAAATGTATTTACGACTCAAATGAAGATTTATATTAATAAGCATCAACCACAAATAACAATGTTGGCAAGTTTTTCTGGAGTGTAGTAAATATTATGAAGTATTTTAAATTTTATTTCCCTCCTGGCTTGTTCCATATGCTGTTTTTCATAGTTTCCCTCATCAGTCTTTGGGTATGCAACAATTTAATTCTCATTTCACCATGGAATTCAGCGTAGGTCAGTATCAGCGTTGATTATTAGTTTATAGACACAACTAGCTCCCCCTTCAGCCAGCACGTCCTACAATTTTTCCCCAATCAGATTTATTTAGCAAGTCAGGATTATTATCATCTCAGCAGTCATCTACTGTAATTGGAGATAGTTCCCATAGTCCCATCTTCCTATATTATAGATGTCTCTAAATTGTTGCAAGCAGTATATTAAATTTTGTGGTGGGGTCTACAGTGTGTTTCATTCCATGTTTCTAATTTTTTTCCCTCCAAATCTGGTAAGCAACTTGTTCTCACATTTTATATTAGGGTTCCCTCAGATTGGGGTCAATTTCATTGGTATTTTCCAGATGTTACACATTTATGTATGATGTTGCCCACTTTTGTTAAGAAACTGATTGTTGGGTATATATAGGATATGACATGAGTGAGAGTGAGATAGTAGAAATATCTCCACAAGCTGCCATTGAACTGTTGATAAGCCACTCGTGGGATACCAACAGTTCAGTGACAGCAAGTGGAGATATTTCTACTGTCTCACTGCCACCCATGTCATATTCAATTTATACAACAATTGTGAGTCTCTCCTTTTTCAGTTTTAAAGTTATTTGCATTTGTTTATTGTAAAAAAGTGAAAAAAAAATCAGATGTGCTGTTTTTTGATTATAAAAAAGCTAAAAAGTATCTGTAAATGAAACATCACTCATTTTGTAGATCTTTTTCTGGTGAATAAATTTTGTGCACACAATACTATGCTATCATTTTTCATTTTAAAGTTACACGTATTTGTTTGTTGAAAAAGTGAAAAGAAAATACATTTTCTACTGTTTGTTAATTACAAAAAAAAATTAAAAGGTAGCTATAAATGAAACACCACTCATTTTGTAGATCTTTTTGTGTTGAACAACTTTCATGCTCTCAGCACAATGCTATAATTTTTTTGTTTTAAAGTTATTTGCATTTGAATACTATTAGTACTGCTACTGAGGCTGAACATTCTAAATGAGTTCCAAACCTTTTGTGACATACCCAACTGGCTAAGATATCCATTGTGACATACCCAACTGTGAAGACAGAGAATAATGGATAGGCAAGTGTGTGTTATGAATTTTGTTTTTCACACCTGAGGTATGTGATGACCCATAAACCTTGAGAGCGAAGCTTGAGAGGTTTATGTAGCTCACCACCTCAAGTGTGAAAAAATTCATACTCATAAACCTGACTATACTTTATTTTTTATAATTACTGGTGCAAGGAGTCCCAGCAAATGTTTTGGTTACATGGAAAAAATAGACTTGTTGAGAATGCTATTTCATTTATTCAGCATTTTGCTTTTCCAACAGAATTTAGGAGGTGGATTTAAAACTAGTAACAAATAAAACTTGAACTAGCTAATTTTTTGTTGTAAAATATGAACTGTAACAGCAGATAAATACTGTAACTGTGGTTTCAGAAGCCGGATCAAGATTGATTCCTCGTTCGAAAGATACAAGCCAAACAGCAGTGTCATTTTACTTAGGGCAGAAACTCTTCAAAAATGTTTTTAAAATACTCAGAACTAAGAAATATTTTTAACTCCAGTAGGTGTCCTGTAAATTCTGTCAGACGGAGGAAACTTTACTACTGTGCTGCAGGAGTTGTCCAAAGCTGTGCTTGTTGAATGAAAACTGTAAGCGCTTGAGCTGTCTCGAGCGTGGAGTCCACTCACACAAGCTGTCAGTGAGGCAGAGTTTCTCAAACACCATAATAACCTGATTTGGGGTTATTATGGCATTTGAAACGTATCTGTAACCGGGTTGATAAAGGGGGTCACCAGTAATTATAAAGTGATATCTCACATGTGGTCAGTGAGATATCTCTTATCTTCCTGAAAAGAGGCACACATATGTTGTATTAATCTTTGTTAGTGATGAGGTCTTAATATACATAAAGTCAGACTATAAAGTGGGTTTCAGAGTTGATGCAATTGTAAACGAGAGTTCACTCTCTATTGCCTTCCAATAAAATTTGATTTGATATGTGACTTAGAGTGGTGTGTTAGGTGAATTTTTAAGGGTTTGAAGATCACATTTCCTGTTCTTTTTAAAATGTTGCCCTAAGAAACCCCGTAGGAGCCTTACCTACGCCAAAGTCAAGAGGTGCAAAAACTACTATTTTTCTGTGGCCATAATTTGGGAGGGAAGGGAATGTAATTTGGCTCCGTAGAGCTGAGAATCCAACCCCTTCCACTGCCCCATTCGGAGACATGCCCCCACGCTCTAACATTTTATGATGCAATACTATAGAAAGTGTGGGGCCCACTACATAGACTTCAATAGTGTCCCATTTTTAAGCCTTTTTTTACATTTTAGAGTGCCAATTTTAACAAATCAGGGCCAGATTTGTTAAACTTGGCACTCTAAAATGTTAAAAAAAGAAACTGAAAACAGGTCCCTTAGAAGTCCATGGAGTGTGCCCCAGGCTTTCTATTACATCACAAAACATTAGAGTGTGGGGCATGTCTCTGAATGGGGAAATAGAAGGAATTAGGCTCTCAGCTCGATGGAGCCTCTTAGATTATGGCCACAGAAAAATTTTAATTTTTGCATCAGTTGGCTTTAGGGCAGGTAAGGCTCTTATAGTGGTTTTACACTGAGCACCAGAAAAGGTGCTCCTTAAAAACCATGATGGCTATTTGACTCCAAACTCTTAAGTGGTAGAGTTTAAATTTTGGAAGCACCATACCGCCTCTTCTTTTCTGTGTATGAGTTTCTTAAAACTAATTCTGGGGCATTCCCCCACCTCAAGAATGAAAATATCTTGTTATTAAACATATTAAACCAGTTGGGGATTATTTCCATCTGTAGGTTACTTAGGATATATATTATTTGGGGGCTACTATTCAGGTGATATAATTCATATTTCTCCAGAGAGATACAGTGGCGTGAAAAAGTATTTGCCCCCTTCCTGATTTTCTCTATTATTGCATATTTGTCACACTGGATGTTTTCAGGTCTTTAGAGAAAATGTAATATTAGATAAAGGGAACCTGAGTGAACAAATAACACTTGTTTTTTTTTTTTTATTTCACCTATTTAATGAAAAAAGTTAACCAACACCAACTGGCACTGTGTGAAAAAGTAATTGCCCCCTTACACTTAATAACTGGTTATGCCACATTTAGCTGCAATGACTGCAACCAAACACTTCCTATAATTCAATATCAGTATTTCACATCGCTGTGGAGGAATTTTAACTCACTCTTCCTTGCAGAACTGCTTTAATTCAGTAACATTTGGTAGGTTTTCGAGCATGAACTGCTCATTTCAGGTTCTGCCACAGCATCTCTATTGGGTTTAAGTCTGGACTTTGACTAGGCCACTCCAAAACTTTAATTTTACTTCTTTTTAGCCATTCTGATGTGGACTTGCTTTTGTGTTTTGGATCATTGTCTTGCTGCATGACCCAACTACACTTCAGCTTCAGCTGACAGAAGGATGACCGAACATTCTCCTTAAGAATTTTCTGGTACAGAGCAGAATTCATGGTTCCTTTAATTTTGGCAAGTCATCCAGGTCCTTAGGCAGCAAAGAATCCCCACACCATCACACTACCACCACCACCATGTTTGACTGTTAGTATGGTGTTCTTACTGTGGAATGCTGTGTTTGCTTTACGCGAGACATTATGGGATCCATGTCATCCAAAAAGTTCCACTTTGGACTCATCTGTCCATAGAACATTTTCCCAAAAGGCCTGTGGATCATCCAGGTGCTTTTGGCAAATGAGAGACGAGCATTTATGTTCTTCTTGGTTAGCAGTGGTTCCGCCTTGCTACTCTCACATGAAGCCCATTTTGCCCAGTCTCTTTCTGATTGTGGGGTCATGAACACTGACCTTAGCTGAGGCAAGAGAAGCCTGCAGTTCTTTGGATGTTATTTTAGGATCCTTTGAGACTTCCTGGATGATTTTCACTGCGCCCTTGGAGTAATTTGGCAGGCCGCCACTCCTGGAAGATTCAATACTGTTCCAAGTGTTCTCCATTTGGAGATTATGGCTCTCCTGTGGTTCAATGGAGTCCCAGAGCCTTAGAAATAGCTTTGTAACCCTTTCCAGACTGATAGAGGGCAACACATTTTTTTCTGATCTTTTCAGGAACTTCCTTTGATCATGGCATAATGTGCTGGTTGAATCTCTGTGCTGGCAACGTGACTCTGATGGTAAGGGTCAAAATAAGTGAGGTTTATATTGAGCAGGTCTGGCTGTAATCAAGCCTGGCTGTGTTCAATCAGCTGACTCTAATTATCCTTTTAATTGGGTTGATTTAACTAGGGGCAATTACTTTTCACACAGTGCCAGTTGGTGTTGGTTAACTTTTTCATTAAATAAATGAAATAAGTAAAAAAAAAAAGTGTTATTTGTTAACTCAGGTTCCCTTTATCTAATATTATATTTTGTCTAAAGACCTGAAAACATCCAGTGTGACAAATATGCAATAATAGAGAAAATCAGGAAGGGGGCAAATACTTTTTCACGCCACTGTACGTTTAAGTTGTACCATATTTCAAATTCCATAGACATATTCCAACCTCATTGTTTCTCTGCAAATGTCTTGCCCAACATTGGTGCCATGGTCCTTAAGCTCTCAACCTGGATACCTCATAATCAACGTACATGTACACTTTTTACATTGTTTTTGTTTGTCTTTCTCTGAAATTCATTACTTGTACTATGCTTTTATTGTACATCTCCATGCGCCTACTTTTGCCAGTTTGTCATTGCTATTTTGCTTCCTGTTATATTGCCTACCCTGGATGGCACTTCAAAATGATCCTCGGTTCAGTGTGCCCATCCTGGACACAAAATTATCAATCAAATCAGTCAATCAATCAAGGTTCAAGACTGAGTTTAACCATCTGAGTGTAGTCTCTGGGTATTTTTATGCCTAAATAAGTTATAGATTATACAATGGCAAGAAAGAATCTTGGACTGTGATTGGTCAGTTTGGGGCTGGACTCTTGGTGTTATGCCAGCATAACACCACAGGTCTACTGGCATCATTATGGCTGCCCTCCTCCTCTCTTAAGAAACAAAAATATTTTTCCACTCTAGTAAAAACAAACATTCTTTAAAATTATTTTTTTAATTTATATATAACAACAAGCCATTGTATAATAGGAATAATGCACTCCAGGGTGTGTGTCATTTGAGATAACGCCACACCTGGGGCATTGGACGCACTCGGCCTGTGACCTCGTGCCCAACCCCCCCAGGCATGGCATTATTCCAGCACGACACACACCCCGTCATGCATTATTCCTTTATTATACAATGGCTTCAAAAATCCTGTTCTCTGATTGGCTGGCTGGCACAATTTACCCATTGTAAATCCTGGCATGACCAATGGGAAAAAGTGCCAGTGGAACAGCCCCATTTGTAATTCACTCTGACCTAAACTTGAAAGACAAGCACCGCCATATTAGGTCCTCACTACAAGTCTCAACCCCCGAACAGCATAAAAATATTGCCCCGAAAGTACTTGTGGTTAAAAAAAAAAAAAAAGTGTCATTTCTATTTTTTTAAAAAAAGAAAAAAAAAATCTACCTCCTTGTCTCCTGTGTTGCAATCTCTTCACCCTCTGGTCCCAAGAATTCTGAAGACAGGGACCAGTAGGGCACTCATACCACGGTTCCACACTTGACATCCATGGCCGTTGCTGCTTGACGGCCTCTGATCTCAGTCCCTCTCCACTGTTACGGGGGCCAAAGCAGACGGCAGACTAAACACCAGCAATTTTGACTCCCCAGCCCAAGAGCCAAAAAGGTCCATGGAAAGACCATTAAGGAGCACAGCACCAAGATACGCTGCCGTGCATGCACACAATGCGACAAAATTGGAGCCAGTGCTCCTTATAGAAAATAATGCTGTCAACCAACTACAGAAGGCTGTCCCAGCTGCTACATTCACAAAAGAGCCAGGACACACTGAACTGGACTCATCAGGCACACTGGGTTAAAGCTCTCCTGACCCCAGGGAAAGTATCAGCTAAGAATACAGTACTGTACATGCGCACAATAACAGACCCCTTCCCAGCAACCCCAAACTATGTTTTTGGTGCAATAAATATTTAAAAAAAATTTAAATACAAAAAAAACAAAACTATTATTTATATTTTCTGTCACCAAAACAAGAGGGGCATTGTATGCAACCCCTCCCTTCCTGCCCCATCTAAGGGCATACTTTAAATCATCTCAGATGTTCCAGGCAGGAAGAGAAGAGCACTCCAAAGAACTAGCATACGAGACATTACAATACGGGACCATGGTAAACTGATGGTCCTTACCTGCTGATGTCTTCACGGTTTCTGGATTACCTCCTCACTCACAGAAAACAGATTCAGTCCCTGAGCTGACCCAAATGGATATCGGGACCTCCCCTTTTCTCTTGGAGGTCCCAGGGAGCCCCTGCAGCCCCCAGAGGTTGGATTCTTTCCCCTGAAATATAACTTGTGACAAATTACTCTGACTGCAAACATATGAGGGATGACAAGTATTTAATTCCATTAAAACTCCCCTCCCACAGTTGAAAAAGGCACAAACCACTTTTTCTCCCCAGCTGGCTTTTATTTTCACCTGAATGGCAAATGATTCCAGTGATACAGGGGTCACCATTCCTTTATAAAGAATATATATGTACACACACATATATACATAATGTATACACACACACACACACACACACACACACACACACACACACACACACACACACAGCTCCATGGGGCTACAAACTTTTTACACTTGGCCTGGACTTAACAGACAGCAGGACAACTGATTTAACAGACAGCAGAAGGACACTCACTTTTCTAGCCTCTCACTCCCAGGTGCTCTACCCAAGAACCCAGATCCCTGCAACCTCCTGGCATAAAAGGATCTAGTAAGCCAACCCTTCCAATTACTTGTTTTCCTATGGGTCCCTTTTTTCCTCTATGGTACTGGTTATCCCCCCTTTCTCTGGTGTGGGAAAGCAATCTGCCGTCCCACCTGGACCCCTGTGCGGTCAGCCTAAACCACAGGGCATCCAGGATTTTTCCTGACAACTCAGGCCCTGACCCTCCTTGCAACTGGCTGGCTCTGAAATACAGGCTGAGACCACTTCTCTGTTCACTTGCCTCTGCCTTAGCCCTCCATGGCACTCCACTTCTCTCCGGGGTTATTCCAATCTCACCACCTCTTTCCTATGGGGAGTCCCTGCCAGGCTCACATCCCTCACAATGGTTCCTGGGCTTGAGTTAAGTACCAGCACGAGGATCACCCCTCCAAGGTCTACCTATCCTTTGGGTCTACAGTCTGCCTCTCCATACTGGACCAGTGCCCCGTGACTTGTCCCTCCAAACAGGCCCCACCTACGGGTGAAAGGCTCCCTGGTTCCCTTGACCACCCAGGCTGCCCTGCCAAACTGGGGATGAGGGGAACCTCTGCCACCAGTTCCTCTCCTGAGAGGGCCCTGCCACAGCCTTCCCAGCCTTGGTGACCTGGAAAAACACCAATGGGCTTCCCAAGGGCTCCTACATCTATTGGCTGGGCTTGCTAAAGCCTCTCTAATGCCCTAGCCCCCCCCAACAATGCAGAACCTGGCTCCCTGTGTTCCCACAGAGCTCCATACCCCCACTCCTCATCAGCCATGGCGCATGAAACCGTACTGACTGCACTTTACTTTGGGGGAAATCCACACTGGCCCTCCTGGACCACCGAGCTTGTGCCAACCTGTCCTAGTCCTGGTTCTACTCTCCAGCCTCCCCCCTCCAGCCCCAGGCCTAATGCCTGCGCTGGAAAGGCCATGATACTTCCTGTCAGCTCCCATTTATAAGAAAGTCAACTAGAACACTGCGATGCAGCAGCTGTAGGCCTGTGCTGCACTGTCGAAGGTGGCTTACCTCCACAAAACAACAAATGTCCTGATAGACAGTGCGTACACCGAGTTGTTTGTCTGCACGAAATAAGGAAATGTCCAAGCAAAAATTAATGCGAGGTACTTTACTTCATAAGTCCCATTCGTGTAGTCAGTATTTCAAACAATACAAAGATGGCAAGTGTGCTCCCATTTATACCCTATTTCTGCCCTCTGCTGCCACCTTGAGGCATCCAGAGCACTAACCCCCAGAGCAAATCATTTCCTAGCTCTTGGGGGAATAGGAGGGAAAGGATGCCTAACTGGTGGGAATATAAGCCAGCTTTGGCAGGGCTTATATAATGCAATATACCACTCCTGGCTGTAGGTTATGCTGGGATTTATCTACTTCTGGTGTGGTTTACTCATCGGCCTGTGGCCTCGTGGACTGAACCACACCGGGTAGGTAAACCCCAGCATAACTGACACCCTGTTGTGGTATATTGCTTGAGCTTACTCTTCATTTCATGCGTTCCACATAGGGTCCAAAACGAGATTTGTCAGAGCATTTGCCAAGAGCCAGGATTTCTGATTTTGCCCAATTGATCCTTAGGCCAGAGATTGAAGTGAATTTGCTCATTAATTCGATTAAACTAGGCAGGGAGGTACAAGGGTTTTGCATTGTGACCAATAGATCATTTGCATATACCAGCAGGTCACAAGTCTGCGTTTTGATTTTGATGCCCTCAGTATCTTGACGATGGATAATTTTAGTTAATAGGGAAGGTGAAGGGGAAATTGTTTAACCAGGAAAGACACACTGAGCTGAAGCTTGTTTCCAGGTGTGACCTGGGAGCACTGGGAAGTTAACGGACTTGCTCAGGGTCACACAGTATACAAGTGGAGGCTGTGGGAATCAAACCCAGGTCTCCAGGTTTGCAGCTCAGAGCCCTAAACCACTACACTATACTGCCTTCCTAATAATGGCTCTAGGACTAACAAAAATAAGTAAGGAGAAAGAGGGCAACTTTCACCAGTGGCCCTCATCAGGGTAAAACTGTCTGATTTTAATCCATTTGTCAGAATTGCAGTCATTGCATTTTTTATAAAGAGTCGAGTCCAGTTTATGAAAGCGGTGGGGAAATCAAATGTGGCTATAACAACTCCAAGTAGGGCCATTCTACTGATTGAAAGGCTTTCTCTGAATTGAGCGAGACTAATTCTGATGGTTTCTCTAAATTTTTTGCAGACCAGAGCATGGACATTGTTCTGCGAATATTACTATTTCCTTGTCTGCCACTTACAAATCTTACTTGCGTTTTGCCAGTAATGTTCAGGAGAATATTAATTAGTCTATTACTAAGTGCTTTTGCTCATATTATGTAGTTGGTGTTCAATATGGTTACAAGCCTACAGTTTCAGCATTCTTTATTTATTATCCTTGTCTTTTTTGGTATTAGCACATCAAGGCTTCTCCAAGGGATGCAGGTAGTTGGCCATTGTTATAAGATTCATTAAGCATGTGCAACATATGAGAAGCTATCCAAGGATTTAAGCACTTATTGAATTTTCTGGAAAAACTTTAAAGGGCCTGGTGTCTTGCCAGTTAAAAGGGACAATATAGCACTTTGTAATTCCTCTATTTTCAATGGTTCAGGTAGAAACTTAACCTGGGCATTGTTAATCTTCGTTTGAATGACGTCTGACAAGAATGCAGAAAAACTGTCTCCGCTAATATTTAACTGGGATACATGGGTTTGGTATACAATTCCTTAAACACCAGCTGACGTGGTTTCATGCTTCAGGCAGACAACTCATACCATGTAGTTGCCTGTCCTAGGAACTTTTTTAGCCACAAATGGAATTTTTGGTGCACATGATAAAAAGTACTTCAGCTCCTAGAGCCTGGCTCGTAACTTTCTGTTATGAGATGAGTGACCACCGAGTACTGCAGCCCTGCCCCTAAAAATAGCCGAATGATTATGAGAGGTAAGGAATTGGGCTGCAGGTGGTCTGTGGAGCTAGTAGGAATCAGGGGATGGGGGCTGCCTAAATATACTGAGATTATCTTTGCAGGCATGTGTACATGTATGAAATGTGTGTGTGTGTGTGTGTGTGTGTGTGTGTGTGTACACACACACACTATATATATATATATATATATATATATATATACTAACAAGGGTCAGGATAAAAACTGTAGAATAAAACCATTTATCTTGCTACTATGGTAATAAATTTATTTATCCACATAGTAACTACATCATCACCCATTTATCCACACAGTAACTACATCACTAGCTCATTTATCTACACAGTTCTCTTCAGAATTCATTTAGAATGTTCGGCCTCAGAACCAGTACTAACCATATTTAAATGTCAATAACTTAAAATGAAAAAGATAACATGGTACTGTGAGCACGAAAATTGTTCCACAAAAATTATCTACAAAATGAATAATGTTTCATTTATATAAACCCTGTATATTGTATATAGTTAGCAAGAAAACAGAAGAAAATGTAATTTTTGTTCACTTTTTGACAAACAAATATAAATAACTTTAAAACAAAAATGATAGCATGGTACTGTGAGCACGAAAAATGTTCAGCTCAAAAATATCTACAAAATGAGTGGTGTTTCATATATAGATACCATTTGTTTTTATAATTAGCAAAAACAGCATAAAATTCTATTTTCTTTTCCTTTTTGACAAATTATTTACACCTACCAAAATCAAAATGTTCACACAACATCTAAACCTGTTGCATAAATGGAATATGCAGTGGTTCAGTGTGTGATAATGCATTATCTTGTACAGTTTCAGTGACCTCTCGTAACTCTCACGTTTTCCGCACTCGTGGAGGTTACTTGGAGGCCACTGGAAACTGTACAAGATAAATGCATTATCACACACTGAACCGCTGTATATCCCTTATATATATATATACACACACACACACACACACACACACACACACACACACACACACACACACATATATAAAATGTATGTATTAGCTCCATACATGTATACATGCCTGCAAAGATAATCAAAGTATATTTAGGCAACCCCCTCCCCAGTTCCATTACTAGCTCCATAGACCACCTGTAGCCCCATTCCCTACCTCGTGTCATCATTCAGCTATTTTTAGGTGTAGGGCTGCAGCGCTTAGCAGCTTCTCAGCTCATATCAGGAAGCCAGAAGCTAGGTTTTATGAGTTGAATTACTTTTTATGCTGTGCACCCAAAAATTCTATTTATGGTTAAAAAAGCTCCCAGGGCAGGCAACTACATGGTATGAATTCCCTGCCTGGAGTGTGTCAGCAGCTCTTTAAATGTGAGTGTTCCAATTTACTTTGCCTATTTCTGCATGCTGTAATAAGTGTTTTGTTTTGTATTTTGTGAGTCTATGCACTAGACGTTTGCCAGGTTTCTCACCTGCCTGCCAGTATGTTGTTTCCCAGTACAAACTCCATCTAGTTAGATTGTAGCTTATTGCAACAAATTATTTTATAAATTTGCTTTTTATACCTGTCTGCTGATGTCACCAACAGGCTTTCTTGGTGGCACCAGCCTCAGCCAAAGGTGGCGGGCTTAAACTGACTGAGGGGACAATGTTGGATTGTTCGGCCCAACAGCTGGGTGCCCAGTGTGTGGTGCAGAGCCAGCCATTGGCAGGAATGAAAACGTGCTTTACTAAAGGGGAGGCACTGTTCCATCTGAAAAGATACTACTACCACCACCCAGAGAAACAGACTAAAACGGGGCACCAAGAGCTGCTGAAAATAATCATTCACAGACAGAATCTAGTGAAATAAATCGTCTTTACTATTACAGGATAAAGGGCAATGCAATGCAAAATTTTCACTGTGGTCAAGCCTATCACTGTAACTTTAGTGACAAAGTCACTGTAAAGGGCTTAATCACTGTAACTTTAGTGACAAAGTCACTGTAAAGGGCTTATCACTGTAACTTTAGTGACAAAATCACTGTAACGGGTTTAATCACTAACTTTAATGACAAAATCACTGTAAAGGGCTTATCACTAACTTTAGCAACAAAATCACTGTAAAGGGTTTAATCACTGTAACTTTAATGACAAAATCACTGTAAAGGGTTTACTCACTGTAACTTTAGTGACAAAATCACTGTAAAGGGCTTATCACTGTAACTTTAGTGACAAAATCACTGTAAAGGGTTTAGTCACTGTAACTTTAATGACAAAATCACTGTAAAGGGCTTATCACTAACTTTAGCAACAAAATCACTGTAAAGGGTTTAATCACTGTAACTTTAGTGACAAAATCACTGTAAAGGGCTTATCACTAACTTTAGCAACAAAATCACTGTAAAGGGTTTAATCACTGTAACTTTAGTGACAAAATCACTGTAAACGGCTTATCATCACTAACTTTAGCAACAAAATCACTGTAAAGGGTTTAATCACTGTAACTTTAGCAACAAAATCACTGTAAAGGGCTTGTCACTGTAACTTTAGTGACAAAATCGCTGTAAAGGGCTTATCACTAACTTTAGCAACAAAATCACTGTAAAGGGTTTAATCACCAACTTTAGGGACAGAATCACTGTACAGGGCTTATCACTGTAACTTTAGCGACAAAATCACTGTAAAGGACTTGTCACTGTAACTTTAGTGACAAAATCACTGTAAAATCACTGTTTTCTGACGTGGAACCTTTGTAAAAGAGCCTTGGCTCAAAGGTACTTGTAATCCTAGAATAAATAAATAAAAAAAAAATAAATAAAAAAAAATAAAGGGTTTATTACTGTAACTTTAGCAAAAGGCTTATC
Organism: Neoceratodus forsteri; assembly: GCA_016271365.2. Taxonomy (NCBI): domain Eukaryota; kingdom Metazoa; phylum Chordata; order Ceratodontiformes; family Ceratodontidae; genus Neoceratodus; species Neoceratodus forsteri. Next base: position 103,224,016 of record JADMNL010000032.1, on the reverse strand, counting down.
ATTGTAACTTTAGCTTCAAGAAAGACCCCCCAAGGCCACAGAAAGGAGCAAAAGGGCAAGATCCTACCTCTACCAGTCAGGAAAACTGGATGCCACAGCTAGAGGTGATGGGCAGTTACCAGCCCTGAAAAGGGCTATTGCGAGGGATGAGACCCGCCCTCAAACTCTAGCCCCAATAGCCAATTGGCTAGGATCAGGGTGAATTGCTAGCCCACTCTAACACCTTAAATATCAGTACCCACTACACCACCACCCCAGGGCTCCCTCCTCAGGTGCCACACCTCACCCAAGAACTGCTGCAAGCTTTGCAAAAGGATACAGGCCTTTGAAGCCGAGGTCTGCTGCTAGCTGCCCTGCTAGCGGAGTGTCCAAAAGGTGCTCCGCTGCTAGCTGACCTCCTAGCCAAGTGTCCCAAAGTTGCTCTGCCGCTAGTCAATCTGCTAGCCGAGTGTCCCAAGGTTGCGCACCACTATCTGACCCATTAGCTGAGTGTCTGAAGGTTGCTGCACTGCTAGCCAACCTGCTAGCTGAGTTTCCAATGGGTGCTTCGCTGCTAGCCGACCTGCTAGCCGAGTGTCACAAGGGGTACCTGCTAGGGTTGGGGAAGGCTATCTGGTTTTACCAGCCTCCCCTGCTGCTGAATACCAGAGTCAACTGCCAAGCCTGAGTGATACAGCTCTTAAGCCCCCTTTTTGAAAGTAAGGCCACCAGGCTGGCAGGGCTCTCCCAGCTACCCATGCAGGTTCCCCAAGACTCATTTCTGGGATACTACTTCAGGGTCCCTCCTGAGCCCCTCTTACAGAAGCTCCTTCTCCTTCACAAGCAGCTCCTTTCCTTCAGGCTGCTTCCTCTCCTTCATGGGCAGTCCCTTTTCCTTTTTGCTGCTCCTTCTGTTTCTGGCACTCTCCTTTCAAGCTCCTTCCCCAGGAGCTCTCCTCCTCAGCTGGTTTGAACTCTGAAGACAGCCTCCTTTTATGATAAATGGAGGGGGGCATGACTACCCTGGGGAATTCCCTGACTGGATGGCTAAGGAGGCAGTGCTGATTGGTTATGCAAATCAAGGGCTTGACTGCATAACCAATCAGCTGCGAAAGCTGCTACCCAGCCCTCATGCTGCCTCCCTAGCACACACTAGCCCCAATGGCTTTAACTGCTGTTTGGCTTTTAAACCCTCTGATCAGGAGCCTTTTGATGTGCCGCTGCAGGAGCCGCTAGATTGGGACTCCTACAGCTGGCACTTTCACTTTCCAAACTGAATAGAGTCAGGAGGTCAGGGAAGGTAAAGGCAGTCTTTCCTCACCTCCTCATACCACACATTTACTTTTACTAAATTAAATAATAATTAAAAAAACAGTTAAAGCAGCTGCCAGCACCACAACCGCTGATGGGACGCCAGCATTTTCTTTGCCATGGAGTGCTCGATGCAGCTGTGATTTCAGCCGCTACATTATTAATGAGGCATTTTAACTTTGTGATTTCAGATGGCATTTCTTTGTCAGGATTCTTCCATTGTTTAGGAGATTTTCCAGTTTTGTCTCTAGGTTTTTTTTTTTTATAGATTCTGCTTTCTTCCTCTTTATGTTAGCACTGTACTCTATTACTGTGCCTCAAAATAACACTTTGAGGCCTTCCAGAAAGTTGATTTATACCATCTTCTGTAGTATTATCTTTGAAAACCTCCTTCGCTTATTTCTTAAGCCAGTCTACAAATTGGGTGCCTTTTAGTAAACCCATGCTTAATTTTCATCTGGATGGTCCTACTCTTGGAGGTCTGGTGGGGACTTGCAGTACTACTGCTGAGTGATCAGATATAACATTATTTTTTTGAAACTTCAAGTTTATTAAAAACAGCATGAGGCAAAGTACACATGTATCATTACAGAATGTACCATTAAGTACATTGCTGTACATTATTAGATAATGGCAGACTAACATTCACCATATGAAAATAGAGGTTGTGCCTTGCCTGATTTCTAACCAGTGGAAGACAGAAAATAGAACGATCCATAAAAATGTTGTGGTTAACAATAAACAAACAACTAACAAATTAAACAGTTTGTCTGTGGCCTTACTGTGCAGAGTTGATTTGTTATAGTTGGTAAGAAGCAGGGGTGCAGCTGCTTGTCTCCAAGGGCCTACCGATAGTTGGCCTAGACGAGTGATATACCAGGCACTGTATCAGGCTCTTCCTCTTTCTGTGATGGGGTTATGGCACAATGCATCTCCCACCTGGACCATTTCCCCAAAATTTTCTCCCTTCTTAAGCGCAGTGTGGCTGTTATACATTCCATACCCATGATGGAATTCGCCCGCTCCCTCCACTCGCCCAGCATGGGTACCTGAGGTGACAGCTAGTGCAATGTGATACTTTTAAAGGGCAACTAGGCACATGCTCCTGAAAACATCTCTATGACCCTTGGAGATGACACCCTTCATTTTGTATCAGAGACCAGAATTGTTGCACCTTTGGACATTGCCAAAATATGTCATAGTGATTACCCCATTCCCAACAACCTCTCCAGCATCTGTCTGTAGTTCCCCCACCAAAGTGAACTATAATGGAGGGTATGTGGAAATAGCAAATAGGAATTTTCCACCAAAACTCCCACCAGGTGGGGGATGCAGTGACCTTCCAGCCTTCTCACAGTAGTGTGTTACAGTCTGGGTCAGGGAGGGGGTTGTCCCATCTCTGACTCCCATTTTTCACTAATGCCTATCAAAGTGTGGTTGCTGGTGGACTGTAGTACTTCATATACTAAAGAGGTACATTTGCTTTGAACACTGATTATAGAAGACCAGTACAAAAAAAATCCTCCCAGGAGATTAGTGGTCTGGTGACCCTCCACAACCAGCTCGTCTGTGTTTAAGTAATGTCTCAGCTGCTGGTAACAGAACCGTTCGCCATTTGGCAAGCAGTATTTCTCCTTCAAATATTCAGATGAAACTATGACACCTTCCCACACCATTGGGTGTATCTAGTAAGGGCCATCCTATTCCAGCATCCAAAATTAGGGTCCCTGAACAATGGGTCAAACTCTGGGTCTCCAATGATCACCATGAGTGGCCCTATTTCATTGGGAGTATTGGTAATCTGCCTAATTCTTTTAACTGCTCAAAGAGAAAGACTAGTCCAGGGATTGGTGATGGTCCTCAACAAGGCAGGGGTAAGCTTAGCCAATGGTGAGGCAAACAGTGGGGCAGGGGCCTGTTTTCCAATGCATACCATCCGGAGTCTATTTTCTGTTTTATCATAGTAACTACTTCCAACGCCTGGGCAGCCAGATAGTAATGTTTAGAACTGGGCATACTGCATCCTTCCTTCTCTTTGGGGAGGTAAAGAGTATTCATGCCCACTTGAACCCTGTGATCCTGCCACAAAAACGTCGTCATTTTCAGAAGATGCATGGGAGTCGTATTGGAAAAGCCTGAAAAACGAAAAGCTACCACATGCACGCAGCAGATATAACATTATGTATATAAGCTCCAACTGTTTCAATACTCAGGCTTTTGGAGATACATACTGTATGTATTTTCTTGAATATAAACTGTATAGTGAAGAATGAATTGCATAATATCTGCCTTCTGGGTTTAAGAATCTCAAAGTGTCAACTAGACTCAGATCCTTACACATGTTCAAGACCAGTGTTCTAGTTTTAGCTTTGTTTGTTGACAGTTCAGGCCTACTTGTATCTAGTATTGGATTTAAAGTTACGTTTAGATAGCCACCTAGCATCAATTCAACATTTTTCAATTTGCTTACCTTCATAGTTAAGTCTCCAAAGAAACCAGGACTGTTTTCTGATGGGGGCATAAATATTACACAGTACAATCTCTCTACTGTTTACAGTTCCTTTTGCCAACACTCATCTCTTTACTTTAACTTCAGGATTTTATTGAGCTTTGTGCATGTGATACTACTCAATAACTACTGAAATTCTTTTACAAAAGATTGAGAACCCTCTTTCCATATAACCTTGGTGAAACCGTGTTTGACAAGGAATAAAAATTAGACACAACTGTACACCCCAGCGTCTCACTCCAGTTTCCTCCTGTTCATATTGTGTACCTCAAGTAATATCGTACAAAATTACACTTTTCACCAATTAGTACTGCTACTCTCCATTTTCTTACTGTTATTACAGCTGTGATATATATATATATATATATATTAATATTATAGTGGCACGGTAGTGCCACTATAGTTAGGGTTCAGGAGCCATTTCTATGTTAAACCCCAAAACTTTGCACCTTAATAACTTTGCAACCGTTTGACAGATTTGCCTGAAATTTGGAATACACGATCAAGAACCATAGGCCTTGGGATTTGTCGGAGTTTCGTGCCGGTCAGATATACAGCTGCGGAGTTATTAAGCGCTGATCTGTCTGTAGCGATTTCGCTTTTTCTGGAATTCTTATGGTGGCGTCTTCAGGTCGCCCAGTTTGCGCTGACCAGCCCTAAAATCTTCAGGGAACATGCGGCAGGATCCTGATGTGTCTTCAAGATTTCGTGAAAAATATCAAGCGGTTCAAAAGTTATTCAAAAACAGTTTTCCATTATAAGTCAATGGGAAAAGTTAACAAAAGTTCGACAGTGTCATAAAAGCATTTTACTTTCATAAATGGGCCTGTTACTTTCAAATTGGCCATTTTGTTTTCAGTTGGTGATCAGAGAAATGGTTGGCATTTAAATTTGGGGCCCTCTAGCAACCTAATTCTTTTGTATTCACCTAGTCGGACCCTGAGGATGCTTGCCATGTCTTTATTTTGTGGTAAACACCCCAAATATGTTTTCAATTTCTGGAAAAAATACTTCCATAAGTAGTTTGGTGCTTTACGAAAGTGTCGAAGTTTTTCGCGAAAGCTTTCACAAATTGCGACAGTAGTTTTCCATCTGTGGGAAAGTGACAGCGATTCTTTGGCACTGCGCTGCAAAAGAACTGTTGGGAGTTTTGGGATGAAATATGGAGGAACAGAGCCGACATCTCACAGATGTGCCTTTCAGTGTTGCATTGAAAAAATAACCTACGGTGGCAAAATTCTACGACACTCCAAAGTTGACGTTTTCCATAGGATAACATTCGGCGCCGGCCATTACAGAAATCCTTTGGATCCCTGCTGCAAAATAACTTTTGGTCTTTTTCCTGAAATTTGGAGGAAGACAGCCAACAGCCCACAATGTGCCTTTCAGTGGTTTGGTGAAAAAGCATTACAGGGAGGCAAAGTTATGGCGCTCGAACTTTTCTTTTTCCCCTTAGGATAACATTCACGGCATTCGCCAAGCTTTTAGGGCTGCCGTATCTCGAGAAGCGGGAGATACGGACTTTTCGTTAAAAAAAATTCTTAGTCCCCAACAGGGCTAAGTAACAAATTAGCCAGGACAGTTGTAAATAATATGACTTTTAAATTTTTTCTCGTCATACGGTTCCTGAGATATAACGTATTTAGTATTCAAGTTCTCATTTTCTGCTCGATACTCATTATTATGCATACATTATTTGTACTCACTGTCTTTTCTCTATGCAGGTTTTGGGGAAAACCAGCCTGTGTCCATTACTGTTACTGTTGCCCTTTCCGCTTGCGAGTTCCGTATCCCGTTCACTTACCGTTGGCGTCTGAGCCACCATGTGCATTATCGCTGCGTTTTCATTTACGCTTGCGTTTCTGTTATTTTGCCATTTCTGTCTACAGTACTGTTTATCTTTCTGTTTCACTTTACGTCACCATGCCCATTGACATTTCTTTTTTTAGGCACCATGTTACTCTGTGACAACACATCACGTGGCTGACCGTTCCGGTCTATGCCACCATGTACGTTACCCTTTCTGTTCTCATTCGCACTTGTGTTACCATGTGCGCCACTGTTAGTATGCCACAAGACCGCTCCCGCTGCTGCATTACATTCACTATTTCTCGTTATCATTCTCAAAAAGAAGGGAAATTAGAGGCAAAAAACTCTTTTTAATGCATTAGTTAGAGTTGTTCCACAGTGACAAAAGTGAGGAAATTCACTGTTAGGGTTGAAAACCCCTTGGACCCGCCCACTCCCCAACCCGGCATTGGGGTGTGCATTGGGATCGTGGGTCCTAACTCTCACCCATTCTCCTATGCTTCTGCTGCTTTACACATATGTGGGGTGAGAGTTGGGGCTGACGATCCCAATGCACACCAATACTGCAAAGATGTGAAAAATCAGGGGTTTTCAACACTTCATCACTCACTTTCGCTGTGGAACAACCTAACTAATGCATTAAACGGAGTTTTGCATCTAATATATATATATATATATATCCCTAACCCAGTTTTTCAGCCTCTTTGCCTCTTTGCTAATAAGATGAATTTCTTGTAGGAATGCAATATCCGCTTTACAGCTCTTTAAATATTGTATGACCCTTGAGCTTTTATTTATTTATTGAATTTTGGTAATCAGGTAAGCCCACTGAGACATTTCAGTCCCTTTTTAGAGGCGACCTGGAAAGAGTGATACACATAAAATACAGTGGCAATAGACATATAAAGGGCAGGATACAATTAGCTCAAATTACAACAAAGCCAAGGCAAATAGGTTACAAAATATATACATCATATATTATACAACAAAACCCATGGTAACCATAACATAATAGTCGTTTGTACAATGGCTGAAACAGAGAGAACATTCTGAACAGCATGGCATAAGTAGCCCCATGGACAAAGCAAGGCTTAGTTCCACCACACAGTGAAGGGTAAATTCAGGTAAGTGAGCTAAAGAAAACAATGGTCTATGGCTAGGAAGTAGAATAATGATGTTACACCGGAAGGGAGAAGATCTATGGAATTTGGAAGTAGAAGTAATCATAGGGAGCGGGTACAAGGAGAGGAGGCAGGAAGGTGGGATAGCAAAGAGGATTTAAATTTGGGGAAGCAAGAGCAGGAGAGGGTGGGGCAGCGAGTTCCAGGAATGTACAGTAGGCGAATGATCTATGGGCCACTGCTAACCGAGGTTTGGGCAAAACAAGGACGGGTAAGGAGGCAGACCTAGGGGCTTGTTGAGGTTGCCAAAGCCAAACTAACTCACTAAGGCACCGAGAAGTGTATTTATGGACAAGCTTGTGCATTAGGCAAAGGGTGGTAAGATGGAGTTTAGATTCATAGGTTAACCAACCCAAGGAGGAGAGGACATCACAGTGGTGATAATGGGCATTGACTCCAAGGGCGAATCTACCCACCCTGTGGTAGGCATGTTTAAGGTGGGATAGGACTGAAGAGCTAGCTGCTAGCAGGAGGAGTGTGCAATAGGTAAGAAGGGGAATAAGCAAGGCAGTAGTGATCTTAAGACAAGAGGCAGATGTAAGTAAGGGACTGATACGGTAAAGCAAGCCAAGTTTCTGGTTTATAGTTCTATTAAGGAGGGTGACGTGTGTTTCAAGAAAAAGTGCTTTATCAAGAGTTACACCCAGGTATTTGAAGGATAGAACTGATACAAGGGTATCACCATTGTGAGCAAGGATCACGGGGGGGGGGTTACTTTGTAAAGAGGAGGGAGGATGGGAGAACAACATACTTTTAGTCTTTTTAGTGTTCAGAACAAGTTGATGTTCAAGAAACCAGTCCTCGAGATTATGAACATCATGCACAAGAGTGTTGTTAATCTACCCAATGTCAGACGAGGAGTGGTATGTAATGGTATCGTCTGCATAGAGATGCACAGAGACCCCTGCTCAATTGTTAGGTAACTCATTAATGAAGACGGAGAACAGGAGTGGGCCAAGTATGGAGCCCTGAGGAACTCCATGGGGAAACAAGTCAGAGGCTGGAGAGATAGCCAGCCCACTTGACCCTTTGGGAACAGTTAGAAAGATAACTCTGGACCCAGCACAGGGCAATAATGTCAAGACCAATGAGATGGAGCTGATTGAACAGGAGGCCATGGTTAACAAAGTCAAATGCTTTTGTCAGATCAACAAAGATGGCCCCAGTATCAAGGCCTTGTTCCATGGCATGGAACAAATCAGATGTGACTTTGGTTAAGGCAGTAAGCGTACTATGATTTTTTCTGAAACCATGCTGGAATGGTGAGAGTAATTGATGGAGTTAAGGTAGTCCTGGAGGTGGTTGTAAAGGATACGCTCCTGGATTTTGGCTAGGGGGCAGAGGATTGAGATAGGCCTGTCATTCTCAATTGCAGTATGCAGGCCACCATTATGTACAGGAACCACCACAGCAACTTTCCATTTGTTCGGGACTGTGTTCGAGAGAAAGGACCGATTGAATAGGTCACGGATAGGGTGAGCTAGGGCAGCAGCCGCCAACTTAAGAAATCTAGGCTCCAGAGTATCAAAGCCAGGAGAACCATCAGATTTCAGGTTAGCAAGTAGATGGGTGACTTCTTTGAGGATAGCAAGTTTCAAGTGAAAGGCTGAATGGGATCTAAGGTTTGTTATGGGGGATGGTCAGGTGGTAAGGAGGGGACATTGGTGAATTGAGAAGTATAGCTATGAAGCTCTGTGAAGAATTCACTGAAACCAGAGGCAATGGAAAGGGGAGGGTCTGCAAGAACAGTATCCTGGACAGTGATGGAGCAGTGGACTGCAGTGGACTTGCCCTTGATTAGGGAGTTCACCTGTCTCCAGAATTCCTTAGGGTTGCAGAGGTGTTCAGTCTGGATAGACCTTTAAATAGGAATACCCAGCAGGAGTGCCCAGCCCACTGACATTCCACAAGAATATTTTATTGTTAGCTGTCACGGCTTCTTTTAAGACAATTTGACAAAGTATACATTCTAAATAATAATAAATGCATAACCCTTTTTGGTGAGTTCAGGATAACAGATCATGAAATTTGACTGGTCCAGAGGAGACTTACATTCAACAGTAACTCTAACCATAAAGCAGTCTACATACATTTCTTGTTATTCTCTGCTAAGCAGGGAATAACAAGATAGTAATTAGTGTTGCTAAAATGGATCCAGACAAATCCGGATCCACAGATATCTACCCTTTTGTGGCAGGATAATGGATCTAATACTTCCACTATCTGCCTGTGGATCCAGTGCCAGATCCAGGGATCCAACGTTGGATCCCTGGATTCGATGCTGGATAACATGGGAGCCAACCTGGGATCTGACCTCTGTATTTAGACAGATCCCGGGATGGCTCCAACTCGAATAGTGCCACCATTTGCTGGATCACTAGCGGATCCTCGGTGCATTGTCCAAGCAATAGTAATGAGAATATGTTAGGTCTGGAAAAAATGACATTTAGATATACTGTAAGTAACACAACAAGCATATCTGTAAAATTATGAAGTACGATAATGACGTATAATTACAAACAACGCTGGATAGCTGCCACTTGTGTTGGTTAGACAAGGGGTCTGCTAACATACTAGAGTACATGTCTGCCTCAAAGGAATAAATAAAATTATAAAAAATGTATGTGTTTCAGCATTTCCTTATCTTACGTCCGGTAATGATTCAAGAATATATGACTTAAACTTAAGGAAACAAATTCTGATTAGACTGCTGGTTGGTAAGTTATTATACTGTAAAACTGTTATCTATTATTGTATTATAGTATATGGTTGGAGTTTATTGTGTATGGAATTCAGCCGGTTCAGAAACCTTATAGTGTATGGCGGAACGTTGTTGGGGACGGAAATCCATCCCTTCAAAATCATTGTTATGCTGCACTAGCTACGTCAGCTAGTTTGTCATGCTGCACTAGCTACATAGCTAGCGCAGCATAATAACTTAGAACGCGGTCGTGCATGCGTGTTCTTCTGACCCAAGATCCTGGGTGAATGGCTACAGTGGTATAGGCTCTCCGGGGAGGTTAAAAAACACAAAAGTAAGGACAGCATTTAAAAGTAATAGTGACCATATACTATAAAAAACTCTGTATGATCGCTCCTACACTCCAAGGATTTTTTTTTCCACTCTTGAGGTTTCCGTGGTAATGGACCTCTCAAGCTGCGCTCTTGAGGTCTCCAGTTACCACAGAAACCTCTCGAGTGAAAAATATCCTTGTTATGTATGAGCGATCATACACAACTCTCTATGTTGTGCCCAGACCAAAAGTTGTGTGCATGTTCTAAAATGTTGTGCACATTATCTTGTTAGCGCCTTCAGCTGTGTGATGCCTTGCACCCACTGCTACTGCTTTCATTCTCACAGCACCTCTCAACCCATTGCAATAGTGAGAGCAGGCATGGTTGGAGCAGGAAAGTCAGTTTGGTCGGTTTCTGGAGATCACCCACTGAGGCAGCCATCCATCCAGCTGGAGGAAATAACCTGGTTGGGGGGGGTGGCGTTGTGAATTCCGATTCCTTTTTTGTAAAAAAAAAAAGAAAAAAAAGATTTCTAATTTGAGGGTGCAGGGGCAAAGTGCAGTCCCACACTAAAACCTTTACAATCGAGGATAAAAAGAAAAACTATGTGCAACTCCCCTGCAAATGGGGGTTCCCAAAAGTCTTCCAGGAGCTTGTCTGAGTGCTCCAGGTCTGGGCGGCGTTCGGCGAAATGCCATTTAAATGTGGGTGCCGTGAGTGCTTTCAGAGCCTCCGAGTACTGCCTCTTTAAAAGCTTATATGGGAGGACTGTGTGTTTCAATGCTCGAATCCTGCCCGGGCTGCTGTCTAATCGCTCCATTTTTGCTGTCGCTAAAAGTGCAGAGGGAGCCCTTCTAAAAGCTGTAACAGTGTATTGAAGAAAATGTAGAGTTATAATAGAAATGTGGTTTGTTTAACCTGCTTTTCTTGCAGCAAGGACGGTGCAGTGTAGCTTCTTTCATTTTGATCCTAGATTGCTGAAATGGGCCAATTGGATCGTGAGGACACTGAAATGGAGCAGGCTATGGGCCAATTAGGACTAGGACTCTGAAATTGAGCCTGCTATAAGGGGGCTGTATGTAAGGAGCCTCTGGGAATTGTAGAGTGTTGGTGCCTTTTTACACCAATAGAGGGAGCCTATTGTGACTGACAAGGAGAATCAGCCAACCGGAACCGTTTGGATCTAAAAGAAAGCCCCAGGGCTGTTTGCTGGAAAGCCAGATCTGAGGTGACAGCAAAGAGAGAAGGAGCTCTGCTGTTCGAGAGGTGTGTAGTCACACGGGAAGCGCGTGTGTAGGCCTCAAAGTCAGTCTGCAGTGATTGGTAATAGTAGTTCGGACTGAATCCGAGTTTTTGAGGAGGAAGAAACAATACGTTTGGACTGTTTCCAAGTCTGTGAAAGTGGAAGACAACACTGAAGTGTGACCAGGTTCCTCCTGCAAAGGAATGAAGATTTTGCTGTATGCGATCGGTCTGGTAGGAACTCCTGTTAATTTTAAGCCCCAGTGAATGCAGAGACTTGCGATTATGTTTGGGGAGTATTTTGCCTGGTAATGTGGGAATTTTGGTATATAAATGTGCTAAGTACTGAAAGAGAAAAAAAAGGTATTTTCGGACTGATTCCGAAGCTGTGAGCATGAAGCAAGTTGTTGCTGTGGGACCAGGCTTAACCTAGAAGGCCGAAGATTGTGCTTAAAGTGATTGGCCTGTCAGGACTTTGTGGTCTGGTATAGTACAAGCTTTTTACATATAAATGTGCAATGTGCTATGTGCTGGAAGGGGAGAGCAAGCTGTTATTTCCCCCTGCTGTAAACTGTGTGCTGAGCTGGGAGAACTGTCCCAGCAGAAGTAAGCGGACTGAATCCGTGCCATTGAATCCAGTAGGCCCAGTCACGAGGGTCTCACCTCACTGCCTTGCTGCCAGCAAAACCCATCAAGAGGGATCTCCGCCTGGAGACTCCAGCTGGCAAATCCAACTCCTCATCCTTCTGCCCTGGTTCAGTTTGGGTATTGTGAGTAAAATCAGGATAGCTCCCTGCAACTTTTAATAATCAAAAGTGTGTCAACTGATTCATTCCTTCCATTCTAATTGTCACGAACTGAGCTCCAGGGCTCTGGATTACAAGTGTGTTTGGTATTTGTGCATGTTTTTCCTCCTTGAAGGGCCCCAACCAAATGCACCAAGCCGGCCATCTCCGGGCAACGGACCTGGCTACCCCCCCCCCCATCCTGGGTACCCAGAGAGTGTGACATTTGTACCCTAATTGCATGCACAGTACTGTGATTTATTTGTTTCGGACAAATCAACCCGATTCCCCCTCCTTGTTACCATCCCCTTAAATAAATCAGGTCTGTTGTTGAAATATACCTTGCTTGTGGTGTCAGTACCTACAGAAACTATTGCATTATTTTTGGGTGCACTGCATAACCTTGTTTTACAGGGGGTCCTCAGAGACGTGCTGCAGGAATCAGTCCTGAGGGTAAGCGGTAACCATATGTGTAATAAGTTTGTATATCTGGGGTATTGGAAAAGTCACTGTTGTGTACTGTGTGGACCACTAGTGGGAGAAGAGGGGGGGTCACAGTGTCCCAGAGGGCTGTGACCTGGTTAGCATAACCCAAACCAACCCTGACCTTTGGGTGGAGGCACCCGTCATAGAACCTAGGCCCCTCAACCTGCTAGTAGCCAAGCAGACAGGGGTAGTAGCCCTTGGGATAGCGCCACATAGGGGCTACATATGTACTGTAAAATATAAAGTATGGGCAACCTTACACAACTCGCCCTATGTTTCTATCTCGAGGTTGATAACAGCATGGTCCTCTTAAGCTTCACTCTCAGGATCCATATACAGTTAACTCAACCCCTTTATACAAAAAAGACAGGCTTGTTGTCTGTGGTCACCCATATATTATTCCTTATGTTGTAAATAAACTGTATTCATCAACAGCACCATAAATTTTGTGTTCTTTTCCTTAAATGGTACGTATTATAGCTCTAGGTAGAAGGGTCAGTGTCTCTATTCAGGATTTTAGATGATATAAACAGTCCGCTGGTATAAGGTACCCAAAGAAGACTGTAGGAGTTGCCTGCAGGGGCCCAGTTCAGTGTGACCAAAGACAGAAAGTAAGAAAGGTCACTGAAATCACCCAGTGTGCATTAAACTGCTGTCCACACCAGATATGTGCTATATGAATCGGGCAGTTTATTAAAGGATAACACGAGGATAAAGCTGACCCCCTCACCCACCTCACCTGTGAGGGCGTCCTCTGGGTGAGGGGGTCAGCTTCATTCTTGTGGTGTGGACAGCAGTTTAATGTACACTGGCCGAGTTCACTGGTATAAGGTACCATTGAAACAGAGGATGGAGGAGTACAAAGAGGAGGTTGGGAATTTAAACTAGGAGTGGGGATGGCAAGTGGGCAAGGGACATGCAGAGACCACAGGTTGGGAAGCCATATGAGCTTACACCCCATAACAGTGACAAAGGGCAAGTACTATTGGTGATGCTAGTAAAGGAGGGCAGAATGGCAGGGAGGAGAGGGGTGGAAGGTGGTCACCCTTAATGCTAGGAGCCTTGGGATGGAAACTGCAGAGCTACAGGTGCTCATGGCAGAGGGAGAGGTGGACATTGCAGCCATCACAGAAACATGGGCCACCCAATACAATGACTGGGACCTGTCTGTACCAGGGTACAGCTTATTTCATAGGGAGAGAGTAATTGGGAAGGAGGGGTGGCACTATATGTGAGGGAAGGACTGAAGTATGTAAGGGAGGAAGGGGAGGAGGGTAGGAGAGAGTCACTTTAGATGCAAATTCAGGATTCCAAGAATAGGACTCTCAGAATGGGAGTGGTGTACAGACCACCATCTCAGATGGAGGAGTTAGACAGGGAAGTAGCGGGACAGATCAGGAGGACCTGTGAGAAAGGTAGTGTGGTGATTGTGGGGGACTTCAACATGCCAGGAGTGGAATGGATTACCCCAACAACCAGGAATAGAAGGGAGCAGGTACTGCTGAATGCCTTCCAGGACAGCTTCCTGATGCAAATGGTCAGTGAACCAACCAGGTTAGGGAATACTCTTGACCTTGTGCTGGCAAATGGGGAGTTTGTGAGGGAATTTAGGGTGTAAGAACCGTTGGCAGGGAGTGACCACCACTCAGTATTGCTCACATTGGATATGGGCAAGGGAGGAATGGAAACTGGCACAAGGGTGCTGGACTTCAGGAGGGCTGACTTTGGGAGGATGGGGGAAAGTGACAAAAGGGTACCTGGCCAGAATTCAATCTAGTATGGGCACTAACCAGAGGTGGGAGCTCATAAAGCTGGAGATAGTGGAGGTAACCAGAACCTGCAGCAAGGCCCAGAGCAAGAAGGCTAGGGCTAAGAAACCAAGCTGGGTGTGTGAGGAGGTCATGGAAAAGGTAAGGAGGAAAACAGCTGCCTTTAGGAGGAACAAGAAAACAGGGAAGGGGAGGACAGGGAGGAGTACCTGAAGGACTCGAAGGAGGTGACACGGGCAGTAAGGGGAGCCAAGGCATCTATGGAACTTAGGCTGGCACAAGGCATTAAAAAGGGGGAGAAGGACTTCTTCAGGTACATCAGAAAGAAAAGGAACTGTAAGGACCACATAGTAAGGATTAGGAAGGAGGGGGGTTGGTTGGAAGCAGTGGGTGATAAGGCAGAAGCGCTAAATGATTACTTCTGCTCTGAATTTACTAAGGAGAAAGAGGGGTGATACCAAAGGGGGGAGAAACGGCAGAAACAGGGGGGAGGGGTGACAGATGGAGAAATCATGGAGTGCAAAGTTCTGGAGGATTTAAGGGCACTGAGGGTGGACAAGGCAGCAGGCCCAGATGGCATCCACCGCAGGATACTGGAGAAGCTGGCAGAGGTCCTTGCAGGACCTTTGGCAGACCTATTTAATGCCTCACTACACTCAGGGTGTGCACCTCAGGACTGGAGGAGGGCTCATGTGGTGCCCCTCCACAAGAGTGGCCCGAAGGATGAACCAGGGAACTACAGACCAGTGAGCCTCACATCCATCATGGGTAAGCTGATGGAGATTATCCTGAAGGAGAGGCTGGTGGCCCTCCTGGAGGTCAAAGAACTAGAGGACAGCAGACAGCTTGGCTTCATATGTGGCAGATCCTGCCAAACCAACCTGGTGGAGTTCTATGACTGGGCAACTAGGCAATTGGATGAGGGCCATGCAGTGGACATCCTGTATTTAGACTTCAGTAAGGCATTTGACTCTGTGCCAAATTAGAGTCTGGGAAGTAAGTTAGGAGGCACGGGGTGGGTGCAAAGCTGGTAAGATGGGTAGGGAACTGGCTTCAGGGAAGGCAACAGAGGGTGGCGGTGGGTGGGGAGCTCTCATCCCCAAGGGTAGTGACGAGCGGTGTTCCAAAGGGCTCGGTGTTGGGGCCAGTGTTGTCTGAGATATTCATTGCAGACGTATCATTGGGCATCAAGAGCAAGATCGGTCTGTTTGCTGACGACAGTGACACCAAGATGGAAGCAGTGGTGGATGACCTAGGGGGATAGCAGGGGTTGTAGGATGATCTGGCAAAGCTGGAAACCTGGTCAGATACCTGGCAACTGGGGTTTAATGCCAAAAAGTGCAAGGTGCTGCATTTTGGGGTGAAGAACCCAAGGAGGAGTCACCAGCTGGGAAGAGTGCAGTTAGCCAAGACAGAGGAGGAGAAGGCTTGGTGGGGGTGCTCATTACGGGGTCAATGAACAACTCAGCACAATGTAGGACGGCAGCTGCAAAGGTCAACAAAATGCTGGGTTGCATTGCAAAGGGTATATCCTCGAGGAGGGGGCAGGTGATTCTGCCACTGTATAGATCATTAGTTAGACCACACCTGGAGTACTGAGTGCAATACTGGTGCCCATATTTGAAGAGAGACATTAAGTTACTGGGGGGGGGTGTAGTGCAGGGTGACAAAAATGACTAAGGGGCTGGGGGACTTACCATATGAGAGGAGGCTGAGGGAGTTGAACATGTACTTGCTGGAGGAGTGGAGGAACAGGGGGACATGACTGAAACCTTTAAGTACATGAAAGGAATAAACAAGACAGATATGGAGGGGCTGTTCAAAGTAAGGGAGGGGAGGGACACCTGGGGCCATGATATAAGACTGGAAGTAGGAAGGTTCAGGAGGGAGATGAGGAGCCACTTTTTTTTTTTTACAGAGACGGTGGTAGCTGGGTGGAATGCATTACCGGCAGAAGTGGTATCCAGTAGAACAATGGACTGCTTCAAAGTGGCTGGGACAGGGCAGGGGAGGGGCAGTGGAGGGAAGGGTGGGAGGAGGGGCAGCTGCAGAATAAGGGTGCTAGCTGCACATTTGAGCAGACTTGATAGACCTCTAGGCCTTTATCTGCTGGCAAATTTCGTATGTTCATAAGACCCATTCAAATAACGTACTGCTGCTCATCAGATTTGCAATGGTAACTACTGGTGGCAGTAGATCACATAGTGGATCATTCTGTCACAGTCCTAAAATTATTAGAATCTGTGTCCATCTGAATCACGCCCCCTGAGGAAGGCAAGTTGCCAAAGCGCTGGGGAAGTGTGGCATGTGCTGTTCGTTGCACTTGGAAATAAAATCCATGAACTCTTTATTTAAATTTTCGTTTCCTTGATTTGTTTTTTTTTTTGGAGCGCTAGTCCAGTTTATGAATGTGTCCATCTGAAGCCTGTCATTAAAAATTAAATAGGTTAAGATCAAACGTAGAAACAAACATAAATTTGATGGCAGATAAGGACTGCTTGGCACATCCAGTCTGCCCAGTCCTACCTGTGTACACTATTACCACAGACCGTGCCCGATCTACAGCTCTTCCTCCCTCCCCCCCTTCCTTTCTACTATGATTCCTTTATGCTTATCCCATGCACTTATGAACCTCACTACTGTTTTCATCCACACACTGAGGAAAGGTGCCATGAGATTTGCCTGTCAGGAAGTTGTCCTGTTGACACCTGTACTGACCTACTCATTGCACTTAGTGTTTCTGCCATGTAAGTTCCTTTTCCCATGTAGATTTACTGTTCTAGCACCACACCACCATGGATCACCAGTCAAGTGAAATTCCGAGAAAAACAAAAGTGAGAGGAAGCTGTGTGAATTCAGACCCACAACCTCTTGTTTATGAGGCTGCAGAAGGTTTCCAGTACACCACAAAGCTGACACAGCAATGCAACTGAGCTCTTTAGCTGTAGAGGTTAAACTGTGCCAGGAGGTTCCTGACAGGACAATTTCATTGCAAGAGGAGAATGTCATTCCTGAGAGGAGAATTTCCTGACAAGAAAATCTCGTGGCACGTTTACCATCATATGTTTTTTCCCCCCACCACCTCTGCTGGAAGTCTGTTCTAGGAATTCATCACTCTTTCTGTGAAGAAGTACTTCCTCACATCTCTCTAGAATCTACCCCCCATTCAGTTTCATAGCATGTCCCCCTTGTTCTTGAGCACCTTTTCCTCTGAAAAAATGCACCTCTCCTGTACCTTATGTATCCCGTGAGGTATTTAAAAGTCTCTATCATATCCCCCCTCTCCCTCCTCCGTTCCGGGATATATATGTTGAGGTCCTTTAGTCTCTCCTTGTAGGGCTTTTGATGCAGACCCTGCACCACTTTAGTTGCCTCCTCTGAACCACTTCCACTCTACATCCTTCCTGAGATGTGGTCTCCAGAACTGGACACAGTACTGTAGGTGGGGTCATTAGTTAATCTCATCAAAAATGAAAAACACAAAGTTCCAAAGTGTGTTACTGAAATAATCTCCTGTATACCGTAGGTCAACAGATCATCCTTCCTCTGCGAGACCCTGCTCATCATGATTGTCTTCACTAGCTTTGACCAGAAATATGTGACTGGCTTACTTGCTCCAGAGCCAATTTGTGCACATGCGATGTAAACATACAAGTCCATCTGGAAAATTAAACAAAGCAATATGTTACAGATTTGTTATGGGGTCATCGTCTGTAGAAACAGATTAAGTCCGAACATCCATGAAAATTATATGTTATGTAAAAAGTACAAATAAAGGCACCAGACAGCAATGAAATACTGTAGGAATAAGCTGTTCTCCCCTTGGTCTCATCTTTGTAACTGACTGCTCATGAAAATGACAAGCCAGTAAAGTAAGACTGGCAGCGACAGTTCACTGAATGTACAGCTCGGGTTTAGAACAGCTATACTGCAATGATCAACCAATGCACCTTATGCCTCAAGCACCAAGCTCTTCTAGATGAGAGGGACATTTAGTTAATATTTTAAATGGTCCTTTAAGCAAGCAATATGTATAGCAGGAACTGTTCTCCAAGGACTGAATTGAGATGATCAAAAGCAAAACTGAAGTTGAGCTTCGTGTTCACATCAATGCAGACAAAATAAAGAGAACCATGACACCCTCCCTCCAATGCAAAAGATTTCTGTTACATTGTTTCTCCTCCTTCAGACCCCAGGAATCCCTCATTATGCTTAACATTTGCAGTACGCCTGTCAGGCTATAGCAGATCCCTTGGAAGAAATAATATTACTACGGTGAGTAATTTTTTCTTCTCCGACATGGCCCACCTCTGCCAGGCTCCCTTCTGGCACCATTCGCTCCCTTTTGTGCCACTTACCTGGACCCCATGGTGGCCCGTGGAGGGCATTCCCTCACTCAAAGGCATTTCTTTCATGCTCTGCTCCCTTGGGAGTGCTGTCAGCCATGCTCTCCCATGGGCCTGTTTTGCATGTTGGGGACTAGAGGGCAGTCAGGAGCAGTGGGGGCCAAAGATTCCTGGCTTCATGCTACCATGCATTGGGACTTTTTCACTTTCTGTTACTGCTAGGCCTCAGGACACTGGTGGCAAGAGTGTCTACTGCGCATGCGCACACTGCAGCATATCTACATATGGTGCTAACCAGCATTCTCCCTCCCACTTGCCGACACCATAATTCGTGATCTTCTAAGATTATCTTCACCATGGAGTCACGTGATGCAGCAGACCGAGTAGACGCACTTCACAAGAGCTCCGCTCGCCTGGCCACTGCATCAGAAAAATTTGACTGATTGGAAAAAGGTTTAATATAACCAACTTGCTTCTGCAACTAAGGGAATCTCCCTACAAGATTTATTTACAGTTGAGAGGCAAAATGGAAGCCGAGATACGGCTCACCAGACCGTGCCATACACCGCCGGTGATGCTTGAGAAGGCCCCCAAAAAGCTTCGAGCCCATTCTCCAGCACCAGGCTGGGCTACCACCGTTACAACTCCACCTTCTAGCCCTCTTGACCTGATGCCTCCAACACTGGAAAGATTCCTAATGGAATTCCAGCCATTCAAAGAAGAGGTCTGCTCCCTGATGTTTGACATGAAAGCGCTATCAGACACAGTGAAGGACATCGCAAGAAAAGCATCTGACACTGAAGCCAGGATAATTTTCAGTGGAGAAGCGTCTTGACAAATCTGACTCCCTGATCATGATCAACAGGCAGAGTTTAAAATGTTTGGAGGGTAAGATAGAGGACCACGAGGGCAGAAGTAGGCGCAATAATGTAACAGTTATTGGCCTACCTGAGAAGGAGGAAGGCGCTGACACCAAACTATTTGTCCAGCATTTCTTAAACAAAATACTTGGGCCTAGTCCTTATGGTGCATCCTACACACTTGAAAGGGCTCACTGGGCACTTCACCCCATCCCACATGCAGGCGCCCAGCCCAGGCCTCTCATATTCCATTTCTTGAACACTCAGGAAAAGCAGTATGTCTTAACTAAATTGAGAGAAATCCAAGAGGTGCTCTGGAAGGGGAGGAAAATACGCATAACACAAGACCTCCCTGCCTCGGTGCGTAGTCGCCGAGCTGCCTTCCATCCCATTGCAGGAAAATGTATCACTGCTGGGATAAGATTTCAGATGTCCTACCCAGCCAAGCTCCAGATACATCTGGATGACATTTGGTCGTCCTTTGAAGAAGTGGAACCAACTTTGGATTTCTGCAAAAAACAATGCCCAGCACTGTTTTCAGATCGCTAAGTTTTTGGAAAATCAGACGGGAGCTATAAGTCAGTGTACATACATATAAATGATGCAGTGGATTCCATCAGAGTCTGGAATACCCTCTGCTTAACTGAGACATCATTATCATCCAGTTTTGATTGAAACTTATGTGAACAATGTCCCTCCTACCAATGGCTGGACAGGTCAGTTATTACACTCCTCTTCAGTACATGCTGGCTAGCATTTTAACCGATTGGCACCAGAGCCCCCAGCATCAGAAGGCCCGAAGTCACTGAACATGATATCTCATTTACAGGATGAGGGAAGAACACTACATTTTTTCCAGGACTGGTAACGTACATACAAATGATTCGAGGGCACCTTCAATTGTTTTGTTATCGCAGTTTGGGGAGCAAAATTCAATTGGACTTGTTGGCTTGCAGAAAGTGCTATACTTTCGATGCAATGGGGAGACCCAGCCGAGGTCTTTTCAGGGACATGTTAAGATGAGAGATATACTATAGGTATTTGGCTGTGTAGCCCCAATTTTTGGGTTTTTATTAATACTTCGTACACGTTTAGGATAGTGGTCAGGCAAGGGGGGCACGAGGCTCATGGGGAAGTTGATCGCCACAGGCCAGTTAATATGGGGGGAGGTATTTTAGGGTCTCTAGAGTCTGGTTATCGGGGCACAATTTAATAAATGTGTTTGAAGTGACATGTTCAGCTAACAGGGAAGCCAACGGTCAGAGGAGGGGGGGGGGATTATGCCATAATCTTTGGGAAGTAAAATGAGACATACTAGCGTATTGGGTTAGTTTATTAGTGGGGTTGAGGGTTAGGTGGTGCCTTTTACTTCTGGAAACAAGGTGGGAAAACAAAGACTTGGTTCCTGATTTTGTTCTGTCTCCCACTGGGTTAAACTCTCCTATATGTAATGGCTCAATTGTTTAAATTCGGTTCATGGAACGTTAAAGGGGCGAGACACCCCCTGAAATGGATGAAGATCTTAAAGCACCTAGGCTCTTTTCATTATGATGTTGTAATGGTACAAGAGACTCATTTGCTAGAGGTTGAGGGGAACTTGCTCAGGAGACAGCATGTGGGCCAAGTCTGTTCTGCAGGTGACAGTAGAAATAACAGAGGGGTAGTGATACTCTTCTCCAGAAATATCCCTTTTATATGCGAGAAGTGCATTGTAGATAAGCAAGGCAGATACATCTTTATCAAGGGGAAGGTGCACTCTTTGATCTGTTGTTAGGTTCCATATATGGGCCGAATGTTGATTCACCTGCCTTTTTCGCTGAACTCCTCTCCCTCTTGACCCCTTATCCTAACATCCCTATTATCCAAGGAGGAGATTGGAACTTGCCTTATGATCCCATCATGGATAAATCTGGGAATGCTCAACCCAAGGGCCTCTCTCCAGCTCAGAGAGCTATTCTGGATCTGGTAGACCATTTGAACTTATGCAATCCTTGGAGATTGTTTCACCCCCAAGATAAGGAATTTACCTTTTTCTCCCCCATTCATGGTATGGCTTCTAGAATAGATTATTTTTGGATCAGTAAATCATTGGTCAATGGGCTATTAGATAGTTCAGTAGATCCTGGTGTGGGTTCTGATCACTCATCGATATCCTGCCGTATTACCATGTCTCTCAATTGGGACAGTGATAGGGTATGGAAATTGAATGCTCAGTTGCTGAAAACCAAAAAGATCACAGAAAGTATTTCTATTTCCATAGACCAGTTTTAAAGGGAGGACTGGGGATCTACTCAGTCCCCATCTATTGAATGGAGTGCTCTTAAGTGTTTTATTCGGGGTGAGATTATCAAGTTGGCATCACTTAAAAAGAGGAAAGAGGAAATGGAACTAAAAATGCTCCAGAACCAGATTAGGGAAAGAGAGAGATACATGTCCAGTCATATGTCAGAAGAGGATAATATTAAGTTAATACAACTAAAGAATAAATGCTTGGAGTTATTGCAAGAGAAGGCCGAATGGGTAATTTTAAAAACCAAGGCTAAATACACAGAACAGGGGGAAAAGGCTGACAGGCTGCTAGCTCTCAGACTTAAAAAAAGAAGAGGCATTAAAATGTATAGCAGCCCTGCAACCTGACCCCCATGGTCCCAAGATAACACACTCTAAAGAAATTACGGCACAATTTGAGCAATACTACAAATCCCTGTACACTCAAATGTCATGCTGGCTGACACAGCAAGTGGTAGACCAACATTTAGACAACATTCCCCTTCCCGCACTGACTCCAGAGCAAGCTGCACAACTGCTTACCCCAATCACTGAAGAAGAGATATTAAAAGTTATCAAGGAACTCCCAATGGACAAAGCCCCAGGCCCAGATGGCTACTCGGCCAACTTGTATAAAGTCTTTGGCAAACAGCTTGGTCCATGGTTCTCAAGATTGTATGCCTCCAGGCTAGATGGAGGGAACTTTGATTGTAGATTATTGGAAGCTACTATAGTGGTTCTTCCTAAAGTAGATAAAAACCCAACTAAAGTGTCAAGTTATCGTCTGATACCCCTGCTCAATTGTGACATAAAAATTTTAGCCTGTAGACTGAGTGAAGTTCTCCCTCTGATTAGTAACGATCAAGTGGGTGTTATGAAGGGTAGGTCATCTCTAGATCACCTTCACAGACTATCCCACATTTTCTCTCTGTCAAGGGATTTCCGACTGGATGCGGCTCTGGTCTCGCTTGACGCAGAGAAAGCATTTGATTGAGTTGACTGGCAATTTTTGTTTAGGATACTTACCAGATTCGGCTTCCCTTACACATTATCTCATGGATACAAGTCTTATATCTCAACCCCACCGCACGAATACTATGCAATGAGAATTTATCTCCTAGTTTCACACTACAGGCCGGCATGAGACTAGGATGTCCGTTGTCGTCGCTATTATTCAACTTATATTTGGAACCCTTAATCAAGTCTATTCAAATTTCCCCGGAGATAAAGGGCATCCAAATGGGATCCAAAGAGGAAAAAAAAAAAATTGCTGCTCATGTGGACGACATATTATTTCATATTACCAATATGCCTGCGTCAATCAAGAGCCTTCTAAAACTGGTACAAGAATTTAGTGCACTCTCAAACTACAAATTAAATACAGACAAAACAGTTGTTTTTCCATTAAACAATAAAGTAAAGAGGCAGGAGGTTACTGACCTAGGCCTTACTTGGTCCCCTAAATCCCTCAAATATCTAGGTTTGCACCTTTCCACCAATATTACCTGTATGTGCAAACTGAATTTGGATGCTTTAAGCGTTCATATCCAGCAAGACTTGAAAAGATGGCTTGATCTTCCCCTAACTCTGTGGGGTAGTGTGAACATAATCAAGATGAATGTCCTCCGGACTTCCGGTGACGTCAGCAGCCTAGATGGCAGCATAGTTTGAGAAGCCTTCCACCTTAAAATAAAATCAATCGGCATCCACTACAAGTAAACATGCAATCCCTGGCTAAGACCACGAGATTGAGAGCGGGGAACCTGAAGAACAGCCAAACCCCAGCACAGAAATTACAGCTCCTGCTACAAGGAGAAAAAACCCTGAAAAACTCGAGGCCTCCCAAGGATGACAGCCCCTCCACAATCTGGATGAGAAGAAGAAGAAGAAGGAGAAGGAGAAGAAGCAGATTCACAATTAATAGCTTCAATCCTGCAAACCGCAAAAACGGTCCAAAAGACAGACTCTACGTTAACTGAAATAAAAGCGGACATTGGAAGAATCGAGTATAGAACGGACAAGCTGGTATTGGGGCTAACAATGGTCGTGGAACAAACGGACCGACACGACCGTTTGCTGCTTTACCTGATGGCCCGAGAAAGGGAATTGCAAGCCAAGCTGGAGGACATTGAGGGGCGCAGCAGGAGGCAGAACTTGAGAATATATGGCATTCCAGAGGGGTCGGAGGAAGGCACCTTAAACATGGTAGCTTACTTACAGAAGTTACTAACAGATCTGCTGAAACTTCCCCCTGAAATGGATATCGCAATGGACAGGGCACATTGTTCACTGGCCCCAAGACCAACGAGCCCGAACGCACGACCCCGCTCATTTGTAGTGCGGATGGCTAGCTACGCTTCCAAAGAAGAGATCATTCAAAGAGCCTGGAAATCTAAGAAATTAATGCTTGGGAGCGTACAGAATTATAATAGATAACGACTATACCATGGGAGTGCAAGAGGCGAGATGAACCATGTGGCCTATAGTAAAGCAGCTTAGGGCCCGTAATCTAAAGGCACAAATTCTATTTCCAGTGAGACTTTGAGTGGAGACAAGGCAAGGAATAAAAACGTTTGAAGATCTGCTGGTGGCCAGACCCTTTCTAGAAGAAAACGGAATTTCGGCTCCAGAACTGGAAAAGGAGAGACTGGAGAAAGAATTGAAGCGATCGGCCTGGTCACTGGCACACAGAGGAGCAATGTCCTACTCAAGACCACACTCCACCAGTCTGAGAGCAGATGTTGTCACACTCCTTAAGCCATATACGTTGAGAATCCAATTAAATGGACTTAGGGCAAATGATGAAGATTCAGAGAATGACCAGATGCAAACAACAGCTTCTCAAGGGGACAGAACCTTGCCGGAGTGACTGATAAACTAAATGATCCTGAGGCATACGGGGTAGCTTGAGAAACCCCGGAGATGAAGTGAGGTTTGGTACTGAACTAGTAGGTACATTGGGGTGGAAATAAAAGAGGAAAACAAGGGAAAATGCTAATCAGGCCGGAAAATATGAGGCTGATGCATGAAGATAATGTGATGGTACACCGAAGCTGGGGGGGCAATGCGTTTGGATGCGGGGAAGGGACAAGGTAGTAGCATCCTGAGCACAATTAAAATGGACCCCTGAAGGAACCAAACTCGGGGGCTCATCAGCGGTTCTGCTCCGACCCTTATAGTTGACAGTTGGGAAGTTAATCCTAGCGGGAGGAGCTGCTGGGTCCCCTGCCCTTCCACCGCATTAAAATACCTGGTCCTGAAGAATCTGGGGAGGAGGGAGGGAGGTATGTTCCCCAATGTGCGATTATATGAGTTTTGAAAAGGGTAAATAAATATTAGGAGGGGTTGGGAGGGAGGGAGGTTCGGTGTGCAGGAATCTTTGGTGCGGTGGGGGGCACATGGACGGATCGCTGGTGCGGTCCCATGCTTTGGTCCACCCTTGGGGGCGGGGGCTACAACAACTTAATAGGAGAGGCCCATGAATGAGAGTTAGGAGGTCGGGGGATCTCCTCCCCTCCGAGATAAAACTTAGGCTGGAGGTAACACCATGGAAAATGGACTTTAAAGGAGTCATCACCTGCCTAATAGTTCTGCTGATGCCGTGTTTACTGCAGGACATGGGGCTAAGACCCCAAAACATAACCCTGACTTGGTTAAACCCAAGAAATCATACAGGGCGTAGTGCCCCAAGGGAGGCACGACCCAGGCCACTCATGGGAGGGTGGTCTGACCTAGGAAGTTGGACTACACACCATAAACTGTCTGTGCTCCCAGAAGAATATGCACCTTTAAACAGAACAGCCACCAAATACGAGAGTGCAACAGGGGAGCTACAGATCTACCTGACATTGTTGTGTTACAGAGTTTGCAGATTATTAAAATGGAACCCTGCTATTTTAGGGGTTTATGTTGCTAGGTTATTTGAAGCCTCATATAAGGGGGCTGTTATTATGAGAGTTTCTGAATACATACAAGTTGACTGGCAGGTTGGGGCCAGCGAATGTTTCACGTTAATATCATATGAACAATATAGAAGGCACAAAACTGACAGTAAAATTTATTCTGTTGTAAACGAGGGAAAAGAATTGAACTGGAGAAGCGACCTGGGGGAAGAAGGCGGGGGAAGAGAGGCGGAGACTTCCTGAGAACATTCGGGAATATGGATCATTTAATTGGACTAGGAACTTCAACCATGGATAGGATAAAGTCCAAAATAATCTCTTTGAGTGTCAATGGGATAAACAATCCCATAAAGAGAAAATGTCTCCAGAAATTCTTAAAGAGACAGAAATCTGATATACAGTTTGTACAGGAGACACACCTATCCCCAAAAGAAGCTCTTAAACTTAAAACTCGAGAGTTCCCGTCTGTCTATCAGGCATCTCTGTTCAAGGGAAAAAAGAGAGGGGTGGCCATCATGATCTCGGCATCGCTCCCATTTGTGGAGGAAGAGGTGATAGAGGATGAGGGGGCCAGATATGTGATGGTGGTGGGGCGTATCCAAGACCTTCAAGTATCCTTGCTAAATGTGTATGCCCCTCCGGCCACACATATTGCCTTTTTTGCAGACCTCTTCAAACTGGTTGCTGAAAAGGCAAAAGGAGTCCTGATTGCAGGAGGAGACTGGAACATAGTTCTAGATAGGGCCTTGGACACCACCTCTGGCATTCCGGCCTCAAACCAAAGAGTTTCTAAGTTGCTGAAAGGTCTAATGAAAGACTTGGGTATAATAGATATCTGGAGAAAAAATACCCCAGAGGCGAGGGATTACACATATTATTCTCCAGAAATCATATATTCTCAAGAATAGATATGTACTTCACATATGGTGTGACATATCAGTTTTGATTCGGTTTGGATGAGGACAGAGACTATATCAGATCCTAAACCGATATATACCTACCAAACCTTCAACTTCCAAAAGCCCACATACTGGAGGCTTAATACTAGCCTACTTAGAGATGAAAAGGTGAGGGGAGAAATAATAAAACACACCATACAGTTAAATGAAAGACCAGGGGTTACACCGCAAATTATCTGGGATACAGTGAAAACAATGATAAGAGGGAGACTGATCTCAATAGCTACTTATAAAAAGAGAGAAAGGGAAAAACAGAGGGAACAACTTAAACAGGAGTTGCAGGAATTAGAAAGACAGCAGAAAATAAAATTTGATAAAAAAAGAATAGGGGAGATAAGAGACCTAACACAAAGATTTCAGAGGCTACAACTCAGAGATTGAAAAGATGTCAGTACATACTAAACAGTCTTACTATGAAGGTGGCCCAAGAGCTACACGCCTACTAGCTTATCGCTTTAAGCAACAGTCGGCTAGGGCAAGTGTCGCAGGTGTTCAACACCCATCCACGGGCTTTGTTCTCCGCGGATGGGAGAAAATAGCTGAAACGTTTGTGGATTATTACAAAAGCTTATTCTCACCCCAGTGAAACACAAGGCCTGAGGAGGCGATGCTATTTCTGAAAGCTCTGCATCTACCTGGACTCACTAAGGCCCATAAACAGACCTTGGAACACCCAATAACTCAAAAAGAAATTATAAATACAATAGGAGAGCTAAAGGGAGGCAAATGTCCAGGCCCGGATGGGTTCGGAGGGAATTTTATAAAATATTTCAGGCAGACTTGAATCCCATGTTAAATACAGTTTATAATCAGATATGGCTGGAAGGAGCTGCGGTCCCCCCGTCCTGGAACTACGCCTCCATTTCGATGATTCCTAAAGAGGGCAAAGATCCGAAGGAGTGTAGGTCATATAGACCGATTTCCTTACTTAACGTAGACTACAAAATCTTTACAGCAATTATTGCCAAATGCCTACAATCCTTCCTCTCAGACCTCATTCACCCAGACCAAACAGGGTTTGTGGAAGGGAGACAGGCCCCAGAGGGGGTAAGGCGAACAATTAACATAATAGACATCATTAACAAAAGAAACATACCCGCCTGCCTCATGAGTTTGGACGCTGAAAAGGCATTTGACAAAGTCGATTGGAACTTCCTTTTCCTGGTACCGGGGAGAAT
This sequence comes from Neoceratodus forsteri, assembly GCA_016271365.2. Classification (NCBI taxonomy): domain Eukaryota; kingdom Metazoa; phylum Chordata; order Ceratodontiformes; family Ceratodontidae; genus Neoceratodus; species Neoceratodus forsteri. The sequence goes on along the minus strand of JADMNL010000032.1, from coordinate 103,196,417 downwards.
GGGGTTCCCAACACTATTCGTGGAGGTGATTAAAGCCCTATACGCATCTCCTCAGGTGTTTGTAAAGGTCAATGGGGGCATTTCACGGAGATTTGACCTGGGCCAGGGTACAAGGCAATGCTGTCCTCTGTCACCCCTCCTCTTTCATATATATGGAATCTCTTGCCCAAGTGATAAGGGAATCGAAGGAAATTAGGGATGGTAGGGGTGGGGGGGACAAGCATAAAATATCCCTATACGTGGATGATGTCCTTCTTTATTTGACCAACCCAGACAGATCAATCCCTAAAGTTTGGGATCTCATTGACAAATTCAATCAATATTCTGGTTATACACTTAAAAGCAAAACAGAGGTGCTGAAATTTCATTACACCCCCTCTACTGATATTTTACAGACCCTGGACATGCAATTGAATAGGGGAAAAATTAAATACCTGGGTATTCAAATCCCTAAAAACCTAACTATGCTGTACATGAGTAATTTTGAATCTACAATAAACCAAATTAAGCAAGATATTAAAAGATGAGAAGCCCTTAATATGCCTTTGTACTCAAGGATACAGTCAGTATCCATGAATATACTCCCCAGGTTTTTATATTTGTTTCAATGTCTCCCCATAAAAATACATAAAAATTAATTTCAGTTGTGGCAGCGCATGCTCACAAAATACATTTGGAATAACAGAAAACCAAGACTTAAAATTATGGCCATGCAGGCCAATAAGAAGCGAGGGGGCCGCAGCCTTCCTAATTTAGAAGACTACTTCTTAGCCACCCAGTTAAAGTGGGCCCTCCTGTGGTCGGCGAGAACATGTGGGGCGAGATGGAAAACTATAGAGACAGCCTTATCAGACGGAAAACCATTAGGAGCCAGAGCTATGCAGCCAGAGACTTCAAATAAAGACCAGAATATTCCCGTAATGACAGTCAAAAATACATTGAACTCCCTTAAAAGACTATGGAGTAAACATAGATTAGGGGAAGAGGTCTGGATGTTGAAATGGTTTGCCTGGGACTTGGATTTCCTGCCAGCTAGTCAGGACCTCACCTTCAGAAACTGGGGTAGACTGGGTCTATATTCTCTAAACCAGTTCCTCCAGGGGAATACCATACTAGAATTCACTCAGATCAAAGAAAAGTTTTCACTACGACAGGTAGACTACTTTAGATACCTTCAAATAAGATCTTATATACATACCCTACAGGCCACCTATAATAATCCCACCTCATCAACAAAACTACGAGACATCATAGCTGAAATATTATCCTCAACAAAGGTCAAGGGCTTAATTTCAGCTCTATATGAAGCCCTGAGGGACAGAAAGGGGGACCAAACACTACACATTAGGAGAAGCTGGGAAAAAGAACTGGGGGACCTCATTGAGGAGGAAGCATGGACTTCGTCCTTGGCAATAGTACTTAGAACTACTTCTTCCCCCCACTGGAGGGAGTATGAGTGAGATTTTTCAGGGCCCCAGAGACACAAAGTAAGTGGGATAAAAACTGTATGGGAGGGTGCTGGCAGGGGTGAGGGGTAAATTGAGCAAACTATCTCCATGTGTTCTGGTCATATCAGGTGGTCTCACAATATTGGGAGAGAATACAACAGGAAATAAAAAAGATACTCTCAATACAAACTCGACTAGGCCCATCAAACTTGATATTGGGGATGAAACCAGAAGAGATTAGAGGAGCAAATAAAACATATTTATGGAACATTCTGATTATTGCTTCACATAAGGCATTAACCAGAAAATGGCTTGCCCCAAACTCACCAACAGTTCAGGACTGGGTGGCAATTGTCACCGAAATTAAAGACATGGAGGAACTGACGTACAAGATAAACTTAAGATTACACGCATGGAGGGAGAGATGGACGCCCTGGTTGATGCTAGCAGAAACAACTGAAAAGGAATAAGGAGACGGGAAGGGGGACGAGGAATAAAGACCAAAAAACTACTTAAACAGAAAGAGGGGAAAATTCTTCCAGGTCGCTCTTCACATGAAATGATTTAGACAAATGAAGAATATAAAATGATTTATATAAAAATATCATAAAATGAAAAACAAAATGGAATGAGCTATTAGAACTAAAGAGCTAACAAACTAGATAAAGTTGAAAACTAATATCTGTAACTATTAGATAGCTTGATAATGTGTACATGTTTGAGAAGGAAATGAGATAAATGTATATTTGTGTCAAAGTATGCAATAAACTTGAATATAAAAAAAAAAAAAGATGAATGTCCTCCCAAGACTCTTCTACCCCCTCAATTTGTTAGATGTATGGCTACCCAAGAGCGGATTTAAAAATATTCACGCTCATATTTCCACTTTCATTTGGAAGGGGAAAATGCTGAGGAGAGCCTTCCATAAATTAGCTGCCCCGAAATGACTCGATGGTCTACGCCTTCCACATTTTGGTCTGTAATACTAGGCTAGCCACCTCAGTAAATACTTGAAATGGCAATTCCTGACTGGTTCAATAGAGTGGGGGGACTATACACCAACATGGGTCAGATTTGAACAAGAAAGGATCATGTCTGTGGGGGTGAACCCCCTCTCAATGTGCTTTCTTAAACCCTGTAAACTCCTTTTTTTTTTTTTTTTTTTACGAAGTTCACCACTAACCCAGTCTCTGCTATTCATTCACAATTGTGTAACTCTTTGAATTATGTCAACACGCAGGATTTAAATCAACCGATTTTTCAAAATCCGAACTTTCTGACTGGGGGAAGCATGATTCCTTATAAATGGATCCCGCTTCACCGGGAAGTTCTTGCAAGCCAACTGAGTTCACAAGGCCTCGATTGGTTGACAATACAAGAAATTCTTGTTAAATTTGATTTATCCCCTAATTGGGCTTTCAAGGTCTATCAACTCCGACATATGTTGGTATCTTACTTTAACCCTCAATTTATGAATAAGAATCAAGGGGATTGGATGGGTGTATGCAGCAACTTAGTTTTGGCTCCACATGCTGTCTCCTCCATATATGCCCTGCTCTATCCTCTGGTTTTCCTGAATGTTACTGGTGTGTCCAGATATTGGACTGATAAATTTCCTCATTCTGCGACTAGGTGGTTGCAAATATGGGAGAATTGCCATAAATGCATTACTCAGGATAGACTGCGTCCAATGCAGCTACAGATTTTAAATAACATGTATCTTACACAGTCTAGATTGTTTAAAATGGATAGGGAAGCAACACCTATCTTCAACAGGTGTATGCAGGGAGAGGTAGTGCATACCTCCTATTCTGAGAATGTTCCAAGATTGCACCACTGTGGAATATGATAAGAACAAGGGCCGACCCATTATTGGGTCTACAAGATTACTTCTCCCTTGAGGTATGTATTTTGGGTGATTTTACCAGGTACCCCAAAATGGAATGTCAGTACCATATTATGATGATTGCAGCACCTGTAAAGAAAATTTTACTGAAACATTGGAAATAGTCACTGTTGCCTTCTTATGCGGAGTGGTTGAATGAATTGCTTTTTAACTTAAGAGTAGAACAAACCATGTCCAGCAATTACAATCGTATGAGAGTTTTTTTTAAAAAGATGTGAGAAACTTCAAGTTTTATATACCATTGATTAAAAAGGAATTATGGGTCTGTACTAATTGTATTATCTATATCCATCTGCTCTACTTGTTTATTAAAGCCTTAGGCACCTGGGGGAGGGATATTGAGGAGGGTATGGGGGAGGAGGGGGTGGGGTAGAAGGTTACCTTTTCCTTTTCTGTTCTTTTGTCAATGTATGCTTATGAACACCTTCTATTGTAAAATTGAAAACTTAATAAACTTTAAATAAAAAAAAAAAAAAAAGAATATATTCACCATTGATTTCCACTAGTGGGTCTGACCTGGAGGAGATAGGATCCCGCAGGAGCCAGAACTTTTCAGAGGGCTGGCACCAAAGTGAGCAGAGTGCATGCGTGGATCCATGAGTGAGCACATGCGACTGCCTGCTTATGTCTGCACCAGCCCCCAGCCACCTCAGTACCTTTTTGACTGAGGAGGTGCAGCATATCCTAAAAAACCCTATGCACTTAACCTAATGGCATAAGACAGAACTGGTGGCCTGTGTAAGAAAGACCACCAAGCCCAGTAACACAGTGTCTTCATAGCCCAAATCAAGCATAAAGTGGTGAAAACCAACACAGCTGTAGTGAAGTGAGTCCAGTGGATAATGGGCAGGTGTGGGAACCAATGGTGAAGATACTGTAACAGAAATTTATTTTGCTTGTTACTTGTCTGTTGAAGTCACCAAGAGGTTTCTTGGAGGCGCTACCCTCAGTCAAAGATAGCGGGCTTAAACTGACTGATGTGAGAGTGTCGGGTTGTTTGGCCCGATAGCTGGACGCCCAAACTGTGGTGCAGAGCCAGCCACTGGCAGGAGTGAAAAGTGCCTTAATAAGAGGGAGGCACTGTTCCCCAGAAAAGATACCACTGCCACCACCCAGAGCAACAGACTAGAAAGGGGCACCAAGATCTACTAAAAATAATCATCCACAGACGCAGTTTAGTAAAATGAATAACCTTTACTACTAGAAGATAAACGACAATGCTATACAAAATTTTCAGTACAATTGAGCTTATTACTGTATCATCAATGGTGAGAAATCTTATCACTCTAATATTAGCAGCAGAACAAAAAGACTTATCACTGTAACTTTAGCAACAAAAGGCTTATCACAGTAACTCTAGCGACAAAAGAAAATTTATCACTGTAACATTAGTGACAGATTTATCACACCACCACCACCCCAGGGCTCCCTACCCAGGTGCCACACCTCCTCCAAGAACTGCTACCAAAATTACAAAAGATACAGGCCTTTGAAGCAGAGGTTTGCTGCTAGCCACTTTGCTAGTCAAGTGTCCTCCTAGGGTGCTGAGCTGTTAGCCACCCTGCTAGCCAATTCTCCCAAAGATCCTCCACCATTAGCTGCCCTGCTAGCCAAGTGTCCCAAAAGGTGCTCTGCAGCTATCTTGCTAGCCGAGCCTTCCAGAGGTGCTCTGCCACTACCTGCTCTGCTAGCTGAGTCTCCCAAAGATGCTCCACTGCTAACCACTCCTAGTGGAGTCTTCAAAAGGTGCTGCACCACTAGCCGAGTCTCCCAAAGTGCTGCGCCACTAGCTGACCTGCTAGCCAAGTCTCCCAAGATGCTGCGCCACTAGCAGACCTGCTAGGCAAGTCTCCCAAGGTGCTGCACTGCTAGCCGACCTGCTAGCCAAGTGTCCCAAAAGGTACCTGAGAGGGTTTGAGGAAGGTTGTCTGGCTTTACCAGCCTCCCCTTCTGCTGGACATCAGAGCCAACTGCCAAGCCTGAGTGACACAGCTCTTAAGCCCCTAAGAAAGAAAGTCTACCAGGCTGACAGGGCTCTCCCAGCTGCCCCAGCAGGTCCCATGAGGCCCATTCCTGGATTCTTCTTCAGTGTCCCTCCTGAACCCCTCACTCAGATTCTCCTTCTGAACTACTTCTCCATCAAGCTCCTTCTCCAGCGAACTCTTCTCCATTGAGCTCCTACTCCGGGGTCCTTCTCCATCGAGCTCCTTCTCCAGTGAGCTCCTTCTCCAGTGAGCTCTGCCACCAGGAGCTCTTCTCCATCGAGCTTCTTCTCCCTCAGAGCACTCCTCCAGGGGCACCCCTCCTGGGATCTTCCTCTGGACTCCCCTTCCATACTGCCCTGAACTCTCCTAGCAGTCTGCTTGTATGCTTGTGGCAGGGTGTGTGGCTACCCTGGGGACCCCCTGACTGGATGGTTAAGGGGGCAGTGCTGATTAGTTATACATATCAAGGGCTTGACTGCATAACCAGTCAGCATCCAGAGTTGCTACCCAGCCCTCGCACTGCCTCCTTAGCACGCATTACTCTCGACGGCATTAACTGACATTTTGCTTTTCACCAAAAACTCTGACAGCAGGAGCCTTTGATGTACTGCCACAGGAGCTGCTAGATTGGCACTACTGTGGGTGGCACTTTCACTTTTAATTAACATAGTCAGGAGGTGGGGGCAGGTAAAGATAGCTCTTCCCAACCCCCTTACACCAGACATATATTTGAAACAAAAAAAAAAAAACCCATTGTAAAATCATCCTGTCAGCTGCTCTAGCAGTGGCTACTGCCCACCTAAACTTCTGGCACAGCACCCAATGCGGCTGAAATTTCAGCCGCTACAATATTCTTAGAAGATCAAGATTTACTGTGAATACATAATTTTAATATCTTCCAAGAATCAATCTTCACCACTAATTCCTACTAGTGGGTCAGAGTACCAAGCTCAAAGTCCCCCAGACTAGGGAAGCTGGAGCTGAGGGATCACTCAGGATTGTAATCCATTCTGGATTGTCTTCCCAAAGGTGAAAAGTAGCCTGGCGTGGACATCCAGGGCATAATGATTATAAAAAGTGTTCACTGTGGTCCAAGCTGCAACCCTGCAAATTTCCTTGATAGGCATAGAGAGGATCTCTACCAGAGATGTGGAACTGCTCTGGTGTAATGGGCATGTACAGTATGTTACCGTTCAGTTTAACCTGAGCCATGACATAGCAGTGGCGAAGGCAATTCACAAGCCATGCAAAAATGCATTTCATTGTAACAGGCTGTCCCTTTCAATTAGGATGAAAGGAGACAAAGTGTTGTTTGGATTGTCTAAAGTCCTTAGTTCTGTCCTGATAAAACTTAAGGACCCTCTTAACATACAGAGAGTGGTGAGCTCCTTCTCCCTCATTCTGCAAGTTAGTAAAGTAGTTAAGCAGCATTAGTGATGGTTAAGATGGAATTCTGACAACACTTTTGGTAGAAACTTTGGGTATGTGCAGGGAACTACCTTGTTTTTATATGGAGGAGCTGTGACCAGAAGGCTCATTCATGCTGCTGTTGCCCCTGTAACTGTTCCGTCCACCCAACCCTCCCTCTCAGCACCCACCACCCCATACCCCCTACACAAACATAACACTGACACTGGGGTGCCTAACTTCAGTGTTGCTGTTGGTACTGAAGCACCAGAAGGCTTGTTCATGCTGCTGCCACCCTGTATTGTCCCACCCACCCAACCCTCCCTGTCAGCAACCCCTCCACAAACATAACACTGACACTGGGGTGCCCAATCCCCTAGTGCCTCTGTTGTCATCTGAAATCATGAAAACCATCCCTTGTTATTTTATTTTTTTTTTTTTTTTTTTTTTTAACAGGGTAAAAAGTCCATCCGATATATGTTGTATGGTAGTCCCCCCACCAGACCCTCCCATTCAACACCCACCCCCCAAGCCCTTACTAATCCACTGGGGGTCCAACACTGTAATCCTCTGTGGGCTGCAGAGACATCTTCACTCTTCAAAGCAAGACCATGAACTGAGGAAATCAGGTATGCAGTTCAATGTTATTTCGGTGGAGTTTTGAACTTAGTGGCATAACTTGGCCATTTGTGCATATTTTTGCCTCATATTTTCAACATGCCTTTTTTGGGACCCCATCTCATGAACAATCACAGTGAAATTATGCAAATTTATCCTGAAAGGTGATTTTGCCGTTGCTGTGTGAAATAACCTTTTGGGAAGGAGTTGAACATTTTTTCTGCCCTCGTTCATGAGGCAGGGTCTCAAGAAGACGATGTTGAAAATTTGGCATAAAAATATTAATAAAACAAAGTTATGAGACTACTGTATGTTGAATTTTGCGAATGCAGGCTCATAACTTTAGAAATTTTAAATATTTTTACCCCAAATTTTCAACATAGCTATATCTGTACAGCACCTCATGAAGGCGACAGCTGTCATTTTTCAAATCTTGACTAAAATATGTTTTTGCATCCCGAAAGCTGATTTCACAAATGCTGTGTGAAATCACCTTTAAGACAGGAGTTGAAAATATTCTTTGCACTTGTTCATGAGGTGGGGTCATAAGAAGGCCATGTTGACAATTTGGAGCACCAATATTTAAAAAAACAACAAAGTTATGAGCCTGCATTGAAATGTACTAATGCAGACTCCTAACTTTGGTAATACATAAACCACAAAGTGCACCACAATGCATCTACTACCCCAGGGCTTCTATATCTGGCATTGACAAATGCTTGCTTGGTATAGATCTAAATTGCCCTTCACATCCTGAGTGTGTCATTGCAACTGCCTGAGCTGGCCACCTCTTTCAAGCCAAGCTCTCAGCTTTCATTTGCTCTTGACAACACTAATCTTTTGTCCTTGGATAATATTAGGGTCCGGGAACCACTGGGAGCAAGCGATCACTTAACAGTTTGGTTTGAAATATTGCTAGAGGTAGTACAGGAATATAACAAATACAGGATTTCAGGAAAGCAGATTTTTTCAGATGAATGAAATAGTTAGAAACTAGAAAGGGTGAAGGGTGCAATAGGTGTCGATAGCAAATGGAGTACAATTAAGCAGGGCTCATTGGAAACAACTAGTCAGTGTAAGGGCAGTACATCAAAAGAGGAAACAAATACCATTATGATGTAATAAGGATGTGCAAACTGCAGTTTAGGATAAAGAAAAGAACACTTACGTACTCACCGTAACAAGAGATCTTTGAGAGAATCTGTTTCATCAGGTCACACCTATGGAACGAGTCCCTAGCAGTACCCAAAAATCCTTCAGGACGGGAGGAGGAGAAAGAAAATTAACTGTGGTTGATCCTAGTGCTTGAAATGGCCCGCCCTTGATTTCTCCCATTGTAGAATAACCAAACTGACTAAGTCGGACAGGTTTACATATGTCTGCACAGGATTTTATTTATTGAAATGTTTCACCAGGAAAGCACACTGAGCAACAAAAGTTGCTTGTCTCCCGGTGTGACCTTGAGGGGGAAGGGTACAGAGGATGAACAGAAATACATACAAGGAGGGGGCGCTGTGGAGCAGCAATATGGTGGCAGCATCCGGAATTAGCTGTTACAAAGACTCCTAGAACAAGGACCAAAAAACTCTAATTAACTCAACAACTAGTGGGGTTTACTTATTCGAAAGATATCGGAACGGGCCTGCTACAATATGAGCTCAAAAAAAGACTCGAAATGCACCTTGCCAAGCCTGGACATCTATCTGTCGGCTCCAGGCACCACAAAAAGTTCTGGGCCTCCTGCTACTACAAAAAAACATGGTCTCTCCTGAACTCCCTACAACACAGATACTGGCAATGCTTAGCAAAATTCAAGCTATGGGGAGGAGACAAATAAGTGGCTGTTGGCAGTTGAAGCCAAACTATCAGAAAATGACTGATCAATACAGGATAATTCAGCTGCAATACAAGAACTAAAGGAGAGCAGAGACCATCAATCGGAATGCAATGGGGCCTTCATTAAGGATCTTAACTTCCTGAAATCAAAGATTGAGTCTCTTGAAAATATGCAGAGAGAGTCGAACATTCAAATTGTGGGGTTCCCATTAATGTGTGCCACTGTGACAGATCTGCATTCTGCAGTACAAAGATTACTTTTTATGGACTTACAGCTACTGCCTCTGGATTCAGGTATTCATATTGTGAAAGTATTCTCTGTCCCACAGCGACAACGTTCCAAGGAAAAAACTCAGCAGCAGCCGTATACAGCAATTGTCTCTCTCTCTCCTCACCAGAAGCCAGGATTGTTTTACTGCAGACCGCTCATTCCCCAGGCGAGATCATATGGGAAGATAACCATCTCTCCATTTTTCCCGACCTTGCTGCACAAACCCAGACACACAAGAAGGAGCTACAGCTCATTAAAAAAAGATCTAATGCAAAATGGCATCAAAGCTCAGTTGAATTTCCACACGAGGATCCTAATTAAGCATGCACTAAAATACATGTCTTTGCTGACCCCTCGTCTGTATCGGCATTTGCCGAGAAGTTGATTGCTAGCTTAAAGCCCGTGGTGGATACCTCAGATAAGGAAGGATGATTCCATTTTCGATGTTTAGCTACCTGTGTACAAGGCTTCAGTGCCTAAGATTGTGACTGTATATTGTTGTGACTTTGATCGGTCTAAATAATGACTTTTCTCCACTAACCACCATACTCAAGGGTGTTTATTACTATTATTGTGGCATGCACTCCTCAGTTTGTGAACTGATAGTATATTCTTTTAGTATTGCTACCCTTCAGAGCAGGTTGCCATACAATGCAAAGTACTGAAGGGTTATTATGCAACTTAACTGAGACCAGACAGTCTAGTTTATTTCCCTGGTTGCAGTTATATTGTCTGTTTTTTTCCCCTCCACCTTCAAGTCCTTAAAGGGAACTGGCTCCTTGGCATATATTTTGTTTTTGTATTCAATTTGTGGTGAGAGGATTATAAGTCTACAAGAAGTACAGTTTGGACTTTTCTCCTATAATGCTCTTTTGGCAACCTATTCAGTGCATGGACAAAATATTTGTCTTAATTAGACTTAATTAAAAGATATAATTGATCTGTAGTTCCAAGTACTCCATATTTCTTATCTATGAGATACAGTTGTGCTGTAACATCATAAACTCTATAAATAAAAAGCAAAAAAAAAAAAATACATACAAGGTGCAATAAGACATCAGTTACATTCCATGAACATACAGTTGGTAATTGAAATACATCTGTGGTACACAAGACAACAGTTCCATTACAAAGAACATATGATTGGCAATTTAGAGTACTGGAAGGGGAACAGAAGGACAAGTCAGGCATGAACTCATACTAAAATGAATATAACAGGATTACTATGGTATGAACAGAACAGGTGAAAATACAGCAGAGGTGGTGGTAACATAAATGTGCTTAGGTGAATAACAAGAGCAAATGATATACATGGATTATTAAGTGCCGTGGGGAGGGGAGGGGAGTTAGGCATTTAGGTATCTAGTACAATGGGAACAACAAGGGGAAGTGAAATGCATGAAGGGGAGTGAAAGCCGGACCCAGAGACCCGACAGGATGTTTAGAACTCAGCACAGGGTAGAGCTCACTAGACAAACCATGGGGAATTGGCGCGAGCCTGGAGAAGGGGTTACGCAGGAAGGTATACAAGTGCAATGGGGGAGAAGGGGGAGAAGGATGGCTGCACCCATGGCAAGTGAGGAAACTGGCCTGTAAGCCCACTGGAAGTATGAGTGACCCCATAAAGGACAGACACACTAAAAATCAGGGAGTGCTCTACTGTACGCCCTATGATAGATGGAAAACATGGAGCCAACCTTTCAGAAGAGCACTTCAGAATGCCCCTTAATAGTCTGTTTTCCATATGTTCAGTAAAACATATATATTTTTTTTTTTTTAATTTTTATTTTTTAATTTTTTAAGAAAAATAAACTGGCACTGCTCTTTCCGCTAGTGGGTACAACAAGCAGAATTGATGGCAGGAAAAGAACTGAGGACAGAGGGGCTGTCCATGCCTTATATGGACATTACCATATGAGGTTGTTGTGGACAGCAACCTAGTGAAAGTTTCCATGGTGTCCTAGCACTGATACGGTATAGTTCCATAGGTGTGACCTGATGAGAGATATCCTCAAAGATCAAGCTTTTACTGATTTCAAGGCAAATCAAACCAAAGATGAAAGAGAACGGCACTGGACAAACACAAGGGAGGCTAGCAAGAGAGTGAGAAAAGCAAAACCAGATATAGAACTCAGAATGGCTGAAGGAGTGTCAAAAGGAGACAAGACTTTTTTCACCATATCAGGGAGAAAAGAAAAGAAAAGTTATAAAATGGTCTTTGGCTAAATTTAGGTATTTGTTTTTGTAAGCCCCCTGTGAGGCTTACAGCAGCCGTAGGGTTAACTCCTGGGACCAGATTCACAAAACTTTGCCTGGGCACAAACCTAATTTTCCTGAGGCAAACTGGATTTTGCCCAGAGTTGTTATCCATAAAGCCCAGTTTGCCCCTGTAAACTGTGTTTGTGCCCAGGCAAAGTTGGGAGGGGGGCTCCAAGGGGAGGGGGACCTGCATATCCTCATAATACAATTCACAAAGTTTTGCTCCACGCAAGGGCCTTTTGTGAAGGCTCTTGAGGGGAGAAATTACCAAAAATGGGGGGTAATCTGCGCAACCCTAGTGGTTGGCAGAGGCACTGCACCCCGATCCTCCACTGCCGACCCTAGAAGTAAAATGAAAGTTTCCACAGTGTAGTGTCCCTTCCCCCCTCCCCATTGCCGACTCATATAAAAATAAGAATGTTTCCATAGCGTAGTGTCCCTTCCCCCTTCCCAGTCCCTGATCTCTCACCAGAAATTTTAAAATAATTTTCTATAGTGCAGTAGTCCTTCCCCCTCCACAATCACCAATCGCCATCCCCAAATATGACAAAAAAAACCATTCCCTGGTAGTACGAGGTCCCTCCCTCCACCTCCCCCCATCCAGCGTGACTCACCACTCTGCTCCCCCATCTCAGTCGCTGATCAGCGACCAGCATAGTCCTCCTCACACCACTGTGGCTGGGCGCCGTCTGAGCCCTCCTGGAGCATATACACAGACTTGGGGGCTTGTCTGGGATTATGTTTTTGGAGTGCCCGTTTGTGCCTGGATTTTGGTGGCTGCTGCAGTGCAGGGACTGTTCTGGGAGGTTGCCCCACCATTTTGTGATCTGTGAGAATTTGCACCTTCTGATAGAACAGTGCCTGGAAGCCTGGTGAGGGGAAAGCTGGTAGTGTCATGTGAGACTATGCTAATGTTCTGTGAGAAGCCGTGACTGGCTGTGGGACTGGTTGCTGGGGCCAGAGAGAAGGAGGCAGAGCTCAGATGTTGCGGCAGGCCCAGAAGTGTGGAGGAACAAACTGTTTGCAGAGAGAAAAAACAAAAAGTTGGTTTCACATCCTGGAGTGGAAAATGTTGCCAACAAGGACTTTTGAAATGGCCCAACCACCTGAACTGATAGGAAAGGAGGTAACAGTTCCTGCCTCTGTGTTGCACTGCCTGTGGGAGACTATAGAGAAGCTGACCACAAAGGAGCAGTATGTCCTGTGCAAATATCAGGGCCCTGGCATCTTGGAGTTGCCACTGTGTTACATGTGCTCCTGTAGAGCTGCTAAGCCTGCTGAGGGGCTGCCACCCTATATGCCATTGTGGGGATGACCTGGACTGGTTATACCTTTTAGCTTGGAGACCACCAGCACTGAAGTTTGGGAGGAGGTGGCACAGAGACAAGCCCTGCAGCCCCTGTGGACCAGCCCTCATACCTTCAGAGAAGGACACCAGCCATCTGCCCAGCCCTTCTCCACATCTGGGTCCCAAAACTCCCAGTGGCAGAAAGAGAGAGGCCTTGGCTGAGTGGATATGTCATCAGAAAAAGACTGTTGCCAGTGGGTCCAGGTGGCACAACCAAGACACTGCCCAAGGGGTCAGCCCCCACCATTTCAGAGAGGCCCGATGTGGAAGTTGAGGAGGTGATGCAGGAGGGGGACAGCAGCTCTGGATCTGAGAACTGGGGGAAGGCAGGGAAGTGGATATTGTGGCAGCCAGCATCAGTAATCACCGGTCTTTTGACAACCAAATACTGGAAAGAGACATTCCCAAGCACTGCCTGTCCCCCATGTTTCATTTTGCTAACAAAACTCCCACCCTTTCTCAGGCTTGCTGTCAGAGGAGAAAGAAGCTGAACCAGCTTAGGCACACTGACCCCAGGGTCCTGGCATACCATACTGGAGTGTAGCTCCAGCCAGGACAAGGTCCCCCGACCAGTGTCCGCAGTATTCTGGATCTGGTCCAAGGCAGAAAGATTTGTCTGGTGCTGAATTCATAAGGAGTACCAAGACAACTGCTACCCATACCTCCATGAGCACCTGTGGGATGTGAGTGAGGAAAACCATGCCAAATGAGTTTTTCATGCCATGCTAGACAAGGTCTACACTAAGGTGTCTCAGTCTGTCCAGCCCTGGGATACAGCTTCAAGAAGCCCCATGTCATGCCAGAGCTATGTGTGTTATGCATGCTTATAGTGGTATTACACTTTAAGACCTTTGCCATCATCCAAGGTATTGAAGGGAAGTGTGCCAAATTCTAGATCATCCACCAGGACTCCTTGGAGAAGAAGCGATGAAGCCGGACCCCCAGTTCTATTATGCCCAAGGAGAAGACCAGTCCTAAGTTCAGCTCATAAACAGAAACATCCAACGCTCCTGCAGGACTGTGTGCTGTAATCTGTTCACCCCCCATGTGAATTCCAGCTTGGGGAACTGTTGTGCTTCCTGGCATTGGGTGAGACCAATCCTTTTGTTATTAATTATTTCCTATACTGCTTGCCGTTAATGCTACTGTTAATGTTCCTAGAGGTGGGTCTCCCCTTAGATGGACTTTTGGAGCCCTGTATCAAATCTAGCAGTAACTGGACTAAATGTTTCTATTGCTTTACAGACTTTCCCTTCAAAGGACTGGGCAACTTGGTGCTGCATTTCCAACCAGAAAAAAAAGGGAGGGTAGTGTGTGTTACTGTATGGGTGTGTGCTGTTTCGGGGGCGTGTGTGTGGTGTTAGTATGGGTGGTTAGTTGAGTGAGTGTGTGCGCGAGGTGCGACTGCGCTGGGGTTTATGTACTAGTTCTGCAATTACGTGTTAGTGAATATTATTCAATACAGTTTTATTCAATTTATAATAGCTGGCTCTCATATTTTTCCCATAGGAAAACCGGGTTGTAATTTTATCATTATATCCAGCTGGTTATAATGACAAACATGTGTCTGGTTTCCCTAGTTCAGTGCGTGCACCAACAGTGATCTCCCTCTTTTCTGCGCCAGTCCCCGCTACTCAGGGCTGCACCCATTCCAGTTCCCCGACACAAGCAATCAGTGGTAAGTTCTTTTCTTTTTTTTTTTTTAAAAAGATCCCTGGGCACAGAAAACCTAGATTGTCTGGGTGAAAAAAACAAAAAAATGAAACAGTACTTTCTGAGCCTCCATGGACCGCACTAAAATCCCAATGGTCTGTGGCTCAATCCAAATCCATTTATTTTGAATAATTGTTGTGGTGAAAAAAGGATCCCCAGCAATTACTGAAACATTTCAATAAATAAAATATACAAAATAAAGGATGGGTAGGGGGTTTAAAACTCAGATTTTACACACACCCTCGGGGTGGGACGCCTTAATAAACCCCTTGAGCTTCTCTCTCAGGGTTCCATGTGAGGAGGGCGAATTCGAAATGCCGAATGCCCTTATTGTAACTCCACATCGCCGAAATTGAATTTTGGCAATCTGGAATCCCTGCACCAGTGAAAGTGGTACAAAACAAACAATTTCATTTGTTTTATGCAGGGGGGGCTGTGCCCCTGCACCCCCTTAAATTTAGATTCTCAACTCCAGGGGGTGCATGTTGGGGGGAGTGCATATCTGGAGGAAAAAAAACTAAATTTATCTGTCTTGGGTTGGGCTCAACAAAAACTACCAGTGCCCAGTCCTGAACCCTGCATCCCCACCCCAGGCCAGCACCCACCCCACCATGCCACGATGCCAGCTCACTGGCAACCCCACAGCACCACCCCTCACAAACCCTCTCACCCCTCATTCGCAGGCTCACTCCCCTCACGCATGCGTACATATGCATGACATCCTGTCGCTTTTCTTGACCCTCGCCATCCAGTTGCCAACCCACACCTTACGCCATCAGGGCAATCACCACAAGTGGGTCACCATTTTGGCTGGCGCCCACTTGCAGACTGCCCATATTACAGAGATGCCCTCAAGGGTTGCTGTAGTATCCCACCACTCAGGAGTTTGTAAAATCCTCATTATAATCCATTATTCTCTATATTTATTTTTGGTTGCTGCCTGTCCCCCGACATCAGCCCTGGACTCCTGGACCCACTGCCACCCCTCCATGACTGGCCCCTCAATCTGCCCTGGCTTGCCCCTCAAGGCGGGGCTACTGAGAATACTGCCCCACCTGCAGAAACCAGGTTACCAGCTGCATCACCGCGACCGGCAGGGCTCCCTAGCTTTACATAGAAACATAGAATTTGACGGCAGATAAGGACCGCTTGACCCACCCAGTCTGCCCATTTCCCTACCTAATGGATAAGCTGCAGATCTTAGTTAACCAGCAGCCTACTTCTTTCTACCCCACCCCCTAGAATTGCCTTATGGCTGTCCCATGCATGCTTGAATTCAACCACTGTTTTTGACTCCACAACCTCCTCTGGAAGGCCGTTCCATGCATCCACAACCCTCTCTGTGAAAAAATACTTCCTTACATTACCTCTGAGCCGCCCCCCCCCTCCCCAGGGTGGGGCTGCGAGGGTGGCTGTCCAACAGAATATGGTCCCAGTGGGGGTCAGACACTTCAGGGGTCTAGTGGTACCGGGAGGTGGGCATCACATGTGGGACTGGCAGCATTTTTTGAATGCTTGCAATCCTCCAGGAGGCTGACATGCAATGATGCAAGGTGTGTCTATCATGCCTCTCCATCAACTTGGCACCAGTCGTGGTAGATCCCTCAGCCTCCGCTGAAGTCTGTATTATGCCAGACACACAACCGCCCCGAGAAGGTGAGCTATTCCTGGATGGTCTAGCCCCCGAGCCAGCCTCCGACTCCTGGGTCTGTTCCTGAACCCAGGATGTCAGTATCGCAAGTGGACGCTTGCCACTGTGCTGGCAGGCCAGCTGTTATTCAATACAGTTAAAGTTACCTAGTTATTGTACTGCAGTTAGGCTGTATGTGTTGTGCATTCCTGAGTTTGAGGGCAGCTATCCTAATAGTTTGGTATTGTGGCAGCAGCATTAGGGAGAAGTAGCAGTGGGATTGGGCTGCCACCATCATGGGGGGGGGTTGGTTTTAACAGAGGGGTTGGGTCACCAGGCCCCTGGCTAGCATAGGTTTGGGTAACTAGTAGATGAAGTGGGTAAAATTAATTTTGGGGTCCACTGTTTTGGTGGTATCACCAGCAGTGCCAGGTGGTACCTGGGGGGAGAAGAATGCCCATATCCCCTCCTTGGGAGGACCATGCCATGTAGCTGGGTGGACGCTCACCAGGAGGTGAGTGTTTTCTGTGGGAGGGAGTGTGTAATCCCTCCCGTGGGGCTTACAGCAGCCATAGGGTTAACTTCCGATGTCTCCCTGGGCTATCTGCAGGTGGGTGGCCACTGGGGGGCACAGGAGGCTTTAAATAGGGGTGTTTTGTTTTTGGCGGAGAGGAGTTGGCCCGAGAGAGAGATAAAGGGAGAGAAAGGTAAGTGGGACCAGGATGGGGTGATTGCCCCCCCGTCCTGACCGTGTGGGTCCTAGGAGAATCGTTGGCTCAGTTCTGTCCAGCAAGATGGCTGCAAGTGGAAGTGACTCTGGTGGTGCAGTCTGATTAGGGATGGAGCCAAGTCCACGGGCAGTGGTGGGAGCCTGTTCTGGCCCTTATGGGGCTGCAGTGAGAGCCTGCCCTGCCCCTTGGGCTGCATATCTGGGTCCAGTTGGAGTGAAGCTAGTGGGGATGGGCAGATAGGGTGATGAGCCCATGTGTAAGCCCCTTCAAGCTGCCCACTTTAGGGGTATATCCCCCCCATGTGTGCCTGAGCACCCATTGTTGGAATCTGGCCATGGACTCAGTGGCAGAGATTGAAGATCATAGAGGCTGTGGGAGGCCCTGACATCAGTCATCCTGGGGATGGCAGTGGTCAGAGGTTCAAGCCCCAGTAGCACTGACCAAAGTGTGGGAGGCGAAGTCGCGGAGAGGCATCCAAGAGACTGAGCCCAGTAAAGTACAGCACAGGAGCAGGTCAAAAAAAATGAGTGAAAGGTTTTTGGAAGAGCTTGAGGCCTACATTAGGCCCTGGGAAAAATGTTGCTACCACCAGCTATTTGTACCGCCTCATTCAGTGGTGGGACATTGCCAGGGAGGTCTTCACGACCAGTGTTAGTCACTGTAGATGTACCTTGTGCCTGGGTTAAATGCTGCTGTAACAAAAAACAAATGAAACCATCATGCTCCATGGAGTAGCTTTTGTTTGCAAGTTTGTGATTAAATGGACTTTATTTTATGAATTCTTAACCAAGTTTGGACAATGGATTTATTTCATTTTGCATAAACTGTGACTAACATTACTTCCCCCTGTAGCTGCAGTGGCCTTACATTGGGTATCCCATTCTCTCCAAGCAAGAACTCAGGTAAGCACAGCCTGGTTATGTTTCTGTGTTTTCTGTGACCCCCCTACCCATGGACCTTGCCACCATCTCATACCCCTAGACAATAGGGAGGAGAGCCTACACTTTCATTACCGGGTTGGTGAGCTGGCACCAAAGAAAAGGTGAGAGATGGGGAAAAAAAGGGATAAGGAAAGGCAAATATCCTAAGTGAGTATTTCTGTTCAGGATTTTACGGTAGAGAAAAAAAAAGGGGGAAGAGAGGTGTGGGTGTTCAGTGTGGGAAAATAACTATAGAAAAAGAGTAGTAAAAGGTCTTGGTAATTTAAAGGTGAATAAAACCATGGGTCCTGGAAGCCTACATCCATAAATACTAAAGGAACAGAGATTGATACTAGCTGCACCCCTGACTGACCTCTTCAGCTGTACATTAGAGATGGGTGTAGTTCCAGTGGATTGAAGAACAGCAAATGGGATATCACTATATATGAGAGTAGGCAAGGCAGAGGCAAGGCAAATTGTATTTATCCGGCACCCAATCCATGAGGCTCTGGGCACCTTACATTAAAAGTAGTGTCAATACAAACACAACACATGATAAAAGATATAAAACAATAAATAAATCTCAGCATATATAAATAACATCTTAAAATTAGTGCGGGTCAAGTCACCTTCGTTGGGGAAGGCCATACGAAAAAGGTGAGCCTTTAGCCCCTTTTTGAACAACTCCTCTGTAGGAATGTTATATCACATTTTTAGTATCACAACATTTGCATAAAAAGTATCACAATATATTAATTATCATGATAATCTGTAGCGTTCTAAGTTTACGGAAAATTAGTAAGACTTTGATTGGGGGAAGGTGGGGAACTGGGAATCATGGTTGCAACTGGAGACAGACATGCTGCTGGAGTAGCAAGTTAAGATGCTTTCTTTTTTCCATCAAGGTTTTATCCCCAAGTCTCTTGACCATCCCATATCAGGATTTGGCACACCAAGCCATGTCACCCTGCCAACTGCCGGCCTTACCATTTCTCTTCGGGTCACCACGAATTGCCCCTCATGATGGGGCCAGGAGGGTGTCCTCCCCCCCAACTCCCTGGAGTACTATTCAAACAGCAGAGAAGGTGTGCCTGGCCAGGACTTGCAGGGCCTGCAGTGGACTAAGTGGGAACTCCACTCTGCCAGTATTTCCACCCCATTTCTCCCCAGCTACATGCCATGCAAGGACATAGGCCATCATGCATGTGGAGGCATGCATGTTCCACATGTTATGTGGTGGCTCCCTGTCCTAGTTTCTCCACTGTACCACAACCAATGAGCCTCCACTTGGTGGTGATCTGTGAGCAGAGAGGCCAGACCCTTCCCTCTGGTGGAGGACAGCGATCTGTGGGACACCTGGTCCTCTTCCCCCCCGCACTAATCCACTTCCAAACCCTAGTCACCAGCATGGCCAGCCGTAGATCATGGTATATTGTGCTGCAACAATTACTATATATATATATATATATATATATATATATATATATATATATATATATATATATATATATATATACACATACATACAACACACACACACACACACACACACACACACATATATATATATATATACACATTTTTTTTTTTTTTTTTTAAACAAAAATTATTTTTCAAGTTTTTTTTTTTTTTTTTTTTTTAATTTTATTCTGAAAGGTGTGTGAGCAAAACT
Organism: Neoceratodus forsteri; assembly: GCA_016271365.2. NCBI lineage: Eukaryota > Metazoa > Chordata > Ceratodontiformes > Ceratodontidae > Neoceratodus > Neoceratodus forsteri. The sequence continues at coordinate 103,176,673 of JADMNL010000032.1, read as the reverse complement.
GCCTGTTTTCACAAACGTCCAGTTTTCGAACAGTTAACATAAATTATAGATACATGTACAAGTACAGAAACAATATAAACAGAGCGACAACACTGACATTTGATGTGGACAAAAGGGTCATAAATTCGTATATACACAGATAAAATAAGATATAAGCCTAAGAGTGCAGTGGTTGAAACACCTTGCAAGCAGAGAGAGACCTTATTATCATTCATTATTATGAGATTATGATTATCATGATGAGATATTGTCATATTGTGACATCCCTATGTAAAAGAGTGGAATAAGGATGAGCCAGTAAACTACAGGCCAGTAAGTCAAATGCCTATGACATGTAAGATGCTGGAGTCAATTACAAAAGAAAGGCTAGTAGACTTTAGAGTCAAACTGGCTGCAGGAGTGGTTTTAGAAAGGCCTTTGACTGAATGCCTCATTAATTAAAAAAAACTTAATGACTTGGAAGTTGAGAAAATTATTTTGAAGAATTAAAAATTAGTTGGAGGCATTACAGCATAGAGGTTAAGGGCACTGAGCTGCAAACCTGGAGACCTGGGTTTGAATCCCATAAGCCTCCATGTGCATACTGTGTGACCCTGAGCAAGTCACTTAACTTCCTTGTGCTTCCAGGTTGTACCTGGAAACAAGTTCTGGCTTAATGTGCCTTTCCTGCTTAAAAATTTTTCTCTTCTCTTATGTGGAGGGACTCAGTTATCTTAATGGAGAAGTCTCAAAAATGAGGGATGTCACTAGTATGGGTTCCCCAGGGATCAGTGTTGGGTCCAATTCTTTAATATTTTTATATACACAATACAGGTGAAGGAATAAATTCAAAGAAGAGTCTATCTGCAGATTATACCAAGGTCAGCGGCAGAGAAGATAATGATGAGCATATAATATTACTTAGGGAGGTTCTAGAAAAACTTGAAAAATGGTCTAGGGTTTAGCAAACTGTGTGGTGGTGTGGCCTTGTCTGCCAGAACCTTTCCTTCTCCATCTCTCTCAGGTAGTCAGTACCTTCCTCCCATGAGTTTCTTTTCACCAAGCTGTTCTTTTCTTCCGTCTTACCCATTTTCATTGGGGTCTTCTATGCCTCCCCTAAACCCCCTTCTGACTCTCTTCACTTACCTCCCACTCCTCCAGTGAACGGATTATTTTCATGGACTTCAATATTAACTGGTTATCTCCAGCCTCCAGGCCAACTTCACATAGGATTCAGTCCCTAAATGTCACCCAACTTATCACAGAACCCACCGACTCAGTCCTAACTCCCCCAACCACACCCTTATGGACTGGGTTCTTTCCTCACATCCCTGTTGAATCACTACAGCTGGTATTCTGCCAAATGCCTTCCACAACCAGTGTATGATTTTCCACATCAGGAAAGTTGAACTCCCTCCACCCCCACCTCCAATACATTTAGTCCGGGTCCCTCTGGTCTCAATGACTCCCTCTGAAATTACCCTGTTAGATCCCCTATCCTCTCCACCCCTCACATTAACATGGCCCTTTCCCTGTTCCATTCCAGATTTACACACATCTTTGACAAGCATGCCACCCTCATAAAATCTAGGTTCAAAGGAGCTCAGCACTCCTGGATCACACCTGACCTCTTTGAACAGTGCAAGTTCCATGATCAAGCTTGGGTCTACTTCAAATTATCTTATGCCTTGCCTGACCTCCTGTCCTACAGGAACCTCAAAAACTCCTGTCTAAAGGCTGTCTGTGCTGCTGAACAACACTACTTTAAAACATAGCTCCATAACAACCTTAACTCCAGCACAATTATTTAAAGTTATTCACTTTCTCTTCCACCCCCCCCAACTGACTCAGTAAGTCTTCCCTATCCTCATGGAAGATGGTTCAGCCATTCCTGATCCTCCCTCTGTTGCTGCTCATTAATGATTTTTTTGTTACTACCTGCATTCCTCCCTGTCCCTCTCCTTAAGGCACTTCCCCTTCCCACTCTCCTCCATTCCAGAGGTTTTATTTCTTCCCTGTGACTCCAAGAAACCTTGCTCATCCATTTTTCCCTCAGCCTACCTAAATCCAGTCCCAATGGGACTAAACTGTTTCATCTCAGCCCCTGCCATCACCCCCCCCCCTTCACCTTCTCAACCTCTCCTTCTCCCTCTGTGCCATCTCACAGTTTTGGAAGTTTGCCTAGTTTCTCCCCTTTCAGGAAGGGTTGACGCCTCCTCCCCAGGCAACTTGCATGCTATCTCCCTTCTCCCTACTCCTGCGAAGCTGCAAGAGAAACTAGTTTACTTCCGTCTTATCAACTTCCTCCCAGCCAAATACCACCCCCTCTTTCCAGTCTTGTTTTTGGAGACATCACTCCATCTCCTCCGTTCTGCAAGTCACTGACTCCATCCTCACTGGAATGGATCAGGGACACGTCACAGCATCAGTTTTCATCAACTTGGCCAAAGCCTTTGACTCAGTGGCCCACCCCTCCTCCTGGGCCAGCAGAGTTCTGCCAGTCTATCAACTTCTGCTGTCAACTGGTTCTGTTCCTTACTTTCAGGCCATCTTTTCAGTGCAGTAACTGCTCATTGCTGCTTTTACTGCTTCCCTTACTGCTTATTGTTGATTTCTCTTGGTAGCAGTTGATTTTTTGACTTCTTACAAGGGGCTACAGGGAATTGTTTTGGGGCTGTTGAAAATTTGAAACGTATTTTGGTGTAATTTAAAGAGCTGGAGACACGTTCAGGAGAACTTTAAACAAAACCTAATATTTAGACATAGACCAGCTTGTATTTCCCATTAGTGCTGTATTCCTACTCCCCATTATTTATTAACAAGGTGATCTGTATGAAAACAGGATCTTTGCTCCCGAAGAGTTTGTCTATTCCTGCTGCTTTCTCCCTACATGAAGTCATAGAGTACTGCTTGTGATATCGCAGTTACTCTTATGGCAACAGATTGTGATGTCATTGTAACCCCCCCCCTACAAATGGGGTTCCCAAAAATTCTTCCTTGAGCTTGCCTAAATGCTCACTGCCCGGCTGGTGTTCTGCATTTTAGCAGATTAAATGTATTGCCAGAAAGTGCCTGTATAGCCTCTGTGTACTGACTCTTTAAGAGTTGACTGGATTGCAGTCTTAATTAATCTAAAAGGGAGCTCTGTTAGAAGATTTGCTTGTTTGCTGATCATTTGTTAGAGTAGTAATAATATTGCAGTTTGTTCTAACCTGGCTTCTTTGCAGCATGGACAATTAATGTTTGTTTCCATCATCTTGATCCTGGACTGTGGAAATGGGCCATTCAGTACATTTGGGACTCTAAAAACGGAGCCTGCATACTGGGGCTTGGTGGGGTCAAAACTTGTAGGAATTGTAGTTTTTGCATTTTGGTGCCTAAAATAACCTGGAGGGGGAGACCTTGTTGTGACTGAGACAGATCAGCCAACCGAACCTTTTGGATTTTGTGGAAGTCCCAAACTGCCTGCAATTTTAGTTAGTTCTGAGTTGGAAAGTGAAGGGATAACAGCTTGAAGGATTTAAGCAGCAGCCCTGGTGTAGATGTGTGCGGGAGAACTGTGAAAAGGCCTGAGTTTTGGCCTGCATGCCTGCCTGCCTACTATCCCTGAGAGGGAACTTGTGCCTTTTTCGGACTGAATCTGAACTTGGAGAGCGAAGTAAGCCACTGAATTGTGACCAGGCTCCTACCTGAAGAAGACCGAAGATTTGCTGAATGCGATCGGCCTGTCTGGACTTCCAGCCACCTCTGAACTCCCAGATTGTTCAGAGACTCTGTAATTGCGAACGGAGAGCCTTTTGCCTGGTACAGTGGAATTTCCTTACATGTCAATGTGTTGTGTGCTTACAGTGGGTCGTGATTTAGTTCCCCACTGTGGTTTGAATTGTGTTCTGCTTGCTGGAAGCTGCATTAGAATTTCCTTACATGTAAATGTGCTGTGTGCCGCTAGTGGGTCACGATTTGGTTCCCCACTGTGGTTTGAACTGTATTCCCCTTGCTGGAAGCTGCATCCAGCCCCATGGACTGAATCCAAAATCATCTCCATTGGGCCTGGGTCTTGCCACACTGGTCCAGTCCGAGTACCCGATACACAGAGAAAGCTATCGACGAGAGACCTGCCTGGGGATCAGCTCAACGCTCAACACTTGAACAGGAATGACGCCTCAGTGATTCGTGTGGGCCCCACTTCTCCGGGCACTCCAGCTCAGCAACCTGCAGTTTTGATTTTGTCCTGCCTGTGTCCAGTATTGGGTATCATGAGTCAATATCAAGGTAGCTCCCTGCAACAACAGCTAAATCTAAAGTGTTGTTCTCTGATTGTATGGTTGCTTTTTCTTTCAAAAACTGAGCCCTCCAGCTCCAGATTACAAATAGTGTGTGTTGTGCATGTTGCTTTCTTCCATCACAGGACCCCAACCAGCTGCAGCATTCCTGGCTAGCCCATTGTTTCCCTACCTGGGTACCCAGAGGTGTGACTGTGTGGGGACTTAAAGCACATGCATAACTGATTAATATGACCTTTAAGCCAATCAACCTGATTATGCTCCTTCCTTGTTCAAGTCCCCTGAATGAATCAGATCCGACTTTTCTGCATTCAGCCTGACTGTGGTTCCAGCTTGTGCCAAGAGTACTGTACTGTTGCTATTTGCTGTGCATAACCTTGTTTTACAGGGGGTCCCCAGGGCCGAGCCAGAGGAACCAGCCCTGGTGGTAAGAGCAAACAGTGTGTATACTTGTATGGTGTACAAGGGGTACTGTGAAAGTGATTATTGTATAGTACTCAGGCCACTAGAAGGGAAAGGGGGGTTACAGTGTCCTGGAGGGCTGTGCCCAGGTTAGTTTGACCACTACCAACCCTGACCTCTGGGTAGAGGCACCCGTTGCAGAACCTAGGCCCCTTAACCTGCTACTAGCCAAGCAGGCAGGGGTAGCAGCCTGTGGGATAGTGCCACCTAGGGGTTACATCATAATAAAGGATTATGACTTGAAGTAGGGAGTAAGCTATAGAGGCAGATGGACTCTAAATAAACTCTAAGCGATAAAGATCATATATTCATGCACATTTCCTAAGTAATAAATAATGGGGAGGAAAAATATATGCACTATAAATAGAATGGAGGCAGAATTGTATCTAATTATTATGCTTTTTAAAGTTTTATTTGAGTCGTCAGTAGCTCTTTAAGTGAGACTTATTTCTTTGAATTAGAAACCTGTTTCTTCTAATTTCAAACCCATTTTGGGTGCTTTTAGTAGGACTGCTATTCTTGGCTGTTTTTACTTGCTGTTGAAAATCTGAAACCTATTTTGATGTGATTTAAGAGGGGCTGTTATTTCCTTGCTGTTAAAAATTAAAAAACTATTTTATTTATTCATTCTCAGATGACAATACCTTTGAGCACATAACAGCTCTATTACAAAGGTTCCACAACGTGTGGTATTACATAAAATATTGACAAGAAAGTATTTAAAATGACAATATGACATTAATATTGCAACTAAAATTAAAACTATGAATTGGTAGGAAATCAAAAATAACCTAATAAAAAGGAAGCAGCCCAAGGTGTTTATTTATTTATTTAGTTTTTGTTAACCGGGTAGGTACATTAAACAGCATAGCTGCCTATTTTCAGGTACGACCCAGGAGATTATGACAAAAGGTACACAGACTATAGTAGATACAAGAAAACATCATGGGACAAGTAGAAGTCAGACATGGTACACTTATACAAAATTTTCAGTAAATGACAGTACATTTGCAGGAATCTATATGTAGTAACAAAACAGAAATATAAGTGCAAATAACTAACAGTCATGAGTCATACAACTAGTGAGTAAGTGCTAGAAGAGAGGAAATAACAAGATTTCCAGGTAGGTTTGAGAGTAGTAGAGGTTGGAGCTGGTAGGCAGCTAGGAGGAACCAGTACAGGAGTGGGTGGATAGAGGACAGGAGCAGGGTTCTGAGCTTAGAAGAGCCATACGAAGCTCCTGTTTGGAGCTGTGTGGAGAAGGGGAGATTCTTAGACTTAGTGGAAGGGAGTGCCATAGTTTGGGGGCCCAGCAAAAGAAAGCATTCTCCCCCATTTTTGTTTTACATCTCGGTTGGACAAGAAGGGATTTGTCAGCCGATCTCAGTGAGTAGACAGAGGTCATGGGTTTGAGCAGTAGAGCCAGTTTGTCAGGTATCTTGGAGGAGATTATATTCTTTATAAAACATTAGGAAGTAAACTGTTAGAAGGCTGAGGGGGTAAACCATCCTAGACTGGACTGTAGTGTGCATCGCTGAGTAAGTTTGGGCAAATACAAAGCAAAACTGCAAATGCTGTTGTTCAGAGGAGCCCTCCAGTAGTTGCCGGAAAGGCTATTAACCCATATGCCAATCTGGGTCTCAGGATCCCCTGTGCAATGGTCATCCTCGCCGTGGATGTTAGGCTATGTCTCACCTTGTATGCCAGTCCAAGTTGAATATTGACAGATTTAATGACTGAGGCTAGGTGCAGGTCAAAATCCAAGGAAGGATCAAGGGTTACTCCTAGGTATTTAAGAGAGGCAACTGTGTCAAGGGGGGAGCCATCAAGCGCTCTGATACTTAATGGCTGGGTGCAGGACCGAATATTTGAACCTGAACTGAAGAGGATAGTCACGGTTTTATTTTTATTTAAGACAAGCTTGTTTTGCAATAGCCAGCTCTGAAAGGTATTGAAGTTACTATTGAGATTCAGGTTGATCTCCGAGAGGTTTGAGGAGGATGAGTAAAGAACAAGATCATCTGCATATAGCAGACCTGAGCAAGCACCAGTGAGCAGTGGGATGTCATTTATGAAGACTGTAAACAGGAGAGGACCAAAAATTGAACCCTGGGGCACTCCGATCCAAGTAGGAGCAAGAGGAGACTTAGCATCTCTGATCTGGACAAACTGTTGCCGCTTTCAATGATAATTTTGGAACCAAGTGGTGACAGAGGGTGAGAAGCCTAGGGATGACAACTTTGATAGGAGCAGCGGGTGGTCAACTAAATCAAATGCTTTTGGAAGATCAACAAAAATAGCCCCAGTGAGAGAGCCTTTGTCCATAGCAAGTCTGACATCATTTGTAAACTGTATGAGAGCAGTGGATGTACTATGCCCATGTCAGAAGCCATGTTGGTCAGGGGTGAGGAGTTTGAAGGAGTACAGGTAATCAGAGACCTGGGTAGCAACAATTTTCTCCAGTATTTTAGACAGGGTGGAGAGGATGGCAATAGGGTGGTAGTTATCCAGGTTAGTGGTGTCCCCCTTTTTGCATACCGGTACAACTCGAGCAGTCTTCCAGAAGGAAGGGACATGTCCTGTAAGAAGAGACAGGTTGAATAGTCTAGTCACTGGAGAGACTATAGATGGTACAATGGTTCTAAGGAATTTTGGTAAGAGTCCATCTGCCCCTGCCTATCCAGCAGGAGAGATGGACTTAAGTAAGCATAATATTTCACTCTCAGAGACTGGGCGAAGGGTGAAAGATGGGTTGGAAGGTTTAAGGTTATCCTGCGGAGTGACAGGTAACGGCTCAGGAGGTGCAGTATAGGAGGAAAGGTCAGTGAATCTGGAGTTAAGAGCCTCACTGATAGTGAGCAGGTTATTGCAATTGCAACCATCCACGACCATATCAGAGATTGTAATGCACTTGTTTTTCCCCATGATGGTGTTATGACTCCAAAAACCACGAGAGTCACTGACAGAGGTACTAAGGAGCTGACGGTAGTAATTGCCCTTAGCAGATCCGATGGAAACCTTACATAGGTTTTGGAGTCTTCTGTACTCCATCCAGTCTGATGGGGACTGGGTTAGCTTATCTTTGTTCCAGGCTTTATCCCTCTTTTTGGGAGATGACAGGAGTGAAGAATTTAACCAGCGGGTAGCAGATTCCCAGATGCAGCGCCTTTTTACTGGAATATATTTGTCTTGAAGATTAAAAAGCGTGGTAAGGAGGTATTGAGCAGCACGTTCCATATTACAAGTATTATATAGAGATGCCCAGTCTGTGTTTTGTAGCTCCAAGATTAGGGCTCTCTTATCCATTTTTGAAAAATCCCTGAAAAGAATTTCTCTGGGGGGTTGTTTAGGGGCCCTAGCCTTCCAAACACAGTAAACTGGGGAGTGGTCACTGATTGAGTCTGGTAAAACTCAAACAGCACTGATCCTCTCAGGTCTGTTGGAGACGACCCAGTCTAGAAGAGACTGGAGACTGCTGTTACTAGCCTGTCTGGTCGGGAGAGTGACCAGTTGAGACAGATGTAACCTGCTGAGTTCAGCAGCATAGAGATTAGAGATTTTTCCTAGCCAATCCAGGTTGAGGTCTCCCATAACAATGAGACCTTATCTACCCTTTAGCGAGGAAAGATGGTCAATTACCTTAGTCAGCCATGTTAGTCCATTTTTAGGAGGGTTATAGATGCACACTACATTTAGCGTCTTAGTGAGACCCAAGGTAATAACTATATGAATAGTTTCACATAGACAGGTAGTGTTGACCGGGAGGACCGTAATGTCAAAGTCCTGCCTGGTATGAAACAAAACACCACCATCCTTTTTAGCATTTGGACGATCACATCTGTGAAGTTTATATCCATTGATCCTACATAATGAATCTGGTATATGGGGTTTTAACTAAGTCTCGGTTAGACCTAAGACATTAGGGGAGTTGTGAGCAATCCAGGCTTCAAGCTGTGCAGAATTAGCTGACAGACTTCTAATGTTCATATGTGCAAGCTTAAGCCCCTTTTCTGTGAACCAATAAGATGGGTTCTTGGGAACGATGCCATCAGGAGGGCCCAGGTTAGGTTCAATATCACCGGAGAGGGGGAGAGAGAGAGAGAGGACATAAGGGTACCCAGGTCTCAAGGAGAGAGGTTTGGAGTTGGCCTTCAAGTGGCATATAAAAAGGGAATGGCTTAGGTAGTCAGTTGTACTAGCAAATGGGATAAGCTTTAGGAACCAGGTTTCAGGGATAGAGGTAAAAGTAGGTATAGTTAGATTTGTGTGAACAAAAGTTCAGGTAAGTGAAGATAAACAGTGGAAAGAAGGTGAAGGGTGAGAGGGGTGAGGTGAAAGAAAGATCGGTGAAGGAGGCAGGAAATAGGGCAGAGCCGTTATGGCGATAGCGGTCATTCATAGAGAAAAGGGGAGAAGTAGGTATACAAGGATGTGTCAGTACTACTGAGGTAGTGTCTATTTAAGTGGGGCTATTTCATTGCTGTTTTTACTTGCTGTTGAAAATTTGAAACCTATTTTGGTGTGATTTAAGTGGGGCTGTTATTTCCTTGCTGCACATTTTTGCCCCTCCTCCCACATCATCCCCACTGTTAATTAAATGTCCTGTTAAATCTGATTGACAGGAGCCAAGCACAGGGACTAGCAGGGGCTGTAGAGTAGGAAGGGCATAAAGGGGAGTAAGCCCACCCTGGGCACAAGTTGCAGTAAGGTAGAAGTGCAGTCAATTTGGGGGCTACTGTCATATAAATTACAAAAAATAAAAAAATGACATCAAGTAAAAATACTTCCAAAAAAACAAACACAGGAACCTAGAAGGAGAGCTACATGTCTAAGGGAGCTAGAAGGTGGGCTTCAGAAACAGGCAACAAGTGAAACAGCTAACAGATACAGTGTAACAGTGTAATTACACAAACAGTGTAATAGCTGTATAAGTGCAGAATAATGTGGCGAGTGGTGCAGTGCAGTGGATGCAGGGCAGCCATATTCAGACAGACTTTCTGGACGCTGAGGTGCTGCCCTATCTGCAGGCATCTCTGTGAACTTGGAACAAGGTAGCCAGACTCAGAGCGGAGGTAAACTGGATCAGGAGTACCTTTGCCCCTACCCAGAGACTACCCAGTCCAACGCCGTGGCCTCAAAGGATGCCAAGATCGAGGAGCATTTGGACAATTGTGGGCTTGGGGAGGGTAAGGACAGTCAGGTAGAGGCGCATTCCAAATCCTATTCCACTCCAGAATTCATATGCTGCACTGGCAAATGGGGACAACCAGACAAAGGCACCCAGAGAAGTGGAAGGGAAGGATGTGGAGGTCAACCGAGGGGGTGACCTCAGTGGGGAAGCAGTGGACCCCAGAGGAGGAGGAAGCGAATCCTGGTGGGACCTCTATCATAGGAGGGACCAAGCTACGAACATGCAAGGGGAGGACAGTGAGGTGAGGTGCCTACCAGGTGCCACGGCATGGAGGAGTGGGAGGAAGATCCTGGGGATCGCCGGGAAGGCAAGACGGGAAGGAGAGCCGGATGTCATTATCCACCTAGGAACTAATGATCTGGCAAATGGGGAACCTAAGGAAGTTCAGGAAGAGTTTAGAAAAATGGGGAAGGGGTCTCCAGCAAGTAACTACATCTATCACCTTCTTGGAAGTACTACCTGTGAGGGGAATGGGAGAGCATAGTGGTGCACACACCAGGAACTTTAACATATGGTTGAAGAACTGGTGCTGTGAGGAAGGGTTTGGATTCATTGGTGATTGGGAACCCATCTGGAGGGCTGGGGGCTTGTACAAGCCTGATGGCCTGCATCCATACTGGAGAGGAATCCAAGCACTCAATGACAAGTTTAAATGCTACATGGACAAGCATTTAAACTAGCCAAGTGGGAGGGGGGGCAGGTCAGCAAGGAGGGTACCCAATTGCCTACCCCCCATAGCTAGCAGTAGAACCAGGGAACAGGAAGAGGAGGAGGAGGAGGAGGAGGAGATATCACTACAAAGCAGTGTGCAAAAGATGGAGGTAGGCACCCAAGGAGTAGATAGGCAGAAAAAGGACAAAATACAACAGAAGGGCAGACAGCAGGGAGAACCAGGGATAAAGGAAAACCAGGGAGGGTACTGGAGTAGAACATCAAAACAGACCAGGGAGGTCACATCATGGAAAGCCATGTGTGCCAATCTCAGGAGCCTTAGCAACAAGATGCAGCATCTGGAGGCTGCCATGGTACAGTTGGACCTGGACATTGTGGCCATCACAGAGACCTGGTGTAATGATAACCATGACTGGGAGATGGCCATACCCAGCTACAACATATTCAGAAGAGACACGTTAGGCAGGAAGGGAGGGGGAGTGGCACTTTATGTGAAAGATACATAGATACATAGACAGTGTCGGCAGATAAGGGCCTATGGCCCACCCAGTCTGCCCATTTAAGTTTGTAAGTTCAGTTTATGTTTTCCAGGAAGTCTGTTGCCCCTTACCCCTGACCTCCAGAATTCCTTTATGTCTATCCCATGCATTCTTAAATCCCGTGATTGTTTCAGCCCCCACCACTTCCTCTGGCAGGTGTTCCACTTGTCCACCACCGTTCTGTGAAGAAATTCTTCCTCACGTTTCCTCTGAATCGTCCTCCCTCCAACTTCATCCCATGCCCTCTAGTCCTGGAACATCTTTTCGCTTAAAAATAGTGCATTCCTGCACCCTGTCCTCCTGTAAGATACTTGTATGTCTCTATCATATCCCCCTCCCTCCTCCTCTCTCCAGGAGTACATGTTCAGTGCCTTCAACCTGTCCTCATAGGACTTGTGATGCAATCCATGCACCATCTTTGTTGTGCCCTCCTCTGAACCTTCTCTACCTGTCTATGTCCTTACGTAGGTAAGGTCTCCAGAACTGCACAGTGTACCCAGGTGCGGCCTCACTAGTGTCTTGTATAGTGGAATTATGACCTCCCTTTCCTGCTGGTGATGCCCTGCCTATGCATCCCAGCATCCTATTTGCTTTACCTGCTGCCTTGTCACACTGTTTCCCTGCCTTGAGGTCATCAGAGATGATAACTCCAAGATCCCTTTCTGCTTGGTGCATGCTATATCCTCACCCCCAACTGATATATTGTGCCAGGGTTTTTGTGCCCCATATGCATTATCTTGCACTTCCTTGCATTGAATTTCAACTGCCAAACCCCTGACCATTCTTCAAGTTTCTGCAGGTCCCTTCTCATTCTGTCTACACCCTCTGGTGTGTCTACTCTGTTACAGAGCTTTGTGTCATCAGCGAACAATAAGATGGCTTAAAAGAGCCGGCCCAGTGGTGCTGAGGGCTGAGGTGCTGGATGCCTCACCTTGAACCACACCAGCAACCCGTGTTCAGAAACAAGCATGGGCCACTGGGGGTTGGCAGGGGTGGAGAAGGATTGAGCATCCGACGGGCTGTTCTCCTTCTCTGGGGAGGGGGAGTCTCACCAGTTGGTGCTCTGTCGCCCCCTGGCAGAGGCTGGGAGACAGGGTGACAGCATAGGGAGGCATTTGGGTAGATGCCTGGACGCAGTGTGTGTGGACACATGTGTGCTTCCCTCCACCGGTGTCATTGCATGCCCTAGACTCCAGGGAACAAGGAACATCAAAAAACTGGCACCTCTCGAGCGGTTTGATGGCAGTCCGCAAGGTTCACCGGGGTAACGTGAGGCACCCAAAACTGGATCCATGTTGGGTGGGGAGTTGGGGGCCCCCTGCCACCCCACTGTGGGGGGTAAGCTGCAGGGGTTATAGGGTGGTGACGTGTGGCTCTGGTAGTGGCTGCCGGTGGCCGGATCCCCAGTAAGGCTGTGATGGATATGGGAGCAGAAAGTGGCCAAAAGGAGGCAAAAAGCGATTAAAAAAAAAAAAAAAAGAAAAAAAGATGGCATAAAAGCCACAGAGATCCAGGAGGAACAAAATGGGGTGGGGATACAGTGGGGTAAGCTGGAAAGGAAAACGGGGTCAGTCATCTGCACAGGGGTGGTCTATAGACCACCAGCCCAGGAGGAAGAGACAGATAGGAGTTAATGCTAGCTATCCAAAGGATTGTGGACAAAGGGAAGTGGTGCTGGTTGGAGACTTCAATATTCCAGATGTGAAGTCTCCCAGCAGTAGCATCAACTAGGAGCAGATTTATTCCTGACTCCCTTCAGGGTGCCTTCCTTAAGTAACTGGTCATGGAACCAACTCAGCAGAAGGCAATACTGGACCTTGAACGGGGACAGTGTGATAGGGGTAACAGTGGGGAAGCACCTGGGGAACAGTGACCACCAGTCACTGTGTCTTGAAATTACAGAAGGAACAGAACCAAACCACATAAAAAACATGTATCCTGGATTTTAGGAGGAGGGCAGATTTCGGTAAAATTGGGACATGCTTGAAAGAGACACTAATAGGAATGGGGAGTGACTCGGGGGGTGGAGTAACAGTGGGCAATATTTAAAATAGGGATTATGAGAGCAACACAATTATGTGTTTAGCAGGTTAGCAAGGGGAAAACGAGGTAGCAGAGAAATTGAAAGCCAAAAAGATTGCATTGAGGCAATACAAAAAGACATAGGCAGAAGGGGATAGAGAGAAGCACCAGGAGAAGCAAAAGGAGGTAGGGAGGTCAGTAAGGGAAGACAACGCTCAGACAGAAAAGTGCATCACAAAATCAGTGGTTAGAGGGGACAAAACCTTTTACAAGTACATAAGTGAAAAAAGAAGGGTGAAGGGGGAGGACGGGGCAGCATGGAGGATCACAACACTAAAGCTGACATACTGAACAGATATTTCTGCTTGGTCTTTACTGAGGAAGGGGAAGGTAATGAGTCTGAAGGGAGTACAAGGGGTGGGAAGGGCATGGAAATGGACACAAGCCCCTTTACACGGGAAAGGATCCTAAAGGAAGTGGAAAGATTAAGAGTCGATAAAGCAATGGGGCCAGATAGGGTGCACCCCAGGGTCCTAAAGAAACTAAGAGAGGTGGTGGCCGAACCTCTGGCAATCCTGTTCAGCCAATCACTGGAAACAGGGGAGGTACCCAAAGACTGGAGGACAGCAGATGTAGTCCCCATATACAAAAGCAGGAACAAAGAGGAAGCGGAGAACTACAGACCAGTCAGCCTCACCTCGGTAGTGGGGAAGATCATGGAAGCATTACTGAAGGAGAGATTGGTGGAACATCTGGTTGCCAATGGACTGCAGGACCCAAGGCAGCATGGTTTCACTGGGGGAGGTCATGCCAGACCAACATCATTGAATGTTTTGACTGTGTGTCAGGGGAAGTGGATCAGGGAGGGCAGTGGATATGGCCTATCTGGACTTCAGCAAGGCCTTTGACACTGTGCCGCATAGAAGGCTGTTAAACAAATTGAGGAATATGGGAGTGGGCAGGACAGTAGTATGGTGGGTAATTGGCTGGGTGGCAGGACACAGAGGGTGGTGGTAAATGGCTGTCACTCTACAGAGGGAGGAGTGACCAGTGGGGTGCCGCAGGGATCAGTGCTGGGACCAGTCCTATTTAACATCTTCATCGATGAGATTGTGCAGGACCTAGACGGCAGAATTTCCCTGTTCATTGATGATACAAAGCTCTGTAACAGAGTGGACATGCCAGAGGGTGTAGACAGAATGAGGAGTGACCTGCAGAAGTTTGAAGAATGGTCAAGGGTTTGGCAGTTTAAATTTGATGCAAAAAAGTGCAAAATAATGCATATGGGGCACAAAAACCCTGGAACATCATATCAGTTGGGGGGTGAGGATTTAGCATACACTAAGCAGGAAAGGGACCTTGGGGTTATCATCTCTGATGACCACAAGTAGGGAAACTGTGACAAGGTAGCAGGTAAAGCAAATAGGATGCTGGGATGCATAGGCAGGGACATCACCAGCAGGAAAAGGGAGGTCATAATTCCATTATACAAGACACTAGTGAGGTTCCACCTGGAGTACAGTGTCCTATTCTGGAGACCTTACCTACATAAGCACATAGACATGGTGGAGAAGGTTCAGAGGAGGGCAACAAAGATGGTACAGGGATTGCATCACAAATCCTATGAGGAAAGGCTGAAGGACTTGAATATGTACTCCCTGGAGGACAGAAGGGAGAAAGGTGATATGATAGAGACATACAAGTGCCTTACGGGGAGGAACAGAGTGCAGGAAAACATTATTTTCCAGTGAAAAAGTTGTTCCAGGACTAGAGGGCATGGGATGAAGCTGGAGGAAGGGCAATTCAGAGGAAATGTGAGGAAGAATTTCTTCACAGAAAGGGTGGAGGACAAGTGAAACACCCTGTCTGAGGAAGTGGTGGGGGCTGAAACAATCACTGGGTTTAATAATGCATGGGATAGACATAACGGAATCCTGGAGGTCAGGGGTAAGGGGCAACAGACTTCTAGAAAAAAAAAAGTGATCGTATGAGCTCAAATGGGTAGACTGGGTGGGCTATAGGCCCTTATCTGCTGACAGTATCTATGTATCTAAAGTCAGTACAGGTTGGAGGTGCCCTGTCCCCTTCCCTTCCCATGCAGTCTATGGTCCATCCTTTTCTCCATCTTCCTAAATGACCTCCCCTTTGTCTGTGCCAACTCTCATATCCATATGTATGTAGAAGAGTCATTTACAACACTGGCGCATGTGCCTCGGCAGTGGAATATTCTTTCCAGCAAGACTTTCACAATGTCCTGCACTAGTTCCACTCCAACCAACTCCAGGTCAACACTAAAAAAGGTTAACACAGAAATTTCCATGACTTTTGGCACAAGCCAGAAACTGGCAAGGCTACTCTCCCAGTCTTCACTACCCTGGATAACATTCCCCTTAAGGTGGTCTCCTTCATATACCTGTGTGTGGACTGACAGCAGGCTAGACTTCTCTGCCCACATTGATGCCATCCGCTCCAAGCTCTGCCCTAAACTAGGTGCCCTGTAGTGCAACAAGTACTGCCTTTCTCCCCAAATTTGCCAAGAGTTGGTCACCAAAATGGTTCCCTCGGTGTCTGACTATGTGGATCTGGTCTACAGCACTGCCTCCTTCTCTTCCCTTGGCAGACTGGACACCCTCTCTGACACTTTGTTGCTTTGCTAACTCCCTCTCTTGTACTGAGCACTGTTCTCTTTACTCCTCCTTCTTGATCCCCCACCCTTTGAATCATCACCAGTCCCATGGTGCATCCATTTCCAAAAACTCATTTGGACCTTTTCTTTCGTACCTCTCCTTACTCCTCTCTCCCATCAACTCTACCTCCTACTCCCTTCACTCCAGGGACTCCCACACCTTCTCTCTTCCCCATTTTCATTCTTCTGCTGGTCAATCTGCTTTCTCCCATCACCTTCCCTCCCCCTGGAAGCTGCTCCCTTCCCTTCAGTCTCTTGCCCTCTCCCCTCTCCTTTAAGTGCCAGTGAAAACTTCTCACCCCCATCCTGCTCCTGCCAGTCCCACACCTGACCACTACCTCTGCCAGGGCCTGACACATCTGTGCTACAGGGAATGGAAGGGAACATTGTTTAACCAGGAGTAGTACACTAAGCTGAAGTTTGTTTCCAGATGCGACCTGGGAGCACAGGGAAGTTAAGTGACTTGCTCAAGATCACACAGTATGCATCTAGGCAGCTGTGGGATTCAAACCCTGATCTTCAGATCTGCAGCTCAGAGCCTTAAACCACTGTGCTATACTGCCAGTGCCTGAACTAGACTTTACTCTGTTAGTCAACTACCAGCACTGTCACTTTGGTGTATGCAAATGCTAATCATTGTTCTACCTGGTTCTACCATTGTCACTGCACTTTTATCTTGTTAGTTGTACATTTCTATGGACTTTGCTTTGTACACTGTCATTTACGCAGTGTTTCTTGTATTAATGTATACCTCTTGCCCCTTCTCTCCCTGGTTGCATCTGGAAAATGAACCTTAGCTCAGTATACCTTTCATATTTAACAAGTTTCAGATAACCTTAAATTTTCTTGCATTTCAGTTTATTTATGTATATCATGATGGATAGCATAAAACAGATAAAATGGATGAAGAAAGAGAAAGACACTTAGGCGTGTTAATAAATGAAAGCATATACCAACTGTCAAACTGTAATAAAGCAGAGGAGGAGGAGCTAGAAAGGAGAAATGAGAGGTCATTGGGAAGGGGGGACCCAACAAAGGTTTTGAATCGGGGTGCAAGGGGAGAAATTAAGCAGGGGATGCGGACAAGTGGGAATGCAAGGCCAAGGAAGGGAGGACATCAGGAGGGATGGAGAGAGTGCATATAGGTGAATTGCACAAGGAGGAGATATAGAGGGGAGCGACTGCACCATGGAAGCAAGCAGGACAACACCAGACTGGAAGCAGCCAAGTAAGGAGTCCATAGAACGCAAGGGGACTGAGGAATGTAGAGTCCTTATAGTGGGGGACTTCATAATTAAGGAAATCAAATGGGGAATGGGAGGGGAGGATGGCAGTATTAGGACTGAGTGCATGCTGGGTATGATGGCGCTTAAGGCCTCATGCTTAATACACACCTTGACTAGTAAGCATGGGGGGGGGTTCACCCACATAGTGATGCATCTAGGAACTAATGATCTGGTGGACAACAGTGTAAGGGAAGTGCAGGCAAGATTCAGGGAGCTGGCAAGGATCTGCCACATGGAGAGCAAAACTGTCTCGTTTTCTGAAGTCCTGAGAGTGCCAAAAGCCAGTATGGACAGGAAGGGGCTGAAATGAAAAATTCAATTTGTGGCTGAGGGGGTGGTGTAAGGAAATAGGGTTCGGACTGGTGTGGGAATTGGATGGGACATGGGATAATGTAGAACTTTATGCTCCTGACAGGTTACATTTAAATGGTGGGGGCACAAGGGGCTATGGGAACATCCCAATTATTCAACACAGCCTTTTCATAACCACACCTCATGATCCAGCCAGGTGAAATTCTTCAAATCCTTCCCAAAAGGTGATCTTGTAGAGGGACTGCAAAAGTCACCTTCAAGGATGGATTTGAACAATTTCATTTTCCTGGTTCATCAGGATGCTGACTTGACACAGCCATGCAGAACAGCCGCCATCTTTCCACGGGGTAGAGAGACATTGCCTGTACATGGGCTCCCCCCCCCCCCCAAGTTGCCAAAGTGCCAATTGTCATTATTCTAGGGAAGACTAAGCAGCTGGAAATGCTCTGTATTCTGCAGATCAAATGTGTGGAGCTTAAAATCGAACATTTCCACTGTACTTGCTACTGTTTACTTCTCTCTCCCACACCCCAGGTCGCATCTGGAATCGAGCGGTACTCGCTCAGTATGCCTGCCTGAAAAACTCTTAAATAAATAAAGGAGAACTTTTGAGTAGCTGGAGCTACTCCAACTACCAGACCAATCAGCAACCTCATTGCTTATCTGGGGGCTTGGTCTTTTCTACGCTGCCATTCAAGCGGTCCGTGTGAGCAGTCCCAGTGTGAGTGGCACAGCAGGTGTGGGAGTCCTTGAGGAGAGACAGAGGGAGATGTCAGGAATCTCTGCTCAAATCCCAACCTGCAAGAGTTTGTGTTCGATGTGCCAGCCGGGGACTGCCTCATGGGATTACACACTGTCACACAGGGCATGAGACAGGAGAAGAGGAGACCAGAGCGCTAGAAGCAGTCAATCAGATAAGTGCATCACTGTATATTCACATTACTAGGGGGGTTATCAAACTGAGGTTGTGAGATAGATATTGCATTTGCTACAGGGGTTATTCTCCTGGGGTTGTGAATGTGAATCTGAAGTTGAGAGAATGAATTGATTCGGTGTCAGCTGGCATCCATCTGTATCCTCCTTCCCCTGGACAAGGCTGAAAATAGGCAGAACTGTCTAGTCCTCCTTTCTCGGTCAACAAAAATGAAATCAATAAATATAAATAAAATTTACGTAAAGGGATATTATCCTGATTGTATGTGTGTGTGTGTGCGCATGCATGCGTGTAGACGAAGAAAGAAAAAAAAGGGGGTAGTGAGATAAGGGTAAGGTCTAGCCATAGGTGGGTAGTTATGCTGGGAGTGGTGCAGTGCAGCAGCTGTGGGGCGGCCTACGGCAAACAAAATCTCCTGCACTGCGGCACCACAATTCTCAGTCCAGGCATTAGGCCCCCTTGGAATCCTCTTCAATGTCTCGTGCCTCCACCAGGCCCCTGTGGAGCATGGTGGAGGCACTTGGAAACACAAATATCTTGCAATTATCTCTAATGCCTCATGCCTTGCTAGGCTACTGCTTCATGCCTCGCTACTCCTGTGGCACCTACAGCAGAAATTTTCTGTGCTGCAGCACTACAATTCACTTCGGGCTCTGGGCCCCACTTGGAATCATCTCCAGTAGCCGTGCCGCCCTTGAGCCCCTGCCTCATACCTCGCCACACCCTACTTACTCCTGTTGCGACTACAGCAATGAAATCTCCCATGCTGCTGCACCACAATTCTCAGTCCAGGCACTAGGTCCTCTTGAAATCATCTCCAATGCCTCGTGCATCTGCCAGGCCCCTGTGCTACATCTCGGAAACCATTCCTGCAGGTGAAAGGGCATCTTTCCTTGAGGCATGACATTTTCACAAGTTAATGATGGCACCTACAGCAAAGAAATCTTCCATGCTGCGGCACCACAATTATTAGTCCAGGTATTAGGCCCCCTTGGAATCATCTCCAATGCATCGTGCCTTGCCAGGACCATGCCTTGTGCCTTGCTATGCCTATGGTGCCAACGGCAAAGAAATCCCTGTGCTGCAGCTTCACAATTGTCAGTCCAGGCTCTAGGTTCCCTAGCTATTATCTCCAGTACTCAGCTATGCCTTGTGCCTCGCTACGACTCGGAAACTGTTCCTACTGGTGAAAGGGTGCCTTTCTTTGAGGCTTGAAATTTCCACAAGTTAAAGAGGACACCTATGGCAAAGAAATCACCCATGATGCAGCACCACAATTTTCAGTCCAGGCACTAGGTCCCCTTGGAATCATCTCCAACGACTCTTGCCTCTGCCAGGACCCTGTGGGCAACTTTCTTTGAGGCACAACATTTTCACACATGAAAGATGACACCTATGGCAAAGAAATCTCCCGCACTGTGGAACCACAGTTTTCAGTCCAGGCACTAGGCCCCCTTGGAATCATCTCCAATGCCTCGTGCCTCCGCCAGGCCCCTGTAGGCACTTTTCTTTGAGGCACAAGATTTTCACAAGTTAAAGATGGCACCTACTGCAAATAAATTTCCTGCACTGTGGTGCCACAGTGTTCAGTCCAGGCAATAGGCCCCCTTGGAATCATCTCCAATGCCATGTGCCTCCACCAGGCCCCTGCGCTACACCTTGGGAACCTTTCTTTGAGGCGTGAAATTTTCACAAGTTAAAGATGACATCATGGCAAAGAAATGTCCCACACTGCGGCACCACAATTTCCAGTCCAGGCACTTGCCCCCCTTGGAATCATCTCTAATGCCTCGTTCCTCCACCGGCCTGGTGGCTACACCACTCGCTACTCCTGTTGCACCTACAGCAATGAAATCTCCCATTCTGCTGCGCTACAATTCTCAGTCCAGACACTATGCCCCCTTGTTATTATCTCCAATACTTATTTATGTCTCGTGCCTCGCTACACCTCGAAAACCATTGCTGCATGTGAAAGGACATCTTTATTTGAGATGTAAAATTTTCACAAGTTAAAGATGGCACCTATGGCAAAAAAAATCTCCTGTGCTTCTGCGACACAATTTTCATTCCAGGCACTAGGCTCCCTTGGCATCATCTCCAATGCCTCGTACCTCGCCATGTCTGTGGCACCTATGGAAAAGCAATCTCCCATGCTGCTGCAGCACAACTGTCACTCCAGGCACTAAGCCCCCCTTAGTTATCTCCAATACTCAGCTACGCCTCGTGCTTCGCTATGCCCCTGCGCTAAGTCTTGGAAACCATTCCTGCAGGTCAAAGGCACCTTTTATTGAGGCCTGAAATTTTTAGAAGTGAAAGACGGCATCTATGGCAAAGAAATCTCCCACACTGTGGCACCACAATGTTCAGTCCAGGCATTATGCCCCTTTGGAATAATGTCCAACGCCTCATGCCTTGCTATGCCCCTGCGCTTCACCTCGAAAGCAGTTCCTGCAGGTGAAATGGTGACTTTCTGTGAGGTGTGAAAATTCACAAGTTAAAGATGGTGCCTACAGCAAGGAAATCTCACACTCTGCAGCACCACGATTTTCAGTGTGGGCACTAGGCCCCCTTGGAATCATCTCTAATACCTCGTGCACCTTTCTTTGAGGCACTAAATTTTCACAAGTTAAAGATGGTGCCTACACCAATGAAATCACCCATGCTGCAGCACCACATTTTCAGTCCAGGTACTAGGCCCTGTTGTAATCATCTCCGAAGCCTCATGGCTCAGTCAGGCCCCGTAACACCTCATGCCTCTGCCTGGCCACTGTGGGCACCTTTCTTTGAGGCCCCAAATTTTCAGAATTAAAGTTGGTGTCTATGGCAAAGAAATCTCCCATGCTGTGCCACCACAATTTTCAATCCAGGCACTAGGCCCCTGCATGGCCTGGCGAGGGGGTTTGTGATAGGCTGCTGTTGCCCATGCCCCCGGAGCAGGGCGATAGGTAGCTTACACCCCCAGAAGGGGGCGATAGGTTGCCCACGTATAGCCCACATATTACCCCCACCCCTCTGGAATAGGGAGGCTGCAGGTGCCTGGCAGAGGCACAAGGTGTTGGAGATGATTCCAAGGGGGCCTACTTCCTGGATTGATAATTGTGGCACCGCAGCGCTTGAGATTTCTTTGCTGTAGGCGCCATCTTTAATTTGTGAAAATGTTGCGACTCAAAGGAAAGCACCCACTCACCTGCAGGAATGGTTTCCAAGTTGTAGCGCAGGTGCATAATGAGGCATTAGGCATAGCTGAGTATTTGAGATAATTGCAAGGGAGCCTGGTGGAGGCATGATGGGTTGGAGATGATTTCAAGTGGGCCTAGTTCCTCGACTGAAAATTGTAGTGCTGCAGCAAAGATCTACACATGGCTTATTTTGAGCAACCTTCCCCCCTCAGTCCTCAGTAATTCAAAACAAACCATATGCAGATCTTTGGAGTAGCGCTACAACTCAAGAGCAGGAATGGCTTCCAGTTAAAAACCATGTCAGAACAACATAGAAAAAAGCACAATAGAACAGAGAAAATGAGTCTGTTGAGTACCTAAATTTAAATCAACATTTAAAATGCAACAGTAAAGTAAGCTGAAGTTAAGGACAAGGTGAAATAAAATGCAAACATTTTGAATATTGAGTACAACTTGGATATACTTAATGCAATTGTAAACTGAAATGTTGAACTAATCGTATACTGTCTTCGAGGATGATAGAAAGTGTGACACAGCATAAGAATAAATACCTAAGTAACATTGTACCTAAAATAAAAAGAGCTGAAATCCCCCAAACTTGCTCCATCTACCTTTTACAGCCATTACAGCAAGGCTTGTGCACAGCAGAAAGAGAACGTGAGAGAGAAACGGCAATAGTAACACAGGCATGAGCAGGTATGATCTGGAAAAAGCAGGAGATAGAGGGCTTTTCATGCTGAGACAGAACTGGCAGAAATAGGAAGCCAGTAATTTTCATTGAACGATATCATCTAATGTCCAAGTGTGGGACGATACTGTCTCAATTAACTGGGAGACCTATACCATTTAAACTGAGTCTTTCACCAGAGAAATGTACTCTTGTTATACTACAGCACAGGGATTGAGACATCCGAGTGGTGGAGGGGGCACTACACTAGCAGGAATCTACTCTGTTGGGATTTGAATACAGTACTATGGATCAAGGCACATAAAATACAATAATGGGACACACTAGACTATCAGGGATACAGTATATGATTTACAGAGATAAGAGTTCAGTATCATCAGTTCAGAACAATGTTTTAACTGCCCAGTTTGTGGACTTTGGACTGGCAAAGGGGATGAATCGACTACTGGGGTATTATACTAATGCACCCTTCCCAGTAACTAAAATTCAAATAAAATACTTGACAAGGCTAACTGTTACACATAGCATGAGACAGGAGAAGAGGAGAGGAGACCAGAGCGCTAGAAGCAGTCCATCAGATAAGTGCATCACTGCATATTCACATTACTGGGGGGGGGGGTTTATCAAACTGAGGTTGCGAGATAGATATTGCATCTGCTACAGGGGTTATTACCCTGGGGTTGCGAATGTGAATCTGAGGTTGTGAGATTGAATTGGTTCAGTAACAGTTGGTATCCATCTGTATTCCCCTTCCCGAGATGAGGCTGAAAATAGGCAGAATTGTCTAGTCCTCCTTTCCTGATCAACAAAAACAAAACAAATAAATAAATAAAATTAGCTACAAAGGCATATTATCCTGAGTTGGGGGGGGGGGGGAGAATAAGGGGGTAGTGGGTTAAGAGTAAGGTCTAGCCATAGGTGGATAGTTATGCTGAGAGTGGTGCAGTACAGCAGCTATGGGGCGGCAGTCTTCAGGGAGACTTTCTGGAGAGTGTGGTGCATGCACCTCTGGGCTTGTGGAAGAGGTTGTCAGACTCAAGGCTGAGTTGGCTTGAGTTCGGAGGACCTACTCCCCCACTCAGGAACCACCTAGTCTGTCACTATTACCTCAGAGGTAGCCCAAAAGGAAGAGTGGCTGGACAACGGTGGGCTTGGGGAGAGCTACAGTGGTGGAACGTAGGCACACCCCCCATCTAGTACCACTGTGAAACACCTATGTCACACTGGCCAAGTGGGAACACAGAGGCACCCATGGCAGTGACTGGGGCAGATATGAGGGTCCATCATAGTTGGGACCCCAAGGGGGTGGCAGAGGACCCAAGAGGAGAAGGAGCAAGTGAATCCTGGTGGGGTACTCAATAGTGAGGGAAGGGATATAGTTGGAGGCAGATAAGTACGAGTAGAGGGAGATTAGGTGCCTTCCCTGTGCCATGGCTTGCAGGAATGGAAATAAGATCCAAGGGAATACTGGGGCAGCAAGAAGGGAGGTAGAGGCAGATGTCATTGTCCATCTGGGGACAAATGACCTGGCTAGGGATGAGCCAGCAATAGTTCAAGGGAAGGGTTAAGGAACTGGGGAGGGGTCTTAGGCAAGTAACATGATCTGTGACCTTCTCAGTAGTGCTACCTGTCTACAAGAGGGAGAAGGAGAGGATTCTCTGTACCAGGATCTTCAATGCATAGTTTAAAAAAAAAAATGGTGTGGGGAAAATAAGGAAGGGCAAATGGGAGATAAAGGTGGGGGGGAAGGGTGGCAGGACAATCTGGACAGCCATGTGTGCAAATACTCAAAGTCTGGGCAATAAGATTGCAGAGCTAGAGGCCACCATGGCAGACGCAAACCTAGACATAGTAGCAATTACAGAGTACTGGTGCAATGGAAACCAGGATTAGAATGTAGCCATACCAGGGTATACTCTGTTCAGAAAAGAAAAGGTAGGTAAAAAAGGGAAAGAGTGACCCTTTATGTCAGGGTCATCATAAAAGCTACAGAAATACAGGGAGATCAGGGAGGAGCTGAGGTACTGTTGATCACCCTGGAGACATGGAGGGGGGGCCACTATTCATGTAGGAGTGATCTACAGACCTCCAGCACAAGGGGGAAGAGGTGGATTAAGACATGATGGAAGCAATCCAAAAGATGACACACAAGGGCGGGGGGGGTGTTGCTGTTAGGGGACTACAATCTACCGGACGCAGATTGGAGCCTACCAGCTGCTGCAACAGTCAGAAGTAGGAACATCCTGGACTGTTTGCAAGGGCATTCCTCTAGTTAAGGAACCCACTCGTGGGGGTCAGGGCAATATTGGATCGGATACTGGAAGACAAGGACAGTGTTGCTGATGTTAGTGGGTGGCCACCAGGGGACCAGTGAACACCATACGGTGTGGCTCAATATAAGAACCAGAGCAGAATCAAGCCACACTAAGACAAGATTCCTGAACTTCAGGAGGGTCGATTTTAAGAAAATGGGAGAATGCCTCTTGGACACCCTAGCAGGGATAAGGAAACTTGGGAGGGTCGAGGAACAATGGGCAAAAATAAAGGGGGTCATGGAAAAGGCAACAAAAACCTCTGTGTTAGGCAGGTTAATTTGTTTAGTTTTTGTTAACCAGGTAGGTACACTAGGCAGCAACTGTCTGTTTTCAGGTATGACCCAGGAGAGTTACAACAAAGAAAACGCAACACCAGGCAGTTTACAGTATACAGCAATGTACAACATATTCACAGATAAGGTAAGCGATAGGATGCAAACGATTAAGGACAAGGTAAGCAAGTGTGGCGTAAGTTGCATATCACCTCATCAGGCAAAGTGATAGGTATGATAGGGAGAGAGACACATAGCAAAAGACAGTATAAGCAGTATTATGAACCCTTGGGCAAACAGTTAAGTGGCAAACAAACAAGAAAGGGTTAGGGCCCAAATTAACAAGGGCAAGGGAAAAAGGAGACTGCCATTTTTCTCTAGAGAAGTAGCAGAGAATGTAAGGGCAAATAAAACTAGCATTTACAAGATACAAGAGGATACAGGAGGAGGAGGAGGAGGAGGCGGCGGATAGGGAGAGAGGTACCAGGAGAAATGGAGAGGCAGGGAGAGCAGTTAGGAGCACAAAGGCACTAACAGAGGAGAACATTGCCTAGTCAGTAAAAAACGGGGATAAAACATTCTTTAGATATATAAGCGAGAAGAGGAAGACCAAAGGAGGGACAGTAAGGCTAAAAGGGGAAGGAGAGGTTTGTGAGGAGGAAGACCCCCACAACACCCAAAAAAGCAGACATTGAACAAATACTTCCATTCAGTATTTGCGGAGGAAGGGGGAGGTGGCGTTAAGAGACAAGGGCATTAAAGGAAGGGAGGTGGACACTAGCCCTTTTACAGAGAAGAGAGTCGTCAAGGAACTGGCACAAGTAAACAAAGTAATGGGACCTGAAGGGGTATACCCTAGGATACTGAAAGAGCTCAAGGAGGTGTTGGCTGAGCCTCTGACAGATCTATTCAACCTTTCACTAGAAACAGAGGTGGTTCCAGGGAACTGGAGGAGGGCAGATGTGGTCCCACTACACAAAAGTCATAATGGGGAGGAGGCAGGACATTACCTACCAGTCAGCCTAACCTCAGTAGTAGGTAAGGTAATGGAATCACTACTGAAGGAAAGGATTGGGGAATACCTTGGAACCAGTGGATTACAGGATCTGAAGCAGCATGGTTTTATTGGGGGTTGTACTAGACAAACCTGATCAAGTGCTTCGACTGGGTGACCAGGGAAGTGGATCAAGGAGTGGTGGTAGATGTGGCCTACCTAGATTTCAGTAAGGCCTTTGACACCATTCCACACAGAAGACTGGTGAGCTAGCTTGGCAATTTAGGAATGGGTCCAAAAGTAGTAAAATGGGTAAGAAACAAGCTAAGCAATAGGAGTCAGAGGGTGGTGGTAAGTGGGGTGCACTCTGGTGAAGGCAGGGTGACCAGTGGGGTGCCACAGTGGTCAGTACTAGGCCCGGTCCTCATTAATATCTTCATTAGCAACATTGCAGATGGGCTGGAAGGAAAGTATGCCTGTTTGTGTATAATACAAAAATCTGTAACAGAGTGGACACACCGGGGGTGAGGGACAATTTAAAAGCTGGATGAATGGTCAAGGGAATGGCATCTGGGTTTCAATGCAAAAAAGTACAAAATTATGCACTTGGGGCACAGAAACCTAGAGGCAATGTACCAATTGAGCAGGGAGGTATTAGCAACCAGAAAACAGGAAAGGGACCGGGGGTGATCATTTTGGATGACCTGAAGGTAGCCAAGTAGTGTGATAAGGCAGTGGGAAGGCTGGTAGGATGCTCAGGTGCATAGGGAGGGGCATCATTATCAGAAAGAGGGAGGTAGTATTACCCTTGTATAGATCACCGATAAGACTCCACCTTGAGCACTGTGTCCAGCTCTGGAGGCCCCACCTCTGGAAGGACATAGATAGGGTGGAGGTGGTACAGAGGAGGGCTACCAAAATGGTGCAGGGCCTGCATCAAAAGCTCTATGAGGAGAGACTCAAGGAAGTAAATATGTACTCTCTAGAGGAAGGGAGGGAAGGGAGGATATGATAGAAATGTTCAAATGCCTCACAGATATTAATAGGGTGCAGGAACGTAGCATTTTCCATAGAAAAAGATGCTCCAGGACAAAGGGTCATGCTATGAAGCTGGGGGGGGGGCTCTGGGGAGATGTGAAGAAATGCTTCTTCATGGAGAGAGTGGTGGGCACCTGTAACAACCTCCTAGCAGAGGTGGTGGGTGTAAAATGCTAGCGGGATTCAAGCATGCATGGGACAGACACAAAGGGGCCTTAGAAGTAAGTCACGGGGTGGTGGGAAAGAAGACTGGAGAGTGAGTAGTGTCTGTAGGGGCACAGTAGGTATGGAATACAGGGCAGACTAGGTGGGCCAAGAGGTCCTTATCTGCCAATAACTTCTGTGTTTCAATGAGGTATGGTCCAGAAAATATCATGTTAAAAATGTGCGGTAAACATCTTTAAAAACAGCCTTGTTATAAACAGAAGCAGATTTTCTTCTTTTGTATGGTCTCACAAAAGTAGATCAAGAAAAAGTCTCTCTTCACAAAAGAAGAAATTCTTTCATGAGTGTCTTTTGAAAATGAAAGAAAATCACAAAGAAACCTCACAAAACAAGAAATTCCTTTTGTGAGCTTCAATTCTTTTGTGAACAGAGAATCTTCTTTCTGGAGACGTACTGAAGAGTTTCGGTTTGTGAAAGAAAATGGATAGCCCTCGCTAAGCCATCCACCTAGGATTACAGGGATGTTCCAAAATCATATTTTGAGGTAGTTTTTCACAAAAAATAAACTCCAGAATCAAGTTAAGCAGGTCCTGTTTAGCTAGATTCATGCAATTTGTTCTTCTCCAGGCCATCATTTTTATGAGATTTTCATCAAAAAAAAAAAAAAAAAATAATGAAAAATGAATTTTTCCCACATTAGAATTCCGCGAGCTGGAAATTCTTTTTTCACACTGGACATAAATGAAAGACCCACTGAGCATTCTCAGAACCAAAATTCAAATACTTGGGAACGGCTTAATATTTTTTCCAAGCAAAAAAAAAAAAGAAAGACCTCTTTCTTGGTCAAGCCCTTCTACTGAAAATTGCAGAACAAAGATTTCAAAACACCGTAGGTGAGAGCAAAAAAAGGCCCCAAATCACAATTTTCCAGTTTTTGCACTGTCTGGATCTTGACATCTGGACATCCAACCATAATGAAACTTGTCAAATCAAGAGACCTTGCCCCCAGTCCGCACATGTGTAATTTCACGCAATTCCTCTGAATAGGGCAAAAGTTATGAATGTGCTAAGTTAGAGGCTTTAACATTAAACACCCTACTCAACCCTTTAAAAGAGGCACTTTCAGCCTTGTCCCTCGTTTTATTGCCACAAAACAACAGTGTGCCTCTGTGGACACAGTGATCACATATGGTCCACAGAATACCCCTATATATAACATAATCAAGAATTCTTACCAATTTTAGAAACATAGAAACATAGAAGTTGACGGCAGATAAGGACCGCAAGGCCCATCCAGTCTGCCCATTTGTTTTTCTACCTTAGAAATGTGCCATCGGCCTTTGCTCTGTCAGTGGCCTATCTATTCATAGTCATTTGTATTGCTCCCTTATGCCTATCCCATGCCTGTTTGAAGCCCTGCACTGTATTCATAGCCACCACTTCTTGTGGTAAGCCATTCCATGCATTCACCACCCTTTCTGTGAAAAAGAATTTCCTCACATTCCCCTTAATCGGCCCCTCTAATCTCATGCTGTGTCCTCTTGTCCTGCTATTTTCTTATATTTAAACATGTTAGACTCTTTCACCTTGTTTATGCCCGTAAGGTGTTTGAATGCCTCGATCATATCACCTCTCTCCTCCTTTGCTCAAGGGTATACATATTGAGCTCTGCTAATCTGTCCTCATATGTCTTCTGATGCAGTCCCTGCACCATTTTAGTTGCCCTTCTGGACTGCCTCAATTTGGTTAATGTCCTTGTGAAGGTGTGGCTCCAATACTGCACAGTACTCCAGATGGGGCCTAACCAGTGTCTTGTACAGAGGGATTATTACCTCCTCTTACGACTTGTGATACCCTACTAATACTAACACACAACCCCTCTTTTCCCCTAATTTTCTTAGTTTCGCAATATTTACTTTCCCTCGGGTTTCCCCATAAAGTCGCTTTGCACGGGCTTAGAAGCAAGATGAGGCGCATCAGACACTGTATGCCGGCACATACATCGATTTTGCACATGGCCATAATAAAAATTAAACACAGTATTTTCAAATGCTGCTAGAGATGCCATTTTTAACTGAAACAGGCAGCTGGAAAAGAAAGCAAATGCATTTGAAAGGAGCTGCCGAAATCTTGCGGCGTGCCTTGAGAGTGGGGCAGCTACTGCATGCATGCGTGTGATTTGTGCTGCCGTCTCTGCTTTCTGCATGCAAGATTTCGCAGCTCCTTTCAAATGCATTTAGTTTCTTTTCAGCGCCAGTTTCAGTTAAAATGGCATCTCTAGTACAGCATTTGGAAATACATGCTGCGCTTAACTTTTATTATGGCCACGCGCAAAATCGATGTATGTGTTGGCGACAGTGTCCGATGTGCGCTCTCATCTTGCTTCTGCTTCCGGTTCACAGCGTACTTATGGGGAACCCGAGGGAAAGTAAAATATTGTGAAAACTAATAAAATTGGTAAGAATTCTTGATTATGTTATATATAGGGATATTCTGTGGACCATATGTGATCACTGTGCCCACAGAGGCACACTGATGTTTTGTGGTAATAAAACGAGGGAAAAGGCTGACAGTGCCCCTTTAATTGATGCAATAGGTGTGGACTCTGATCTGTCTAGATAAATAATTTATCTCACTGCAAAACAATGAGCAGCGAGATAAATGCATGTATCTAACAGTTGCGCTTATCTTATTTGTTTTTGGTTAACGGGTAGGTGCACTAGGCATGTAAAATGTCTGTACAAACTGCAATTACAGTCACAAAAATACAGTCAATAGTAGAAGTAGTATATAAACTCCAAATCAAAGAGCAGTTCTAAATAGGTAAGCAAGTAACAGGATACAGCTGCAGTCAAAACAAAGCACAATTACAGTCACTCAGGATACAAGAGGTAAAAAAATACAAAGTCATAGAGCAAGTCAAAGGGAAATAAACAATATCATATTTAGGAAAATACACCAGTAAAGGAAGGCGTGGATAATGGTTGCCAGGTCACTCCCCCTCCCCCCCACTACTTTATTATTTCCTTTCCAAGTTTACTTGAACAAGATCCACTGGCAGTCTCACTGCCCCACACACTCTCCACAATCACTGGCATGCTAGTCTGTCCCCTCTGTCTGCAACAGAAACCGCTCCCTTACAACTGTTCCTATTATTTTAAGACAGATCTTACCTTCTCCCTTTGTTACACTGCAGCTCCTGCTTGCTTCTTCAGTCCAACAGTACCAGTGCCATTGAAGCTTGCTGCAGTCCTCACCCACAGCAGCCCTCACAGAAATAACGGACCACTGCTAAAAACTCCAGACAGAACAAATGTTGGTGGGAAAAAGTTTAAACTCGGTTCCTACTTTCAATCCCCAGCCTCCAAAAACACCACCACTTCAAACTGCGGCACTATACACTGCTATCCAGATCCTAGCAGATCACAGACAAGCACTGTAACAGGCTACTGCTATGATCCAGGTCCCAATCCCACCCAGACTGTGCGCGCGCACACACACACACACACACGTTGGGGGAGGAGAAAGAAGCACTATAATTTCATACTCCTGAGCACTCATTCACTCTTGCTAAAGCAAGAAACTGGCTGCCATATTTTTTTATTTATTTACTTAGTTTTTGTTGACTGGGAAAGGAGGACTAGACAATTCTGCCTATTTTCAGCCTCGTCCCGGGGGAGGGAAGCTACAGCTGGATGCTAACTGACACTGAAGCAGATTAAAAGCAGCAGTCCAATGAAAAAAGCTAATTTTCTGCTTTGGTTATAAAAAAATATTGACATAACTGTGATTTGGGTTTTCTGGATGCTTCCTACCCTGTGTACTGCACATTTGCATTTTTGTCTGGACTCATTCTCCCCAGGTCCTCAGTATTATTTCTATGCAAAAAATGAGGTGGTCATCTTTATTTCTTGAGAAATAATTACTTTAAAACATTCATAAAATTCTTAACTGATAACGAAAACAGAAAAGTTCACCACCAAAATAAACTGGAAGACATCTGGCATCAATTAGAAAGAAAATAAGGTGAGGTCAAATGTTAACTCATTTTCATTGCACTGCTGCTTTAAGGTGTTGGTGGTAGTTTTAGTGAATGGGGGAAATTCGGCCAGGACACCGGGCTCTGTCTCTGTCTGCGGGAGCCCAGCTCGTTACCAGAGATTGCGGGAGAAGACTGCACCTCAGTGGTGGTGTTGGATACAGTAACCGCTATCCCAGAAGTGGTGTTTGATATCACTAATGATTTCACCCCTGGTGTATGTTTGGGGGTAGGAGCAAACATCACGGTCAGACTGGAGCAGGAAATGATTGGAAATACGGGTGGTGAAAATTCTTAAAATGAAGCAGAAAGAACTTTGCAAGAAAAACTGACACACACACACACACACACACACATATACACACAAAAAACACGCCAATAGTTTGATATGCTGAAAGAAGCAACGCTGGAGTTTCAAACCTCTAAGCAATTAGAAGAGGGGGGAAAAAAAGCGAAAACGCTCCCAAGTTAGCCCTCAATTCTCAGCTGGTAAATGTAAAAATATTAGCTCGCCTCATGCAGAAGTGAACAAAGTCAATATTCCAGAGAAACTGGTCGAGTCAGGAGCTTGCTGTCGGTGATTTTTCTGGAGGAAAGTGGACAACTGAAGCCGCGCTTTAACATGCAGGTTGGATTTTTGTGAATGGCTGTTGGTTACCTGATCCGGCAATGTCGATTCCTGGATCTCCGAAATGCTGACGGAGCAGAGTCAACCCGGGACAGAATTTCAGCCTGTATCACCCCAAGTTACAGTGTAGGTTGAGCAGTCACAGACAGAGCCTACTCTACAGTCCACAGCTGCTGGAGAGGCATTCCAGTCTGGGGGCAGCCGGCGGGTCCAGCGAACGCGAACACTGCAGATCAAGATTCCCCTACTACAGTTAATTTGGGAGGAGGACACTCCATGGAGACAGAAGATTCGGAGAGTGAGTACTTTGAAATGGCTCCTGAAGGTAAGGCAATTATTTCAGTACCTAATACAGCAAATGACTCGAATAAAGGACCGGAGGAGGGGGGAAGGGGCCTTCACAAACTGAACTGGAGCCAGTACCATTAACTAAATTGAGTTATGCAAGTTTAATTAAGAAGCCGGTTGAAGCGGCTAACAGAAGGTTTGTAGTGCTGTTAAGATACAGAGGGGACCCAGAGCAAATACCGGACAGGTATAATATTGACAAAGCATTAATTAAAGATTCCTTGCATTTCACACGGACAGATATATGTTTTTATACATGGTCCTGGAGACAGCAATTTCGATGTAAGCTTTTGTTCAGCAGCTTTATTGGATACATTCTGGAGATTGTACCCATCTGTTAAAAACACAGCATTATGGAGAGACTATATAGCTATACCTATTATTAAGCCCACTATAAAAACTGTTACCATCCTTCTTAGTAATGAGGGGTTTAGTGTAAATGATATTGTAACACTGCTCTCAGTCGGGGTGTCGAAAGCAGCGCGGCGATAGGCGCAATCACCACAGCTAACTGAAACCGAGCAGGTATTAAGCCACGCATAACGCCCGCTCGGTCAGTACCAGCTGTGGCCATGGAGGCTGCCGAGAGTAGCAGCCCGCTCCGGTAGTACCTAGATCTGCCAGGAGCGAGAGGGTGCAACACTGAGCTTGCAATTTACAGGGTCAGAGAGCCAAGTCAGAAATCGGAGCGCGCTTGGCAACACTGGTATACAGAAGAAGCTTGCAATAGAAGGCCTGCTGTGTCTCCGATGAAACCGCTGGACTCGTGAAGCTGCTGCCACCCATCCCTAGTAGTACCTGAGCCATGGAGCTGTTGTCGACCTCGGAAGGACGGTGCGCCAACCAGCAGGTCCCGAGTACAGGCAGACAGGCAGGGATGCCGACAGCTGTGGAACAGTTGGAGCCGGAATCATTTAAGTGCGGTCCAGCACGTAAGATTTTTGCATTGTACCGTCATAAAAAATTTTGTTTGCACACCTGACTCCGCCTCCTGTGTTGGTTCGGCTCCGGGTGGAACAGAGACAAACCGTGATCGTGCAGACAGAAGGTGATCCCGCCCGGAGCGATCACGGCACCAGAGGTTGTGTGGCGCGCCAGAGCCTCTCGCTAGCGCGTGTCACCTTCTTCGCTGGGCTCCCCGGTGATTAATGCCCGCTGGGGGCGCCCTGGCACGAGCCCCCCCCAGCGGGCATTAATCCACCGGTAGAGCCCTCAGCTGGCGGTGATTAATGCTTACTTATATTCTGGTTAGAAAAATGATGTGTTATTCATGGTTCCCCTAATCCAATTATGGATGACAACCGATTTTGGACAGGGGGGTTGGACATTTTGTGTTAAATTAAAACAACTGGAAAAGGCATCTACCTGTTTCTATTTGGAGTGGGACCGTGGTATTCTATTTTATCAGGGTCAGCCTAAGGCCCTGTGCACATGAGAGATGAAGGCTCCGTTCACACTGGGCGGGCTGAAACAGTTCTGGGGCGTTGAATCGTTTCTGTGCCAGCACCTTTTGCATCCACATCTCACTTTGGGACATGTTTTAACGAACTGTGCTAAAACCCTGATCGGACCTAGGCTATAGCATGGTTCGTTAAAACGTTTGAGTGAGGAAATAAGTTTTTACTCACAGTGCAAATGTGATTCTGTGTTTGGTGGATCCGTGTTGTCCCTGCACTGTGCCAGTTGCATTGCATGCTGGTAAGCAGTTTGGCTGAAACACGCTAGCGCACCGTGCCACACTGACCTGGTGTACTGCAGAAGTCTGAACTGAACAACATGATTAATTCGAAACAGTTCCAAAGCGGATGGACAGTGCGAAGACTGAAGCACGGTGGCAGTGCTTAATTCGCTTTTAAAAACGCTTACTTACCTGCTATATAAAGTGACTGGGGCTGAAGATTTGCACCATTTTAAAAAACGTTTTAAAAATGTTTTCAAACTCACCACAGCAGCCTGTCCACATTATTTTTCACCGAGTTTGAACTTGGTTGAAACACAGTTGACTCCCGTCTGCATCTGCCTCCAGTAACATTTTTAAAAACTGGTTCCACAGGACTGTTAGCATGCTTCCTGGAGGAGCAATATGCAGATGCCCATCCACACTACAGGGTAACAGGCTTTCCCTCATCAAACCGTGTTTAAAAACTAACTTGAGACTAGCTCCCAGCAGGGTTTAAGCACAGTTTCCTAACATACTTTGAAACCGTGCTTAAATATGGACGGGCACCATGTTTGCGCTAGTTAAAACATTTCAAGCACCTTAAAACCTTTTAACTAGCCTGCTGTATACAGGGCCTAAGAGTTGCTACAGATGTGGCTCCATTTCTCGCCTGAATACTGACTGTATGCCAGGGTGGGACAAATCACTTTTTGACCTGGTGGCCAGTTTGGCCACCATACCTCAAAATCTGGTGGCCAAAAATATTTTTAGGTGGCCAATTTTTTTACGGCCGCTAGCCTATAAAATATGGTAGCCATTTTTTTTTAACTTGCCTTTCAGATGAGGAATTGTCTATTAACCTACATTTGGGAGCGTGTTTACCAGAGATTCTGATGAGAATTAGCCTGCCAGACCAGCATCAAGTATACACAGAAGGGATAATTCATAAAGTACAAATTGAAAGTCTTGCCTGTCTAACTGACTAACCAGAATCTGTTGATTTACAAGTGAAAACAAGTCCTCTCCTAGTGCTAAGTGTACACTGCATTTTTTTTTGTTGTTGACTTGTTAAATAAACCAATAAAACCTTTCAGATGTTGTGATTTCTCTTATTGTCTTGTGTATTCTTTTTTTTTTTTTTTTTTTGGGTACTTTTTTTGTGACTTTTTTTTTTTTCATTAAATGGCCAGACATGTGCTGCTGCCTGCTGCTATGCTGTTACCATCCCCAATCCACCACTGTAGGGTCATCATCACTAAAATTAGATTTTGAGGGCAAGGGCAGAAAATAAGTAAATGCTTCCTAAAAACTATGGCTGACAGATTGCTAACAGTATTTATATTGCTGTTACTGTCTTCTTCAAAATCGGTCCACCTCCCACATCCCACTCCAATGCAACCACTGTCTGTGTCCTTTGAACTCAACTCCTCGAGTCCGACTCTGACTCATCTGTTTCTGCTTCCAAGTCCATTACATCTGATTCTGGATGTGTGACTTTATGCCCAGAAAGATGCCGATATCCTGGTGTTGATGAGTACCAGTGATCAATTGATGGGTCTGGATTAAAGTCCACTATTGTTGGTCCATTTAAACTGATCATCAGCAAATTGTCCATAGCGCTATCAATAAGATTGCTATGAGATATTGTTTTAATCCTATTATGAGCACTAAATCCCCTTTTGCAAGCAGCTGTACTCACTGGCATTACCTGAAAAATTGTGATCAACAACCGTAACAGACCAAATCTCTCTAAATTTTGGTGAACCTTTCTTAAATCATGCTCTGTATTTTGATTTTTTTTTTATAGCATTTTTGAAATCTTGCCACTCTTTCAAAACTTTTTGTATAATTTCTCTTTCAAGTTCAGCATCCTCCAGCTCTGGATCACATAAAAGTTGCCCTGAACTGTATTGCATTTTCAGGAATGGCATGTACACCTGGCAAAGCCCTGTGATTGATTCCTGACCAAAATTTAGAAAGAGAGGGTCATCGGGAAAAGGCCAAACAGTTGTGTCAAATACTGAAAATCGTTTGTAGTCTTCCGACTGCCACATGGGCTCAAATCTGTCACATAAGAATCCAACCACACTGCTGCATATTTTCTCCTTGATCAGTGTGCGGGCATTTTCACTGGAAACAATCTCCTTGGCTGCTTGGTCTGAAGCAGTGGCCTGCCTGGTTCTTTTTTGCCTTTTTTTCCTATTTTTCTGTACTACGTGATATTCACTAGCATTTTCAGTCATGCCTGGTGGAGGAGCTTGAGGAGTGCTGCTGCTATCTATACCGCCAGTAAGGAGACTGCTCTCTGAACTGACATACTCTAAAAACTGTGCCTCAGCAGGGCCTGCATTGGTCTTCAACTTCATGAGCTCCGAAATGCAGCTCTCCACCCGTGGCTGTACCTGAGTAAGAAGAAGACCCTCTTTTTGGAAATTTTGAGAAAGCCTTCCAAGAATAGATAGATAATCTTGTTAAAAGGCCAAGAACCACATTTTCTTTTTTTGTTGTTTTTTACAAAGTTCAAATGTCCTTTAGTGCTGTCTGCATCAGGAGTCCCACTGTGCTGTGTTGCAGTATTCTCTAAGTGTGCAATTATTGCCGGCAGGTTATGGAGAAGAGCTGACATCGCACTGTGGTGTGAACTGACACAGCGCACTGTGAAAATGCTGCCCAGTTTTTCCAATTAAATGAAAAGGGTGTTAGCAGGCTCCTCCAAGGCTCTCATTCTTCGGTGAGAAGAATGATAAAATGAATACAGGGCCCGCAAGCCATTTTAATTTTCGTGAACTTCTGGCATATGTTTTTGGGCATCCAGAATGGCCAGTTGTAAAAGATGTGTGATGCAGTGTGTAGCAATTAACCAAGGCAGGCCACTGTTTTGTAACTTTGCTGTGACTCCACCACGTTGACCTCGCATGACTGATGCACCATCAGTCGCCATCACAGAAATCCGTGGAAGAGTTTTCCACAAGGGGATGTTAAGTTTGTTAAAGAGTGAATCTAATGCTGCAATGTATCCATCAGCATCTGCTTTCCCTAGTAGCTGAGTACCATCTTCACCAACATAACTGATGAACACATTCACAATTTCCTCACACTTCTGTCAGTGCTTCCGTCTATTAACAGTCCAACAGCAGGAGATTTTTGTATCTCTTCAGTTGTATTTGTGCGTATTACTGCTGCAATATGATGCACAAACTTGCTGCACCTCTTGTGATTTGTGTATTGTTCAATCACTTTTATATTACATTTGCGTAACAGTGAGGTATGAAACGGAAAGTCCCGAAATGGCCTATCCCTTGATGCCAGAAAGTAGGCAACATTAAAAAGAGACTGCATGGATTCTCTCATTGCAGCATTCATCTTTTGAAAACAAAAAGCCATAGGTGTGGATTCTGGTGCCCTTTGAGCCCTTTCAGCCAGAATGCATTTTACATGGGAACTGCTTGCATCATGAACTTTTATAGACTCCATTTTAAAAGTACTGCTACCAACAAAAAACACAGATGTATGATCTGCTAGATGGGGTTGCTTCCTACACAGCTTGCAACTCATAGTGTTGCTTTGCTTCTCATACTGAAGCCAGTCAAATTCCCGTGACCATTCGACCCTGAATTTGCATTTCACTGAATCTTTTTTCCTGTTGGTAGGATTTATTCTGGGCAGAGAGCTTGGGGAGGATGAACTGTCTGCAACGGAAACACTATTAGAAGTAGCAGAAACACTAGTAACCTGAACAATATCAGTAACCAGTGATGGTCTGTTACTATGGTCGGAGTCGCCCATCACTCTGGCTGCCCCTTCCACTAGAAATAGAAGAATAAACAGCAGCAGCAGCAGTGTTACCAACTGGAGAATTTAATTTCACATGTTCCTCGTCAGCAGCAACATCGACAATGTTACTGTCAGTGTCACTGATGACTTGAATGGTTTTGTTACGTATTTCTTCCACAGCACATACACTGGGTTTAATTAAGCCAAAGGAAAACAAATTAGGTTGTTGTTTTTGTTTCTTTTTTCCAGACATTTTTATTACTCCAATCCCAAAACGGTATGAAAAACGACGAGTGGTTGCCGGTAATGGCAGCAGCACAGCGGCAGACAGTTTTTGGATGCCTGCTTGAGCAGCCTGACACAACCAGGCGGACTGGCTGTAGCTGTGACTGTGAGTGGTCAGACTAGAGTGAGACTGATGGACTTGTCTGGGATGGACTGATATTTGTGGTACACAATTACCAGAGGCTGTCACTAATATGCTTGCACACAGGTTATAATAGCTATGCCTTTTTCTTTAATTGTGGCAAGCTCTAATTTTTTTTCTTTTAAATTGGCCCCCTCAAAAAAGCCTGACACAACCTCAAGAGGACTGGACGAGACAGGTGGATAGCCAAACAACAAAAGACACAGTCAATAATATGCACACAGGTAGCAGCAGCACTACTATGGGCGTTTCATTAGTTGTGGCAAGCTCTAATTTTTTGGCCCCCCCCCCCAAAAAACCTGACACAAACAACCACTAATATGCACACAACAGTGGTTGTCCGGACTCTGGACTTTAAATTATTGTAGCTTGTATTTTTTTCAGTTTTGGGCCCAAGAGCACCAATCCCACCCAAAAAAGACTGAAGACAAGCAAAATCAGATACAGATTACAGTTCAGAGCTCCCCCTGTACCACCACACGTCCACAAAGCAGGGTCTCTATCGTCCCCCTCCCTTCCCCCAGTCGTCAGACTGACTCAGCAGTCAGCACAGTGACTAATGTGCTAGCAGCTGAGCTGCAGCAATTGCAAATTAAGAAAATATTTATTTACCCACCCAGTTTGCCCCTTTGAAGTAATCAGGGCTTCCCCAATCCCAGCAGGACCACCAAGCACCGGCCCCTCCACCCCCAGTCACCATGTCGTCCCCAAATTGAGAAAAGTAAGCTTTTTAAACTACAGAAATAGGACTGAGGACACACAGGCTCCTAAAAAAACAGTACTGGTCTGGTAGTTTTTATTTACTGAGCCCTTAAAGGGGCTGTTGAACAACTTCACGGCAAAGTTATGCTCTGCTGCGACAGAGCTCACACACAAGTCTCCCTCACCCGCTCACCACCTGAAATCAATGGCGAAGGCACGCGCAAATCCTTTCCCTTCCTCCTGACTCCCCCACCCATGTGAGCACCC
Organism: Neoceratodus forsteri; assembly: GCA_016271365.2. Taxonomy (NCBI): domain Eukaryota; kingdom Metazoa; phylum Chordata; order Ceratodontiformes; family Ceratodontidae; genus Neoceratodus; species Neoceratodus forsteri. The sequence goes on along the minus strand of JADMNL010000032.1, from coordinate 103,137,811 downwards.
AGCAGTCCCAACTGCTCACCTGGTGATGAGTACTGTGCTGCGCAGACTCGCTGAAGCCTGATGGTCTCCCCGACTCGAGTCCTGACCCCTCCTCTGGCTCCTTTCACCCAGACATGTCCCTCCTGCTCTCTCTGGGCCGCAAAAGATGATCCCATGCGCAATGACGGCAGCTCAGCTGAGAAGATGCTGAGCTACTGCGCATGCGCGCTAGTGATGCGGCTTAGTACTCGCCAGAATGGCGAGTTTTTACATAAATCTAGTGGCCAAAATGTTTAGCCAGGTCGCATTTGGCGACCCTATTTGTCCCACCCTGCTGTATGCAGGTTAAATGTTTCCAGTGTGGAGATTTAAGTCACACCGCCCATTTTTGAACCATCCCCCCTACTTGTAAACTGTGTGGGGATGACGAATGTGATTTTGGATCCTGCCCTTGGGCTGCTCTTAATTCGAAGTACACTACAGAACAAGACTTTTATGTTCACAAGGCAAAGAAACCTTTTAAGACCCCAAGACCTTTTCATTCTGAATCTTCCCATATGGACAGTTCTCAGAATTCTACTGCAGTTTCTCGGGAACCTATTTCTCAGCCCCCTGCATCTTTAGTGTAGTCTGAACAAATAGATCAGCACAGCCCAGATGGGGCTCCTTTCCAGGAAACAAGTATGCCTCCTCCACCCCCTCCCACTCAGAAGTTACCCAGCTGGATGAGGACACTTTCCGGATGGTCCCATCAAAAAAAAAAAAAAAAGTCAATCTACTACCTAAGCTTCTCAGCCTGTAGACATTATACTTTTACAAAATAGATTTGACACTTTACTGAGTTGGGGAGAGCAAATGTAGGATGCTGATTCTTCTGGATCTCTCCAGTCTATACCTAGTGATGTCCCAGCAGTACCTTCCAGTCTCCCTGTCACAAAAGATAAAGCAGCAAGGTTGAAAAGGATGATGAGATCTAGTATGAAAGGAACCAAAACTTGAGCATAACATTTCTTCAACCTTAAGGCTAGTTCTCCTTAATATAAACAGTATTGAGTCAGAATTTAAAAGGCTCAAACCTTTTTCTTTACTGCAATGTTTGACACATGACATTTTTCTATGACAGAATACATGACTTAGGACAGTATCTAATATTTCCACAGTACAAAAAAAGTGGGTAACAGGATTATCTTATTGGTCGTTGTGGGAAGATCTATGTAGGGGGTTGGGTGTTTACTTCGCTAACCCTGGAATAACGTTACATAAAATGGTTGATGTTTGTCCAGGCAGGACATTAATTTTAGATATAGGATTAGAAGGGCAGGCATACAGGGTTATCATTGTGTACACCCCTCAGACGAAGTCCCTCAGGGTAGAATTGCTTAAAACACTGCAGCTTTTTCATTGTTCACAAAGACCAGGTTTGATGAGTGGAGACTCAATGTAAGTCCTCTAAAATCTGATTTAAAAAAAAAAAAAAAAACTACCTCTACCAAAACGTACAGTGACACAAATTTTCTTAGAACTGTTGTTCGACAAGCTGGTTTTAATGATGCACAGGCATCATTACAGAAAAAAACGAGTCATACATTTTTTAAGGCATTATTGTCTACACGTATAGATTACTGGTTCATTACTAAATTACTTCCTCTTTTCAGTACAGAAACAGTCCCAATGGAAACTTCTGACCATGCTTTAATAGGTATATGTGTTTCCACTTCCCCACCTACAGGAAGTGGTCGAGGGTTGTGGAGGCTGAATGCCAGTTTTTTTTACAGGATCCGAGTGTATGTCAGGATCTTGGTACAGTATTAAAAGACAGACCGTCTGTCATGTTCTTATATGATTCTCCTGTTCAGTGGTGGTCAGATACAACACTGGCTATAATAGCCCTCTTTCAAAATATTTCACTTCAGCACAGTAACCAAAATAACATAGAATATGTTAAATTGAGGAAGATTTTTTTGGGTTTATCACAGCAGGCTGAACAATGCCTAGACCTTACACCCCAGATTAATTATATCAAAAGTAGAATTTTGGAAGTACAATATGACAGAAATCATTAGAAATGGAGCCACGGCTTGGTACACAGGGGAATAAATACCAGACTAACCCCTTAGGTGATTGTTATACCACATTACATAAAAGAAAGATTTCTGAATTAACAGATGGTAATGGACAACAGTTTTCAAATAATGCTTCCATTTTAAGGGAAATGGAAATCTTTCTACAGAACCAAAATAAGCAACCGATATTAATACATGCTGACTTTTCTCAGCTATTACAGGCAGCAGATTTGCCAAAGATAAATACATTGCAGTTTCAGGAATTGGTACAACCTATATTAGCTTCAGAGTTAGAACATGTCATTTTTCAACTTAAAATTGGGGTTGCACCAGGCTAAGATGGGTTGCCAGGTCAGCTTTTTAAAATATTACACCAGCTGATTCCAAATGACTTGTTTTTCAAGCTTTTTATCTACTATGAGTCTTGCTGAACAAATGTATGAGGGTTTATTGTCTTTCTTATGTAAAAAAGGGGATTGTACAGATCTCAGTAACTGGAGACAACACTTGTAAATATGGATTTAAAAATTCTGGCAAAATGATTAAGCATACGGTTAGTTAAGGTCTTCGGCACTATAATGCATCACTCACAATTTTGTTTGGTTCCCAGATATTGAGTTACAGATGCTTTATTGCTTATTTGGGAAATACTGGACAAAGGGGAAGTACGAGAAACTGAGGGTTATTTGATGCATTTGGACCAATCACAGGCTTTTGATAGTGTCGCATGCCTTTTTGTGGCAATGTCTGAAAATTTATGGGTTTCCACAGCAATTCATCAATTGGATACAGTTGTGCAGATCTACGACTGCTCATCGACAAAAATTTTGCTGAATGACGGTATAGTGAAAACTTTGTCGCCCACATTTGTGGTTGGCATAAAGATAGACACTGCCTACCATGTTTTTTTGGGTGGGGTTCGACCCGAACTCCCCAAGTGGGGGGCTGTGCTCCTTGCACCCTCCACTTAATATAAATCAACTCTGAGTCAGGGCTGATTTGGGGAGAGGGTGCAATACCTCCAGATAACAGTGCCAGGGTCCAGTGCCAACACTACAGTGACCTGGCACTGTTGTCGCTTTAGTGTCGGCCAACGTCAACAAGTCGCTGTCAGGGCAGTATACACAGTTGTGCTATTCAAAAGCCTTTGTTCAACCTTATGATAACAAATGGATAGGGAACAAATGCACTGTGCAGGTAGGAGTGCGTCAGGGATACCCCCTTAGTCCACTTCTATATATATTATTAAAATGGATCCCTTGATTAGAAATATTATCTCCTCATGTATTAAGGGTATACATTATTAGGGGAGGTTTAATAGTAAATATATTTCTTATGCTAATGATTTGGTATTAACTGTTCAAAATGCAGAATCTGGCATTCTTGCTTGTTGGCTAGTACAGGCACTGTTAATGGTGATTGGAGCAGCCGTAAATACAAACAAGCATTTGTCAATGCTGAATGTTGTCTCACTGGCATTGGCATTGGTAGTGCAGGAGTTAGAGATGCATAATAGGAATGGCAGTGAAGTACTGAACTGACACCAGCCTCACCCTCACCCTGAAGAGACACATTTTCAGCATAGGCATTTTGGGACCTCCCCTCATGAACAGTGGCACTGTAATTGTGTTTAATCTGTCCCAAAAGTTGATTTTTCCACAGCGACCATGCCATTCTGCGCCACAGGTGCAAAAACACATTTTGGGCAGGATGTGAAAAAATGCCAGTGTTGAAAATCTGGCATGAAAATTTTGCAAATTTGCCAAGTTACAAGGATGTGTGGAAACTGTGCAACACACACTTGTAACACAGTCATTTTATGGACTCACATCACCAAATTTTCAACATGGGCATTTTAGGACCTCTGCTCATGAACAGTGTCACCATCATTGTCTCAAACTGTCCTGAAAACTGATTTCAGACAGCGACTGCATTATTCTGCGCCGGACGTGCGAAAACACATTTCAGCGAGGATATGTAAAATGGCAGCTACACTGTTCATAAGGAGGTGTGGAAAAATGGCAATGTTGAAAATCTGGAGTGCAAATAATACAAATTCACGAAGTTACGAGCGTGCATGTAAACTGCACAACGTGCTCGTAAAACAGCCATTTTTTGGATTTTTTTTTTCACCAAATTTGCAACATAGGCTTTTTGAGAGCCCACCTCATGAACGGTGGCACTGTTGTTTCGTTAATCAGTCCCAAAAGGTGATTTCATGCAGCGACCGCAAAATCACCTTTCTGGATGGAATAACGCCATGACAGAGACTGAATTCATGAGGAGGGGTCCCAATAACCCCATGTTGATAATTTGGTGCCAAAATCCCCCAAAATGCCTGAGATATGCACCAAAGTTGAAAAACCCTATTTATTCCATTATACAGCTTACGGCATTTATTCAGTTTGCGGTCGGCTTTAAAGAGTGCAGACATGTTCTGGTCCACCAAGATCACGCATCCATGCTCTGGGAAGTAAGGATGCGGTGAGGGAGGGTGGGGAGCAGGGCACACAAAGGGTGGAAACAGGCTGAGGAGGGCCACTGGAGTCGATGGGGACTGTTTTCTGCTTTGTAGGTGTAAAAAAAAAAAAAAAACCTCAGAGGATGGTTTTTCTTTAGCACTTGGCATGCTGGGGTGAGCTCCCATCATGCCACCTGAGTGTTTGTTTTTGGGTGTGGGTTCTGTAGTTGACAGGGGATGGGGCATCCCTGTCAGCACACAACACATGGGGGGCATTAGGCTTATGGGGAGTGGACTCCCCTATCGGCAAATTAAACTGGGAAGGGGGGGACATGATGCCGAGGGGGATTGGGCACCCCCTCGGCACACATGTTAAATGGGAGGGAGGTTGCATTATGCTGATGGGGAGAGAGTTCCCCCATTGGCAAATAAAGTAGGTCAGGGCACTCTGCGGCGGCTTGTCGCCATGTTTTGTAAACCGGTCACCAGGAAAGGCATGCCACTGCATGAGAAGCTTGGCTCTCATTGCAGTGGACCTTTCCTTAGATCTGGTGGCTAGTTTACGTATTGAGGATGTTGACACCTGCAGCTGCCATATTGGGGAATGAGGGACACACCCACTGATGCGTGCTCTGCATTCGCCCACAGTAACCGCATCTCCAGATCTGCTACTACTGCAGTATGTTGGCTGCACAAGTGCGAGCCAACATAAAAAGAAGAGTTGTATTCCTGTTCCTGTTACTAATACCTCAGAGGAAATGCTGGGAGAGATTGCCATCACTATGCAGCCTTGCAAAATTTTGGGAGTTTATTATGGCTATGGAGATATGCAAATTTATAATTGGGATATCCAGTTGTAAAAATGCCAAAAGATGGTCAAAAACTGGAACAAATGGCACATGAGTCAGGAAAAACAGGTGTATTTGCTTAAAACCTTTCTGATCCCTGTCTTTTTATATCTTAGTTATGTGTTCCCATTTCCTAAACACAGGGAAACTGCAATATATTCTTTTTTTTCCCCCTGTTTATGGGGCAGTCACCTCAACCCCATAAAGAGATCAGTTACATATTTATCAAAAAGGGAAGGAGGAGTGGGGATGTTGAATCCACTGTTTTTTTTTTTTTTTGTCTATTTTTTCTATGCTAACACACCTTTAATAAAACAATCTAGGACTCAGTAGAACCTGTGGGCATTCCATTCCAAGGACATATTACAAGAATGGAAGCCTGTAGCTTAGTTGTTAGAGTGCTGTAGGGGTTAAACTGCACTGAGTGAAGTGGTATTTCTAAAATTGGTTCCTAGGTGCATATTGCACAAAACTAGAGAAAGGAGTGTGTGTGTGTGGCTGTAAAGAAAATTCCTGAAACATTTTGACCAATGAGCCTGTAGCTTAATGGTTAGAGTGCTGGAACGACATACCAGAGATCTGAGGTTCAAATCTCAGTAGGCCACAGTTTTCCTTTCTTATTTCCATCCTTGATTTAAGAATGGAAGACAAATCGGTTCCAACACAAAAATAAATATAAATTCAAATTGAATCACTGGTGGACAGGGTGCTTTAAAAATTTGAAAAAATGGAAAGTGACTAGCCAAGGGCTGTTGACTACCTCACAGAAATTCCAATACACCCAAATAGTAAGGGGTCCTTATTTAGCATTACCATTTGAACACTTTTCCCAGTCAGTACAAACTTCTCTAAAAGCTGTTTTGACAGAAATTAGACTTTTCCCGATAATGCGAGACCTAGTATGGTTGGGTGCTCACAAAGAAATTAATGTTAGGAACAACCATAAACATAAAGAAATCAGAATGATATTGTCCCAGAGATGCATGTATTATGAAATTGGAAACAATTGATCATTTGTATTTTCAGTGTCCTTATATTGTGGAGTTTTGGTCCATTTTGGCGGTACAATGGCCTACTTATGATTTTGTGGGATTAACTCTGATATGCTTTATGGAGGTAACATCCCACAAATATGGTCAAAATATAAGGATAGCAGCCTCAGGGTTTTGAAGGCAACTTTCTTTTATTGGATTTGGCAAAGCCGTTGTAAACTAGTATTGCGGCCAGATGACCTCAAAAAAAAAAAAAAAAGCAGCACAAGAAGGCTGCACTGAAGGCAATGGCATGCTGGGATGCATAGGAAGGGTAATTACCATATAAAAAAGCACAAATTGTAGTGAGAAAAAAACAATATGACTCACTGGGATTTGAACCCAGGCCTTCAAAATACCATCTTGGTGCTCTTAACCACTAAGCTACAGCTCACATGACTTGGACTGTGTTCTCTCTGGACACACATTCCTTCTCTGGTGTTGCGCAATTCTGCAACTGGGGTTGCAATTTGTGATTTAAATTGCTTAGCTGTGGCTAATACTGCACTAAAAACATCTGGTTTTCATCTGTGTTCCTAGCTGCAGAATTTTTGTAACACCAGAGAAGGAATGTGTGTCCAAGGAGAACACAGGCCAAGCAACGTGAGCCATAGCTTAGTGGTTAAGAGCACCAGGATGGTATTCTGGGGGCCTGGGTTCAAATCCTAGTGGGTCACATTATTTCTTTCTCACTACAATTTGAGATTTAAATTGCTTAGCAGTAGCTAATTCTGCACTAAAAAACATCCAGTAGAAAAAGGGAAGTTGTGGTGCCACTCTACAGATCACTGGTAAGACTGAACCTGGTCGATTCAATACTAAGAAGTGCAAAATAATGCACCTGGGAAGAGGGAACCCTGGTGAAGGCTATAGGATGGGGGGGTTGCTGACGATCACCAAGGAAGAAAGGGAGCTGAAGGTTATAATTTCTGACAATCTAAAGGTGTCTAAGCAGAGTACAAAGGATGCAGGGAGGCCAGTGGCATGCTGGGGTGCACAGGCAGAGGTATCACTAGCAGAAGGCGGGAGGTGGGGAAGCCATTCTACAAAACACTAGTGAGGCCTCACCTTCATAAGGACATTGACAGGGTTGAGGCGGTCCAGAGAGGGGCGACTAAGATGGTACAGGGCTTGCACCAGAAAACATATGAGGAGAGACTAAAGGACCTCAATATGTACTCGCTGGAGGAGAGGAGGGATTGGGCGGACATGAAAGAAACATTCAGGTACCTTAAGGGCATAAACAAGGTGCAGGGGGGAAACATCTGTCAATATAAGAGATGTACAAGAACAAGGGGGCACGATATGAAATTGGAAGGTGGCAGGCTGAGGGCAAATGTGAGGACATTTTTCTTCATGGAGTGGGTGGTGGACATATGGAATAGACTGCCATAGGAGGTGGTAGGGGTGAGCACAGCTTAAGGGTACCTTAGAGGTGGGAAGGTGGCATGAAAAGCCATTGACCAGTTAAGGTCTGAGGCCACAAACTAGTGTAGGGCTTTCGGGCAGACTGGATGGGCCTGGAGGTCCTTATCTGCCGACAATTTCTATGTTTCTATACTACGTACAGTTCTGGTGACCACATCTTAGAAAGGATGTGGATGGATTAGAGGCAGTGCAAAGGAGATCCACAAAGATGGTACATGGACTGCATCTGAAATCAAACGAGGAAAGGTTGAAGGATCTCAACATGTGTTCCTTGGAACAACAGAGGAAGAGGGGAGACATGATTGAAACCTTCAAATACATTACGGGAATAAATAGAGTACAGGTTCAGGACTTTTATCAGGTCAAGAGTTATACAAGAATGAGAGGTCATGATATAAACTGGGAGGGGGCGTGTTCAGGAGCAATTCACATAAGTTCTTCTCAGAGAAGGTGGTCAATGGATGGAATAACCTCCCCCAAGGAGTGGTGGAGGCAAAAACGGTTGGGACTTTCAAAAAGGCTCGGGATAATTACAAAGGAATCATAACACTGAGTAGCAGTTATGGGGGGTAGGGACATGGGCAGACTAGATGGATCAAATGGTCCCCTTCTGCCGTTTCTTTTTGGTTTTATGAGGATACTGGTAAGGTGACGGGGAGAGGGAAGTGTTCGGTGCTGCGGGGCCACTAGACGCCAAGGAGAGTTGTCAGTTTTCCTACAGGCTAGTGATTGGGGGGGGGGCACTAGCACCAGGGCAGTTTTGATTCTAATACAGGCTGGCGATTGGGGGGGGGGGGTCACTGGGCACCAGGGCAGTTTTGATTTTAATATGGGCTGACAATTCGAGGGATAGTGCCATGGACCACGTGGGGCAGGTGTGCTCCACCCACAGACAGCTAGCTAGATGGCAGCATTACTTCCAGCAGCCACTAGGGTTGCCCAGAGCAAGTTAGGGTTATGTTGGGTGGTATCTGCACAGCACAAAAGGACCATGCTAACCCCCTTCATGCAGTGCAAAGTCGCTAGATATGGGGTACTGTGACTATTACTAGCCACACACCCCCTTGCCCACCCCCATACATTATGTTTTGCATGGGCATGAACCCCCTTTATTCAAAGGAAACAAAATGCACTCCTCAGCCAAAATTTCAAGTGCAAAAGTACAAAATACTTTATTGTTAAAAAGCCTTGCTCAGGGGCAGGTACATACAGACAAAAGTCCTCGACTGGTTTTGTACTACCTAGTACGTCATCTGGAGGATAAAGTACTGTATTTTGTACTTTTGCACTTGAAATTTTGGCTGAGGAGTGTGTTTTTGCTTTTTTTTTTTTCTTTGAATGATCTGCTATTTCCAATACTCGCACCCTTATAGGCTGTGGAGCTGTATTGCCATCTAACTAACCCTCTTTGCCCGCACAAAGGCCCCTTTTGAATATGGGGATCTGGGGCAAACCCCGGTTTACACAGGCAAAGACCTGTTAGTGCCCATGCAAAATGATGAATATCAGGACCCTAATGTTTGTGAGTGGGAACAGCCACAGAGTGGAGGCCAGGGACGCCTGAGTGTCAGAACCGCCATCGTGGACTGCAGCCCTATCTATACAGTTTGTCAATGATTTTGCACTAGTTGGACCTTCCAGTCACCACCTGTGTGCCTCCTGTTGTAGAAATCTAGCTTTTGGTTTATTATTAGTGGTGGTTTTAGATTTTAAAGTAGGTAGAAGATTAAGCTTAGTTCCTAGGCTGTTTCCTTGAGCATGATGTCACCGGAAGTCCTCTATACTCCTGCAGTTTGACCTCAGGCATCTCACTCATGGCTTAAGCCACTCATGAGGTTACCCGAGATCAAACAGCACTTGTATAGCTAAATCGTGTATCATCCTGTTCCCCACTGCATATTCCTTATTTCTTTAAACAATAGGCGTGGACTCAACAGCTGTTCTATAAATTCAGTATCTACACTACTGTTGTATAACATTTCATTTATATACCTATGTGTATTTAGAAAATGGGGAGGGAAAAATACTGTATCAAGACTGGCCAGGACCTGTGTGATGAGAGCACAATGGACAAGTAAAAAAAAAGTGCTGGCAATCAGGATACAGTACACCAATATCAATGCCTTTTCTTAAATTCCATTACAAACATGGCTACCACCTTTACTCAGTAAAAATAAAGAAAATTAAACTCCCTCAAAATAAAAAACAAACCATCAAACTGATTTAAATGTTCTTTTTCTTTATATTACCCTCCTTATATGCATACAAATTAAAATGAAGTATTACTCAGTTTTATTTTTGGGGAGTTTCTTTTCCGACCGTGTCACCCCCATCCGTATCTGCCTAACTGGGAAATCGTTGCTGCTTGCTCTGCCCCAGATACAACTGGATCCATGGCTTTTCTGATGCCTGCTGTTGTGTGAGTTTGTGTGGGGAGAGGTCAATATTCAGCCAGTAGAATTCAGTAGATGTTTGAACTCCTGTATTCTAGGATAAACAAACATTATATCTGTTGAATACGTGGACAGACAGATGTTTAAGTGCTGGGGAGGGACTTTTTACTAGTTATTTTTATACAAAATATCTTTCTCAGTGCTTCAGATAAGATTTTTTTGTATGAATACTGTACTCATTTTGAAAGTGAGGTGAGTGAAACTAAGTTCAGATGCGTACCAATGTCTGGAAGGGGTGGAGTGAGGAGTACATTTTTAAACATAATGTAGTTTTCTCTAGATAGGAATTAATCCGGTACTGACAGTGCTCTAGATAATGTTGGCAGGTAGGAGTAATTTACTCAACAGTTTTAAAATAAAAGATTGGGATGTGTACAAGTGCGGTAATCTGTTTTAAAAAAAAAAAAAAAAAAAAAATATATATATATCCTTTTCAATCACCAGTCATGCTGTGAAGCATTATTCTATGAAGTGCGGTGCATTTACAAATGTAGGGTGAGTACTGGTACTCATTAAACAAATTTTCTGAAGAGTATTTCCTAAAACGAGGTGAGTAAAATAGGTCAGTACTCGCCTTATATGGAGCACTGCCTGTTCTTAATAATAACGACAAATACCTGTTCATAATAATAATAAAAATAATGTCTGTTCTTAATAATAATAAAAAACTTTCCTTGTTTTGTTTTTAAATGTTCTCAGTTTACCCATTTTATAAGCACAGTAAGACACTGAGGTGAGCACTGTACTGGCACAACACACTTCCAGGGGCTGAAGGCACTCTGCCTGTGGCATCACGCCTCACTGCCCCCCAGGGCATACTTTGTGCCAGCACAACGCACACCCCATTGTCTTACTGCATACTTAAATTGGGGGGGGGGATACTGCATCATGATTGGCTAGGAAATGTGCAGAGAGAGAATGCATGAGTAAGCAAACAACAAAAAAGTGCCGACAATCAGGACACAGCACACTAACAATATTGATGCTGTTTCAAAATTCCTGACGGCTATTATTTACTCACATAAAATAAATAAATCATGTAGGCCCTGAAACACCCTCAAAATGAAAAGAACAAACTGATTAACGAGCACTCTCCATTATAATAAAAAGCTTAAAAACACTAGATTTACACAGAGTGTAACCACCTTTTCCTCTGGGATTACTTGAATCCCATCAGTATTAGACCAGATAGGGTCTCTGAGCAGCTAGTAGGGAGTTTATTAGAAGCTCTGTACAAACATCTCATTGTTTACTTAGCTAGGCTAGATAGAGAATGAGTGATGTCATTTAGAACTGTCACAGCAGCATTGGCCTTTTAGCTCAGCTGAAGGGGAAGCAGTTTAGAATCTCGGAGCGTCCGTGTAAGTGGAGCTGAAGGAGAAGTAGCTCTCTGTCCAGCAGAGGGCAAGAGGTGCCTGCCAGCCTCCCCTGGATGGGTGAAGGACCTCTGGTCATTATTTTCTCACCCTAGAGTGTGGGACAACAGTGTGCCTAAAAGAAGTGGCGGAGACCTGTGTCAGTGGGACCCCAGTAGGTTCATCTCTTTTGAAATGTGTACATGAACTGAGAATTAGGTGGTTCTAAGGGGCAACCTCCTGATGGACTGCAGATTGTCACAGCTGCCCAGAGCAAGAGACTAAAAGAGTTTCTGTGTAAAAGCTATGGATGTCATGGAAGGAATGTTTCTTCATATACTATCAGATGCCGGTAACAAAGGCAATACTAAACCATGAGTGCAGTTAGCATTAGCAAAAGATTTTTGGAGTTGTCTGGTGGTGTATGTGCCTGTCCACTTTCCTAAGGTTGCTAGGGATGCTGTTAAGTGAACTGCCATCACTAGAGGCGCTAAAGACAGCCACCGAGTTCATACATCTGGCCACAAGCAAGACTGCAGTTTTACTTTGGTTATGCTCAGCTGCATGCTACCAGCTGCTTTAGCAAGGTCCATGAAAGTGTTGCCATTCTCCCTCTGCTTGTGGCTATGGAGGGAGTTTGCAGACTCCATAAAGCTGCAGGTAAGAAAACAAAGGGAGCAGCCTTGAAAGGAAAAAGAAAAGGATTTCACAGTACAAATAACACTTTTTAAAGTTTTGTGATGGTTTTATTTTACCTTTCTGGCTTTCAGTATTGGTTGGTGAAACCGCATTTTTTAAATGTCCCATTATAGAGGAATCAAGATAATGATTTTTGGAGGTGTGAAGTAAAGATGGCACAGGGATACCATTTGGTGATGCTTGTTGTTTTGGGGGCTTGTTTTTTTTCTGTGGTACACGAAAAAAGGTAAAACTTTCAAGGGTTGCCAGCCAATCAGATTCACGGATTGGCCCTACTCATTTTATAATGTATTGTAACAGCTGAAACATCTTATTTATTTATAAAATGACATGCTGAAATATAGGGTTGATCTTCAAATATTCTTTTATTTTATATTCACCTCCATACACATACATATTAAAATAAACTGCTACAGTTTAATTTTTTGGAGCTTCTTTCCTGACCATGAACCCCTCCCTCTATCATTAGCTGCCTACCAGAGAAATTGATGCTGCTTGCCCTGTTTCAGAGGCAGTTGGATCCCTGGTTTTACTGAGGCCTTGTGTTTGTTTGTTTGTTTGTTTGTGTGGGGAGAGGTGAACATTCAGCCAGTAGAATTCTGTAGAGGTTTCAATTTCTGCATTCCAAGATCAACAGAAACATTCCATCTATTGCATGTGTGGCTAGACAGATTCTTGAAACTGGGAAGGGGACACTTTTTACTAGTTAGTTTTAGCAAACAAACAAACAAAAAAACACTGGTTTTAATAAACAAAAGTTGCTTTTTTTGTAATTCTCGGTTTACTCATTTTATGGCTAATAAGACACTTTAAGGTGAGTGTTATGCTGGTATAACACACTTATAGGGACCATGGCATTCCACCTGTGGCATCGTGCCTCACTACGCCCTGGGCATGTAGTGTGCCAGCACAGCGCATACCTGATTGTGTCTTAATGCTTACACAGAAGACAAGATCATGCACATTTATGTGTATAGTAGACATGTCACTCCCTCTGTCATTATCACACACTGCTGGCACTTCTTGAATCCCCTAATTACTTTAATTTTAAACACAGAGCCCCTGCTCCCCCAACAGCCCACAGCCAGCAGCACTGCTCAACTTGTAGATACTACTGTAACATACCTTTTCCTGCTACGTATTGTGAGAACATGTACTTCACCTCCCCTCAAGGCTTGTAATTTTTCTTTTCTGTACTGCAGAATCGTCTCTGTCCATGGCAAGCTACCTGACCACCTTGTCAGAGCCACACTTCATGCAGCCCTCCCCCCCCGTCCAAAGCCACTAACATGCCCGCATACTAGCTGCCGATGCCACCAGCCCACTTCCTTCTCAACGGATCCAAAAACTATTCTTCTGCAGCTCTTCTCTCCATGGCACAGACTAGAATCACAAACAAAAGAACATTTTGGAAAGTAAATGCCCAAACTTGAACTGCGCAATATGAGCGAGCTCTACAACAGACGCACTCCCACTCATTTGATCCAACCACGGACACATAGTACTGCTGAAAACAAGATAGGATCAACCAGATAATACAACTATCACACACAAAAAAAAACAACACACACAAATATGCACACATGCACACACACACTCTGAAACCACACTATGAAGTGGCAACCTGGCTCCCTTGCCAAGTGAGAACTACTGCCGCCATGTGTTTTTTTTTTTTTACTTTGCCCATGAGGACACATTGTAAGGCTACCACTGCACAGTCCCCTTTTAATTCTTGTTGACCATGTAATATAAAGTACATTTCCTCTAGTCAACTAAATCCAGCTAGCACCTGTGTTTTTGCAGGAACTGAACAAAGGAAAATTAAACATTTATCATCTGAGAAGTGGAGCCAAAATTCCTCATGCTGTTGAAGTCTTTCCAGTTCCAAAGACCTCTGAAATTAAAGCAGTAGATGGGCTGCTTATCTTGTGAAAACCAACCAACCAATAAATTTGATGTTAAGGGGTTTATTTTGTTTTTGAGGGTGCTGCAATGATCACCCCATCCTTTGCAGTCCTAGTATGCAGAATTTGGAAAGCAAGCATTTTGTTAGTTTTTATTAGGTGCACTAGAAAAAGAATTGCCTATTTCCAGACATAACCAGTACATCCTAAATAAGAAATGACGTGGGAGGATTTTTAATAAAGTGTTTGATACCATTTTACAGGAAACGGAACAACCAAGACCGTTATATAGCTTTTTGGAGAGATGTACACTTGTATTCAAAAAATTACCTCATTTATATTCCCTCTTTGAACAGCTTAATTATGCATGGTCACTCACCCTGCAGAAGATAGAGTACAATGCTACACATATGTACACATGTGATAATGTGTATATAAGCCCATCTGGAAACCAAGCACGAGACTGCAAAATACAATTATTTCTATGACAAAAAGGGGTGTTGCTCATGCTGAAAATGTTGAATATATACATAACTGAAGAACATTTCTATAAAAAAATGATTTGGCTTCCAGATCTACAGAGATTACTGTATTTTACAGGGAAACAGTGCATCATCAGGAAAAGTGGTCCCATTAACCTGCGCTGCGTACACCAAAAACACAAATTCCCACAGTGTTTATACGTTATACAAGTATATCAGCATTACCCCTACAGAGTATGATGGACTACTTTATTATTTATTGTTTATGTAACTATATGCCTTTTATGTACAATGTTAAATGACAGTGTTGCAAAAGATCTTTAAAAAAGAACTTACCCATCTTCAAATTGTATACCCTCCTCCCATTTTAAGAGCCAGAGTTCCCCCCTGTGGATGACAAAACATTTAAGAGCAACTCTCGTTTATAATAAAAAGCTTGGAAACACACTGAATTTACACCAGTTAGGTTTTGACTTGTTTTCTAGTTTTTTTTTAATTTCCTTGTTAAATGTTGTAGATAATGTAATGTTTTTCAGACTTTCAAAATGTATCTGATTGTCCCCTTCTAACTGCACAACTGCTGTTTGTTACACCACAGTCTGTTGTCATGGTGAGCACTAAAAACAGATTTTGAATAAAAAAAAATACTTAGCAAAACAAGAAGAAATTACTCACCTTAGTAATTGCTTCTTCTAGTGGAGTCTTGCTGTATTCTGACAAATGAAGTTAGGTCCTGCCTTTCAACTGCCCGGAGAACATAGGGTTAACTTTTCTATGCATGGCATAGAATGTTCATCTCGAGCTCGGTTGAAACCTCTGCCTGTTGTTATTCGAACTGCAACCATCAGATCTTTACAAGCAAAAACTCACTAGGTGTTCTGTGTGGAAACTGTACAATTTTAACTAGCCAACTGGCAGAAATATAATGTTTTTGGTTCTCAAAGGAAGACTCAAGTCAGGAAACCCAAAAACAAAAACCAATCAAATAAACAACATTCCACCCAAAGAAAAAGAGGTGTAAGGGGGCACCGCTAGGTTCAACACTGCACCTGCCCACCCACATCCAAAAATTTAGGTTCTGAGGAGGGAGGCGGGGGGTCAGAATACAGCAAGACTCCACTAGAAGAAACATAATTACTAAGGTGAGTAATTTTTTCTTCAAACAACATGAAATCTTGCTGTATTCTGACAAATGCAATTTCTCAACAGTACCTCTCCATGGAGGAGGACAGAACCCACTTGGAAACAGGCTCTGAAGTACTGCTGTGCCAAACCGAGCATCACTCCTAGCCTGGCTATCCAGAGAGTAATGCTTGGTAAAAGTATGGACTGTTTTCCAGGTGGCTGCTTGACAAATTTCTAAGAGAGGGATATCCCTGGCAGCAGCCAGGGAAGCAGCTGTACCTCTTGTGGAATGAGCCCTCTGGCCTGAGGGTGGAATTCTACCCAGTTTTTCATAGCAGAATTGTATACAAGAAACAATCCACCTGTCAACAGATCTCTTAGTGGCAGGTTTGCCCTTCCCAGCTTCTCCATAAGTGAGGAACAACTGGAGGGATTCAAACCTGTGACCCTTGGTACGCTCTATGTACTGTAGTAGCTAAGGGCTCTTTTAACATCCAAACTGTGTAGCCTCATCGCTCCCGAGGAAGAATAATCAGTGAAAAAAAAACAGGGAGAGATATAGACTGATTGAGGTGGAAATCTGAAACCACTTTAGGCAAGAACTTTCTGTTAGTTCTAAGGACCACTTTATCTCTGTGAAAAGAGATGAAATCAGATTCCACTGACAAGGCTTGCAATTCACTGATATGTCTAGCAGAAGTAATGACTACCAAAAACACAGTTTTCCAAGTCAAGTACTTAAGCTCTGCTGAGGACAAAGGCTCAAAAGGGGGTTGCATAAGCTGAGCAATGCAAACATTAAGATCCCAAGCATGAGCAGGATCCCTAAAGGGGGATTGGTGTGAAGCAATCCCTTGAAAAACTTATAGAATACAGGATGGGATGACAGAGAGGAAGACTTGCCTACAGACAGGAAAGCAGAAACAGCTGCCAAGTGTACCTTGAGAGTAGCTGGTCTGAGATCTAGGCCATTAAGATGGGCCATATAATCCAGAACCATAGGCAATTCAGCAGAGTCTGGAGAAATGTTTTTCTTAGAACACCAAATGCTGAATCTTTTTTCCATTTGGAGTTGTATGTCTTTCTGGTGGAAGGCTTTCGAGAAGCCTTAAGGATATCCAGAACCCCTTGGAATAAATGCAGATCTGCAGACTCTAACTCTTTAAGAGCCAAGCCTTGAGATTGAAAGACTGAAGATTTGGGTACCAAATCCTCCTACTGAGAGGATGTTAACAGGTTTTGATTCCTGGGAAGAGACTGGGGAAGATGGACTGCTAGGGACAGCAACAAGGGATACCATGGCTGCTTGTCCCGATCCGGAGCAATCAGAATCACTTTGCATGGTTGTGATCTTATCTTGACAAGCACTTTGAACAGGAGAGGGAAGGGGGGGCATACAGAAATTTCCCTTCCCAGTTCAGGATCAGAGCATCCAGGGGGACTGAGCCCAAGATTGGGGGTCTGCAACAAAAAAAGAGGAAGTTGGTGATTGTTTGGGGCTGCAAAAATATCTATCTCTGGAGTGCCCCATCTTGAGAAAATCACTTTCAACACCAAAGGATCTAGGGCCCATTCATGATGGCCCTGGGATATTCTGCTCAGGGCATCTGCTAGGACATTGTACCTCACTGGGAGGTGAACTGCTATCAGAGAGGTTTGAAGGGAATAGGCCAGGGACCACAACTTCATCGCTTCTGTGCACAAGGCCATAGACCGAGTGCCTTCTTGCTTGTTGGTGTACCACATGGTGGTGGTGGTGTCTGTTCTGACCTGAACCACCTTGTTCTGTACAGATTTGGAAAAAGCTTGCAGTGCCAGAAACACTGCTCTGAGTTCCAAGAGATTGATGTGAAGCAGAGATTCCTGAGGCGACCACAGTCCCTGGGTGGTAAGTTCCCCCAAATGGGCTCCCCAGCCCAGCAGGGAAACATCTGTGTTGAGGACCACTGAATGAGACTGAGTGACAAATGGAACTCCTTGCCTCAAATTGTTCTGATCCTGCCACCATTGCAGGGCTTGGATCAGAGTTCGAGTCACTGGAATTAGTTTGGTAAGGTAATCCTTTCTTTGGGACCAAAAAGCTCTTAAGTGGAACTGAATGTCCCTCATTTGGAATCTTGCACGCTGGACCACTACTGTAGAAGCTGCCATGTGGCCCAGTAGCTGAAGGAAATGCCTTGCTGGTTGAGACACCTGAAGGGTGAACGAAGAGGCCAGTTCCATGAGGGTCCTTGTCCTTTCCAGGGGAAGGAAGGCTCTTGCTTTTACCGTATCCAGCTCTGCCCCTATGAAGGTGAGGAGCTGCACTGGTTCGAGAACTGACTTTGGTAGGTTGAGAAGAAATCCTAAAGAAGTGAGCACTTGTTGGGTCACTTGCAGGTGTGACTTGACTTGGTCTGGAGACTGGCCTACTATGAGCCAGTTGTCCAAGTATGGGAAAATAGAAATCTTTTGTCTTCTTAGGAAGGCAACAACTACTGCCAGGCACTTTGTGAAGACCCTTGGAGCTGATGTTAGGCCAAAGGGCATTGCTCTGAACTGATAGTGGCCTGAGGGCAACTTGAACCTGAGGTACTTTCTGTGGGAGCACCTGATGGGAATGTGAAAGTAGGCATCTTTGAGGTCCAGGGAGGCTAGCCAGTCCCCTGGCCTTAAAGAGGGAAGGATAATTCCCAGAGTTATCATTTTGAACTTTGACTTTAAAAGGTGTTTGTTCAGGTATCTTAGGTCCAGGATGGGTTGCCACTCTCCTGTCTTTTTGGGGGTTAGGAAGTATCTGGAGTACAATCATTTGCCCTAATGTAGGGTAGGTATTCTCTCTATAGCTCTGAGAGCTAGGAGAGAAGAAACATATGCCTCTAGTGCAAGGGTCTCTGAGGGATTTGCAGGTGGAAAAGATCTGGCTCTCAGCTTGGGAAATTTTTTGATGCTGAGAACCAGACCCTGGCTTACTACTTCCAGGACCCACTTGTCTGATGTAAGAGATATCCAGTCATGGAAAAAGTAAGTCAGCCTGCCCCCTACTGGGATAGGAGAATCGACCCGGGCAGACCCATCAGGGTGTCTGCTTGGCAGGAGCTTTAGGCTGAGGGGTGGATGCAGGCCTGTTCATCCCCCCCCCCCGCCTCTCCCTCTGAAGAACTCCCTCTGTGAAAAAGAAGAGGCCTGTGCTTGGTAAAAAGGCCTTTGGAAAGGCCTGCCCCTGCCCCTGGACTGCTGCCTTTGAGGAGTTGCTTGCCTTTCCTTGGCCTGAGCACTCCTGTAAGTGGTCCTGTATTCATCTATTTTCTTCCTGTAATTCTCTGTCTGCTCCCCAAACAGAGAATTACCCACTCCAGAAAAATCCATGGCCTTAGCCTGGGTATCCTGTGAGAGGCTAGTACATCTGAGCCAAGCCATTCTCCGAAGAGCTACAGATGTAGCCATAATTCTTGATGATGCATCATTGGAGTCTACAGCAGCATGAAACTGAACTTTCGATGCCTCAATCCCATCCACAGCCACCTGCTCCAGCTTCTTGGCAAGCTGGGGAGGGACCTGCTTAGCCAGTGCCAGTACAGTGTCCCACCTGTACTTCTGGTACCTAGCTGCATAGGCCATATAATTAACCTGCCTGAGTCCTAAGGATGATGCCATGTACTGCTTCTTTGCCATGGCATCAATCTTCCTGGAGTCCTTGTCTGGGGGGGGGTGTGTGATGCCAAGGGAATGCTTGCCTTATCACAGGCAGCAGCCTGTACAACCCCAACATGGCTGCATTGCTGATAAAGGAACTCCGTATCTGAGCCTGAAAGAGTATACATCTTGTCCATTCTTCTGTCCACAGGAGGTATGGAATTGGGAGACTTAAGAATTTGTTGTGTCTGTTTTCCAAAAGATTTGTGAAGGGGAATAGACAGTCTCCTGGACTCTGGGATGTCCGCCATCTCTACATAGTCAGGCTCTTCCTGATCCTCCACTGCCTCCTCCACAGGAAGCTGGAGGGTATCGGCCACCTTTCTGTAAAACATGTAGTGTGAAGGGGACTCAGCAAGCCTAGGAGGAGAAACACCTGATGGTCTGTCTGGGGAGATGTCCGGGTCAATAGACACATCCAGACTTTCACCATCACCATAATCATCTTCCAACTCTCCTTCCTCCTCAAACTCTGGTTCATAAAATTCTTCCAGGGTATAATCTGGAACCGGGCGAACCGACCGAACCGAGCCCCTGCCAAATGGTGCCGGTTCAGTTGGAACCGATCGAAGCGATTCCGCAATCCTAATCGCTTTGGCTATTTCATTGATGGTCGGAGTATGAGATTCTGGATCCGAACCAGTCGACTTGTCTTTTCTTTTTCCTTTTGTCGGAACCGATTCCTTGGAATCGGTTCTCCCTTTGCCCGAAGTAGTATCACCCTGGTCAGAGGCACTCCTGGTTTGGTCGGAACTGAACCGGGCTGGCCATCCGGGTCAGTGGACTTCTCAGCCTCCCTTTCCCTCAGTATACCTAATCTCTTTTCCAGGGTAGATTTGGGAAAATGTTTGCAAATTTGGCAGTCTGAATCAAGGTGGTCAAACCCCAGATAGTAAACACAGGTGGTGTGGGGATCAGCCATAGCAAAGACCTCCCCACACAAACTGCAGTGTTGAAACCCAGTGGGCCCATTTTTTTTTTTTCTTGGGGTTCTCAGACATGGCCAACCTAACCAAACTTGCCCTTTTTTTCTGCAATCCACCAGGCAAGATTCCCCTATCAGTTCCTGACCATGTCACGGATCTTGGGGGAAAAAAAAAAAGTACTAAAACCTGTGTTTTTTTTTTTTTTTTTTAGAACCAATACGGACCAGTAACCACACACTAAAGTAAAGTACAAATTTTACCTCGAAATGATTGGTTCAGCTGAACCGATCCACAGCTTTACAAGTTCCACACAGAAAACAGAACAAAACCTATCTAGTACTCATGGTACCACAGACAGAGACTTGAACCGACTATGCGGAAACAACAATTTTGGAAGAAACCATCTGAAAACCGGCACTTCAACCGACTTCGAACCGAGCAGCAGGAGAAATCTCCGGAGCGACTGTTCAGTGAGGCAGAGTAAAGAATCTGACGGTTGCAGTTTGAATAACAACAGGCAGAGGCTTCAACCGAGTTCAAGATGAACATTCTATGCCATGCATAGAAAAGTTAACCCTATGTTCTCCGGGGCAGTTGAAAGGCAGGACCTAACTGCATTTGTCAGAATACAGCAAGACTTCATGTTGTTTGAAAGCAGGTAAAGCATGAAAAGCAACCTCTCTAATACCACACATTACGAAGTACATCACCTCATGCATGTTACCTCTCAGAACTCCTTCCTCTCACAAGGGAGGTGATGGTCCACGTTTCTCACTGAAACTTTAAAGCAGATATTCTTAATAATCTATTATGCTCAGTTATCAGCAAACATTAGTGACTGATGGCCACAGTGTTTTGAGCATGTAATGCCATGTTTGATGTCACACGTTCCCTCATTTGTCACACATTTAGGTGAAGAAAGGATAAGAGATATGATCCAGAGAGGATGCTATTAGGGATACGAGAGAATATTATATTCTTGTGCAAAATGTCACCATGACAACAGACTGTGGTGTAACAAACAGTCAGATACATTTTGAAAGTTTGAAAAAAGATTGCAGTTGCTCTGAATCGACCGGCTCAGCTGTTTTGAACTGTAGACAGGCTATGCAACCCAGCCTGTCTGCAAGTTCGAAAAACCTTTTTGCAATTAGAGTGCGTGGAGCTTGCTCGTTACTTTGCAACTAAGGTGGCCGACATCAGGGCGGATTTGCGTCCAGCAATCTCTAGGGGTGATGCTGTTGAACAGTGTGAGTTCACAGTACCTCAGTTTTCTTGGAGTTCCTTCAGTCGACCTGATTTCGTGGATGTTATGAGGATCATCCATAGTGTGCATCCCACAAACTGTAGTTTGGATCCTGGACCTCCCTCCCTAATTTTGGGTTGTAGTGATATCATCAGTCCAGTCCTTGTGCAAATAGTCTGGTGCTCCCTGGAGTCGGGTGAGTTTCCTAGCTCCCTGAAAGAGGTGGTGGTTACACCTCTCTTGAAGAAAACTACCTTGGACCCAGACTGATTCACAAACTACAGACCTGTCTCTAACCTTTCCTTTATTGGGAAGATGATTTGAGAAGGTAGTGGCTGCCCAATCGGAAGACCATTTAACCATCCATAACATCTATGAATCCTTCCAATCCGTTTTTGGTAAAAGACATAGCACCAAGACTGCACTGGTTTGGGTGCTTAATGATCTTCTGAGGGCAAGAGATCAGAAGAGACATTCCATTCTGGTTCTCCTTGATCACTCTTCAGCTTTTGACACTGTGGATCACTTGGTGTTGATGGCACGCCTGAGGCAGATTTGTGGAATCTCTGGGACCATTCTACATTGGTCCACCTCTTTCCTCACTGGGAGATCACAAAGAGTTGTGTCAAGGTTTTTTCCCTCTGGCCCAACTCCTTTGCTGCGTGGGGTGCCTCGGGGTTCTGTGCTATCTCCCATGTTATTCGCGGTGTACATGCTGCCCCTCGGAGTCATAAGATGGTATGGGCTGAGGTTTCACTGCTATGCAGATGATACCCAGCTATACTTGTCTTTTGCACCCAACCAGGATGGAGCTCTCTCGGTGTTTAACAACTGTCTGGAAGAAATCCAGGATTGGATGGATTCTAGTTGGCTGAAGCTGAACTCAGAAAAGACAGAGATTCTGGTTGTGGACCCGGGTTGTCAGATAGAGGGGTCGTGTGTTGGTACGCCCTCTGGAATTTTCCTTGGTGGCATTTCACTTCTGACCTCTGAATGGGTGTGTAACCTGGAGGTTATCTTGGATGACAGACTGACACTACAGTCACAAGTGTCAGCTGTTATCAAGACTTCCTTTTACTATCTTAGGAATATCGCCAGAGTTAAGCACCTTGTTCCATCTGACACCCTACCAACGCTGGTCCATGCCTTTGTGACTTCGCGTCCAGACTACTGCAACTCCCTGTACTTTGGTCTTTCTGGGGTTGAAATCCATTGCCTACAGCTGGTGCAGAATGCAGCAATCTGGGTTTTGACTGGGACAAGTAGGTACTGTCATATTACCCCGGTGCAGTGGCTACCTATACGGTGGCGAATCACCTTTAAAGTCAGTTTACTGACTTTCAAAGCCCTTCATGATCAGGGTCCGGCCTATCTGAAAGAACTTCTGGTGCCCTACTGCCCCGGCCGATCACTTCGCTCAGCTGACGAGGGGTTGCTGGAGATTCCAAGAGTGAGTCTTAAAGAGCATATACCTACTATCAGGCACCCAGACCCCCCCCCAAACATATATAATAGAGGACCTGCTCCACTGTTGAGGGGTATGAAAACATACGTGCTTCCCTACAGGTAAAAAGTTATAGGATCCCGAATTTGCACCCCTTAAAACAGCCACGTCTAACACGCCCCCTTTTGTGATGTCAGAAAATGAAGGCTGCTTGTGTGTGCTCCATAGATCTATATTGGTGCCATTTGTCAATGACGTGTAGTACTATTTAGAGTTGCCACTTGGAACAATGAAAGTGACCCATCCAGTAAACTGGGACTGTTACTTCAGCAGCTGCTTTGATTTTTCTACATGGCACCTCTAAATAGTACTAAACGCCATAGACATGTCGCATATATACAGGTTACTGACATGCATCCTCAGTATTAATTTTCTGACATCACAAAAGGAGGCGTGTCAGACAAGGCTTTATTTTTATGAGGGTGAAAATTTGGGGTGCTATAACTGTTTAACCTGAGGGAAGCGCATAGAATTTTTAATGCCCCTCAACAGTAGAGCATGTCTGCTATTATATATGTTTGAGGGGAGTTGGGTGCTTGATGATAGGTACCTTCTCTTTAAATCTTCAGGCTGGAGAGCATTTTCTTATGCTGCACCCACTCTTTGGACTTCTCTAGCCCGCTGGTTATGGGAGTGCACCTCCATGGAGGAGTTCAAGAGTAACCTGAAAACTTATTTTTGGCAAATGGCATTTTTGGATGGCTGATTATATTGCAACTGGTGATTGTGTTGTGGTTTTGTATGTATTTACTCTGACTTCATTACTTGATGCTATTGTGTATGTTTGTTTGTGGTTTTTTTTTATGTATTACTGGATTTTAATGTTTGATGTTGTTTTTAATATGTTCAGAGCCTTGGAAATTGAAAGGCACTTTATAAATAAATTTATTATTATTATTAAAAACATCAATTAATCAGGGCATGATATGCTGTTTATAATGACACTTCTTATCAAGTATTCTTAGAATTCCTAAACAACTCCAGTAATATCTACAGTAACTAAAGAAAGCACAACCCTGGCCTGAACTGGAAGAAGAAATTTCTTGGGAGCAGTCGGGACACAAAAGTAGCCTGTTAATATCAAGGATCCTCTGAGGGTGGGAATGGAAACACCAACATGTCCTCAAAGCTCTCCCCAAACCAGTATGACTAGTTAGGATGAAAAAGAATAAAACGGATTGGCTTCAATCCTGCAAATGAAGAACTAGAAGAGTCTCTGAATGCAGCAAACTTATACAGCTGACCAAATATTTTGAACTGGGCTTGGAAAACGAAACTAAGAACATTCATTATATGAAAATGGGGGGCTTAGCAAAACAGCCAACTGTGTAACCTACCGTCATCTTCACTCTCCTGGCTGCTGCGGCACCATCAACCTGTGCATCCGACCTCACCCACAGCTGGAATACCATCGAAATGAAGAGGTTTGCAGCCAGGCTGCTTACAATTAGAGGCTTATGGGTGGGTGGGGCTTGTCCTGCAGCCCCCATCACTGCTCTGCCCCATGCCCCACCCCTTTAGAGCCACCTGCAATGGCTGAGTTGGAATGGTCAGTGGGAGAGATTGCTGATCTCCGGCGCAGCAAAGCACAACCCAAGGAGGGGTTGCGGCCATAGAACTAGAAGAAAAAGACTGGAAGAAAAATACTTTTTCTTCTAGTTCTATGGCTGCAGCATTCTTCTATCTGCTCATTCTGCCTTTTGTTTTGGTTGGGGCCACTGCGCTGACATTTGAGTTGCCAAGCAAAGCAAAAGAATGCTCCCACGACAAGTGGACCAGGGCATGACATTTACTCGAGATTGTCAAGTAAGTCTTCCACCTGTGTTGAAAAAATATTTGACTCTTCACAAGTCAACGTGTTGAAAGGTAAAGTCTAAAGCATCTTTAGTTGCTGCATCTCACAACTGGGGAGTAATCCTACATGCACTGATTGCAACGGACGGCTCAGCATTTTGGGTCATTTTTAATAAAATCGCAATTTCCCTTAGGGTGACTTATTCAGGTGCAAATCTGACTGTTCCTTCTAATGTATTTCTCGCTTATGCTGGTGTGAAGTAATGGAAAGGGAGAAATGAGCGACGAACATATAGGAATGTCCTACTAGCTGAAAGGGGAGCTGCTCCCTCAGTTTTTTATTTTTTTTTTATTTTTGGAGGGGGCTAGGATCTCAAGTTGCTAGCCACACATTTGCATCCCAAATTCATGAGTTAGGCAGCAAGCAACTGCAGTGCTACAGAGTGACGAGAAGTAGGAGGCATGGGAGAAATCTTAGCACATGGTGGGTGAAATCCTGAACTAGACCCTGGGAAAATAAGGTGATATTTATTTATTTATTTATTTACGAGTTTTACCAGGTTGGCATACTGAGCAACATGCTCGATTCCAGATGCGACCTGGGGGCCGAGACCCAAATACAAACATGTAGGTTCACAAGAAATGGATTTTCATACATAGTACAAAAATGGGACAACAAGCATCATGTTACCACTTAAAGTGAAAAAAGAATGGATTACAGACAGAGGTAATGCATACCTAAGGGTAGAGAAAATTGGAGGGTGGACAACTTGGGAGCAGTTATTCCACCATAGGAGTTGGGTTGAATTAATTGAAATAGGTGCAGCTGGAGGAGAAATGCCTGTGGAGAAGGCAATTTCGTTGGTAGGGGTTGGGGGCATGTCTTATGTGGGCAAGGAGAGCGTTCCAGATTTACGAGGATCCCCGGTAGTTAAAGGCGGCCTGGCCTGTTTTAGTGTGCATGAACGGAACGTGCAGCAGCCTGGGGTCCTTGCTCCTGAGGAGTAGGCAGGTGGAGGTTGTTGGGAGAGGAAGAGGACAGGTAGGGTGGGAGGGAGGAGAGGGACCAATATTTGGCTGCGAACCTGGCACAGTTTATTTGTCTCCGATCATGGAGGGATGGCAGGGTTAGAGAGGTGTAAAGGTTACAGTGGTGGGTCGAGTGTGGGCAGTTGAGGATAAAACAGAAAGAGTGGAACAGGGTGTCGAGGCTGGCCAGGGCGAATGCAGGGGCAGTGGTGTATACTATATCACCGTAGTCAAAAACGGACAGAATCATTTTTTTGGACAATGGCTTTCCTAGACTGTGGGAGGAGGCAGCTTTTGTTCCGGTATAGAGCGCCAAGCTTTGGGAGGAGCTTTTATGCAAATTTTGATGTGGAAGGAGAAGTCTAGGTGTTGGTCAAGCCAAACACCTAGATACCTGTAGCTAGTGCAAGTCTCCAGGGTGGTCCCATCCAGAGTTTTAAAAGAGGTGTTGGTGGATAGATGGGAGGGTCTTTGTTGGGACCCAAAGGTTTGGGATACAGTTTTTTTTTTTTTTTTTTTTTAGTTAAAAAATAACTGGTTGGCCCTAAACCAGTGTTGGATTGCGTAGAAATCCTCTTGGAGGAGGATAGCTATGCTAGTAGGTGAAGGGCCAGAAGCATAGAGGACAGTGTTGTCCGTGTACATCTGGATAGATGAGTGTTTGCAGGTAGATGTAAGGTCATTTAGAAAAATGGAGAAGAGCAGGGGACCTAGGACAGATCCTTGGGGGATGCCGGATAGGACTGGCAGTGGGTTCGAGGTGTGAGAGGCGAGTTTGATGGTTTGGGTCCTTCCCACTAGGTAGTCTTGGAACCAATTTGTGGCTGGTTTAGCGAGCCCTGCTTCGGCGAGTTTGGAGAGGAGTAGGGAGTGGGAAACGGTATCAAAAGCCTTAGCCAGGTCGATAAAGATGGCCATGATGATGTGTCCTTTGTCCGTGCCCATGAGAATGTCGCCGGAGACTCGTAGCAGGGATGTGATGGAGTGGGATTTGCGGAAACCCAATTGGAATGGGGTGAAGAAGGAGGTTTGATCCAGGTAAGGCGTGCATTGTGACAGGACCAAATGTTCTTGTAGTTTGGCCAGTATTGGGAGTAGGGAGGTGGGTCTATAATTTCCTGGGGAGGATGGATCGTATATCCGTGTGATGTACAGTAATCAAGGGAGCATAGCTCAGCTAGAGGAGATGATGCTTTTAGGGTGCTCATCTGGGATTCCGCAACCATAATATGGCAACAGCTAAAATAATAACAACTAGGGTAAAATTAATGCACTTGTACATGTTATGCATATTTTAACCAATAGGTTTTATTCTGTTTTAGATTGCCTCTTACGTTCTGTCTTTGTGATTGAAGATACCCTTTTCCTCAGTTTGAGTGTGCATTAGCACTTTCTGTACATTTTTTTTTCATATGGTATTTCTTCTCCTCGTCCTGGCTGGCATTCCTACAACCTTCTGCTGTCCCCCCAGCATCGTCACCCAAGGATTAGGCCCCCTCCCTTGTGCTCCCACGACTTACTCTTCATGGCAGGCTGGTGGGGAAATGGATCCAGCCAGGGAGGTGCCTTCTTGGGGGAGGCGCCTGTGGGGGACAGTATCATGCTGTGTGGCTAGGACCTTTTCCAGTTTTCTCCCTTATGGAGGTGAGGCATGCAGTGATGCCCACAGAAAGAGCATGCACACGTCCACATGTGCTCCTCCAAGTGTCTGCCCCATCTCCTCCCCTTTCTGCAGTGTCAGTGCACTGTCCCCCAGCCGCTGCTATGAACACTTGATCCTTCTCCCCTGCTGACCCCCAGCAGCCTGTGCTTGTTCCTGAACATGGATTGCTGGCATAGTGCGAGGTAAGGTGCCCAGCACCTCAGCCCTCAGTGCCACCGGGCCGGACGCTTTATGTACATTTCAAATAAGATGAGCACTCCTTTTACTATGGATGTCCCAATACTTTTTTATCATTAGTCTCAGTAAGCAATAAGACCTTACAGGGTGTTGGATATTGGTGGATACCCACATGCCTAGGGGTGTGATGAAGCCTGAGTTCACAGGTGGAGGGCCTTACAGCCCTTGGAAGTGCAGGTATCCAGCAATACCACACACCCTCAAGAGTCTTATTGTGCTTAGAAAATTAGTTGGGGAAAATTAAAAAAATATATATTTTAAAGGATAACAAGAGACTACAAAAAATACAATGAAATATTGTTTAGAAAATGTAGTTTCCTCAACAGGTTTCTACCTGCAGTCATTTGTCTTTCTACACATGAGGCAGAAGGTTTGTTTGTTTACCGTGGAATGCAAGAATTCAGTATTCTGCAGTATACCTCAGATAGAATGCTCCTTCCCAGCATAAAATGTTAACATAGAATGCATAAATTCAAAATTCTGCAAAATCCCCCTGCTATACACTCACACAAACACAGGCCCAACAGAACCAGAGGCTCAATTTTATCTGGGGCAGGGTTAGTAGCAGAGATTGCTCTGTGAAGCTGGTTGGGGGGGGGATGGTTATGAAAGAAAACACCAGAAATATAAAATCTGAATAATGCTTGTTATTTTTTGTTTTGTTGTTGTTTTTGTTTGTAAAAAAAAAAAAAAAAAAAAAAAAAAAGGGTTATGAGTAGAAAGAACATTCAGTTATTACTTTTTTTATTAGTTAAGAGTTCATTTTATACATTGTACTTTGTATCTGTTCCCTTTTTCCTCCACTTCCTACATAACACATCAGTAAACAAGCTGATACCAGCTCAGAATGTCTTTCCTGGTAAAACTGCTGACATAAATAATAAATAAAAGAGTAAAGATGGCAGCCATATTTGTAATGGAAATCAAGAATGAGGGAAGTGGTTCATGAATTCTGTATGTGATGTGTACAGACTCCAGAGCACATGTTGGGCCTTTTCATGAGAGGGCGGGGGGTTATCGGCACATAAGCCTATGCCAATGGAATGGCAAAAGCCAGTCAAAATGCAGTATTTAACTTGCCCATTTTTTTGAAGTGGGTTTTTAGACACTCACAGTCCATGAGGTCAGGGAGCAGTACCTGTTGCTATTACACGCTAGCTCACTGTAGTCACAGGAAACGGTATGTTTAACAATTAGTGTCCAAAACAATGGAGAATAATTTTGAAAATGCAGGGAAAGCCACGTAAAGGGGGTGCTTTATTTATTACTTCAAATGTAAAAAAGCACAAAAGCAGATGAAGAGAGTGAGTGAGTGAGCAAGTGAGTGATGGGGACGATTAAGTCACAAGATAGGAAACAAGGGGCAATTTAAAATAGAATAAAAAAGAATGCGTCCAAATATTCACTTTTAAAGCAGCATAAATGAAAAACATTTTTCCAAAAACCTGGTTTCAGCTATAATTAATAAAAATATTAGCATAGCGGCACACCACGAGTTTAATTTCTCCGTCCTGCCCCATGCCATGTCTACAGTGGTATTTCTAAGTCAAATACAAATGCCAAAAAATACACTTGGGGGTGGGTGAGGTACTGGGGCTGCAGAAGAACACATTCTGTTGACCTCCTAGTAGTATGCAACAATAATTCAGCAACAAATGCACCATAAAACACGTTAGTGTGCAAGTACTATTTTTTTCTTCATTATTTTTATTATCTTTTTATTTAAATCTTTTAATTTTTTTTTTAAATGTTCATAGAACCCATTTTGTAAGCGCAATAAGACACTCTGGGGTGTGGGTTGTTGCCTGATAAGAGCATTCCCAGGTGCTGAAGGCACTCAGCACAAGCACCTCATGCCTCACGCTGCACCTGGGGTGAACTCTTATCGGGCAACAACCTATACCCCGACATGTCTTATTGCTTACATCCTGATCATGGTACACTTTGAGTCTACATTTCTGGGTGCATATGAGCTGGGCGTTTGAGGTTTCTGTTAGAAATTGCTGCTGCTGAGACTGAGTGCTAAAAGACAGTGAGGGGTAACAGATGGAGAGGAGTCAGTGGACTGAGAGACACTCCATTCAGTAAATAGACTTGGTGACCAGGCCTGTTAAATGGAGCATGGTGGGAAGGGCCCTGGGAATGTAGAGAAGACCTGGGAAGTTGCTGTGAGCTAGTTGCGCAGGGGCTGTCCCGGGGGCTGTTCTGTAGAACATGCTGACAGGGTGGAGGAATGCCCAGGGGAATGTATAGGATTTGGGCAGGGATTCAGGTAGGTATGTGTGTCCCTCCTCATCTCTTTGTCTTGTGGAACAAAAGTAAAAGGAATGTCAAATGTGTAGCCCTTGAGACAGAGGCAAGCTTCCTGATTTTATTTATAAAGTGCATATAGTGGTTCCCCTTGAGGCAGTAAAGTTATGCAGCAGTCAGAGTCCCCCCGACAGTTTGGGCCAAATGTTGGGGACTGGAGTTGGGGATTACCTCAGAATCTGGCATGTTCTCAGCCCCAGGGAGTGGCAGTTTCACACCATTTCACATCCTCACCCTTCAGAAATTTTTCCCATGGGGCATTTTACAGTAGATGTTGGTTTTATAGGGGATTCAGACCAAGACTTGCCCCCACAGGTTGGGGCATTTGAGTGGCTCAGCCTTCCTCTGGGCCAAGGGGCCCCCGAAATCCTGACGAGTACAGACAAAGGCCTCCAGGGTTGCCCCACACTGCCGAGTTCCAGCCCGTTCCACAAACAGGAAATCGTCGAGGCAGTGCACAACTGCCTCATTTCCCACTCTCTGCACCATAACCCAGTGCAAAAAAGTGCTGAATTGCTCAAATACTGCACAGACCACTGCACACCCAATTGGCATGCAGTTAACATAGATTTCCCCTTCAAATTTCATGCCCAACAGCACTCTGTCATCAAGATGAACCAGCAGCAGCCGAAACGCAGACTCAATATCCACCTTAGCCAAAAAGGCTCCCGGGTCTGCAGCCCTAACCATGTTAATGGCCCCATCGAAAGATGCACAATGCACTGATGTATAGGCGGAATCAATGTGGGAGTTAACGGAATCCCCGTCTGGGTAGGAGAGATGACTGATCATGCAAAATTCACCCAACACCTTCTTGAGTACTATGGGTGACACCTTCAAATTGGGTTGAGGAGGGGAAAGAAATGGCCCACTGACCCACCCCAGCTGCCTTTCTTTTTCCAGTTTCTCCCAGACCACCTGCGGGTGATCATGTGCAGAAGTTATCGGCCTTGAAGCCCCGAGCAGGGCCAGAGTAACACAGCCCGAAACCCTCTTTGAGCAAGGCGGCGGCTGGTCTGTCCGGGTACTGGTCTAGCCACAGCTTAAACTTTCCCACCCACACCAGGGTGGGCAGGCTTGTCCCCCTGAGACTTGGGGGTTCTGCTCCTTCTGGCCTGAAATCCTCCCCAGGAGGACCAGGGGCCTGAACACTGTGCGAATGGATGCAGCTGGCTGCATGCCATGCATGCATTACAAAACTGGCATGATGCCTTAGTGCAGCTCCCTTGGTTGAACGCATAACACAGCTGCCCGGGCCCACCCTCTGCCCACTGGGGGAAGGATACCTGCCGGGCTAGGTCACTATCCGTACACAACATCCCGCCTCCCTGCATGACATCCATCAGAAGGTGCATGTTGAGGCGACCCCACCCCCAGGAGGAATCCGCCTGCCGCCGATGCCGAAATTCCTCGTTGTACTCCAGCCAGGCCAACCTCCCTCTCCGTTGGTGTATCATAATCTGATGCATATCACTTGACAGTTCTAACCCTTGGGATGGATCCCCTTGAAGAACTGCCGTGGCGTACACCAGGAATGCCTCAATCCAATTGTCAAACGTACAATGGAACTTAACCTTATCTCCTTTGTCCTTCTTCCCTTCCTCCTGCTCCCCTTCCCGATTCAACAGGGAGAACATGTCAATGTAATCCCGACTCTGAATCTGCTGGCAGACTTTTTATGACCAGTGCATCCCTGCCGGCATGTCTAGACCCACAAAGGAGTTGCTGGTGGCTGCAGGGGCTCGGCGGGGGGCACCAGGGCCCCCGGTTGTGAGGTGTTCACCTTAGCCACCAGTGCCGCTACTACATCTGCCAGCTTCATCAGGCTGTCACACAAGTCCCCCTGTCATGATGGCCCGACCTGTTATACATCATCTGAGGCCCCGCTGGGGCCTCACCTACCCTGAGGGTACTGCCCTCCCGGGCAACGGCCTCCCCTTCACTATTGGAGCTTTCCCCACAAATGGCCTCCAACACCCCCTTACCATCTGGGCCCTTACTTGAAGCCCCCCCCATTCCTTCCTTACCTGCCACTCTTGAAATCTTTGCAGGAGGCATGTTATCCTTCTTCGCTGCACTATCTCCTGTCATGGTCTTCTTCTTCGAAGCTGAGTCTCCCAACACCGATGGGCCGTCCAGCCCATCCAAGCATGCCTCCAGCCAAGCCACCACTTACTCCTTGTATAGCTGCCACACCTGCTCCTCAGTAGCCGCCTGCTTCTTGGCCGTAGGCATCTTCTATCGAGAAGCCATGGTCCTGAAACAACTAATTCCACCCCCCCATCCCCACATATCATTAATAAATGGTCTGTAACTACCACACACAGTATTATAATGTATTGCATTACATTATTTTTTGGGGGGGATACGGCATGGGGAAGATGCATAATTGTCATATATATATATATATATATATCTATATATCTATATATCTATATATCTATATATCTATATATCTATATATCTCTCTATATATATATATATATATAGATATATATATCTAGATATATAGATATATATCTATATATCCATCCACTGAACCCTCTGCCAGAAAGCAGGGTGACCCAGGAGCCCTAGGGTGGGAAATGACAGGCCAGGCACTGAAAATGCCAGAGCTGCACCAGAAATGAATGGGGGAACGTGGGATCATAAGGATGGACATGCTGTCTGCTGGCCTCCCAAGACTGCTGAAACCTGGCATGGGGGGAGTGGGCATGACCCCAGGATAGCCTAAAATCTAGAGACAAACATGACTAGCCAGCAATGGGGCTGTCTGAATGAAAGGAAGCCTGGAGGAAACTGCAGTATCTATTAACAGCACTAAGTCTCTGGGCTGCAGTATCCGATAAACTATCCAGCCTCCTTAGTCCACGACTCTTTCTATCCCTTAGTAGACTATCTGAGGGACACCCAGTATGCATGTCCCCTATCCCCTATTCTTTTCCGCTGGATTACGTCCCTAACCAAACCCACTGCACAGGCCACCCTACGGCGGCTGTTGTGACCAGGTGGGCTGAGAGGCCTGAAGCAACTTCTAGCCCAAGTTGACTGGTCTCCCATTGAGACCGCCCCCAACCTTGATTCAGCCCTGGCCTTCTTCACCTTAATGTGAAACTGGCCACCCTGCTGACAGACAGGCATATGCTGCTGCCCAAAATAAACGTACCTGGGCCACACGCAAAGCAAAGGCCGATCATTATCGGGCCCACTCACCTCATCCTGGGGCAATGCTAGAACCTTCTGGGATAACATCAAACAACTAAATGGTGGTACACGCTCTCCTCTGCCTTCCCAAATCAATATTGAGGGTATTATCTCTACTGATCCTACCCTCATTGCTAACCATCTCAATAAATCCTTTACTGACCTTAGCTTTGTACTCCTAGCAACTTTTGACCCCCCAACTCTCCTGACCCTGCTCCCTCACACGCATCTTTCCACTTCCACCGGTTACTGTCAATGAAGTCAGACCGTATCTGACCAAGGCCCTAAGAAGCAACACCACTGGCAGTGACTCCTTGGACCCCAGACTCCTCAGCCTGGCATTGGACCAGATCATCGCCCCAATCACTAGCCTCTTCAACAAATCACTCTGTCTAGGGCAATTTCCATCTGCCTGGAAAATTGCCACTGTCAGTCCCATACATAAGGGTGGAGCTAGGGCCCTTTCCGATAATTATCGTCCCATCTCAATCCTCTCATCACTCTCAAAAGCCTTAGAGAAAGTAGTATCCTCCCAAATATCTGAGTTTCTTACCAAATACAGTATCCTCTGCCTTGAACAACACGGCTTCCGTGCATACCACCCTCATTGAGTTTTCTAACTTCCTCCATTCCTCCCTGGACTCGGGCTCTCTTGCTGGTGCAGTGTTCATCGATCTGTCAAAAGCCTTTGACACCGTATCCCATCCTCTCCTGCTGGATGCACTCAACCACGCTGGCTTTGCTGCAGGACCCATCTCATGGTGCTCCAGCTATCTGTCTGCCCGGTTCCAGCATGTAAAAATCAATGGCACCCTCTCTGACCTCTGCCCTATCTGATCTGGGGTTCCCCAGGGCTCTATTCTTGGGCCCCTGCTCTTTTCCCTTTATCTCAACACCCTGCCAGGTGCCTGTACTGGTAAACTCCTCCTTTATGCTGATGATGCTGTTATCTTCGCTTCTGACCGTAACCCCACCACCCTCCAAGATTCCCTGCAATTATCCTATAAAGACGTGGAAGCCTGGTTTAAAGAACATAGACTGGTTATCAATCTTAAAAAGACCAAATCTATGATCTTCTCCCACCCCCAAAACAAAGCTAGTAATTTCCAACTTCAAGTCTTCGCCAGCTCTATGTTCCCACTCGAACAAGTTTACACATACAAATACCTTGGGATAACCTTTGACCCTGCCCTCACGTTCCATTCCCATATCTCCGCCTTAGCCTCCACCACCAATATTAGGTTGGGAATCCTTTAACGCCACAAACACTGTCTCCCCGATGCCCTCTGACTCGCAGTTATGTCCTCCATTCTGTCACTTGTTGACTATGGCTTACCAGTCTACGGGGCTGCTGACCAGACCTTGCTAAACAAAATCCGCCTCACCTTAAATAAGGCCTGTCGACTAATCTTAGGTGCTCCCAGACTTACACATACCTGCCATCTTTATTCCCAGGCAAATCTGCTCAATCTTGACGAATGTGTTAGGTATCAAACTTGCATCTTTACAAAAAAAACTCTCCTTGGGCTCTCTCCTCCTGGTTTGACTGCCGTTATCCACCATGTAAACTCACTAGCTTCAACACGGTCCTCCTGTAAAACCAAGTTGAAGGTACCTAGGGCAAGGACCTCTCATGGAGAACGGGCTTTCCTCTACCGTGCCTCTTCTTGGTACAGTTCCCTCCCTGCCTGTATCTCAGACACCCCCACAATCTCTTGCTTTTAAAACTACCCTCCGGAACCACCTTCTCACTACTCACAGCTGTTGCTGTTTCTAAGCTGTCTTGCTCACTCTCTGACAAAGCCCCCTGTTGGCTGCTCAAATCCTCTACCTTCTCTATTCTTGGTTCCTGTTACCTCCCTGTTGACTCCGCTAAAACACACTGTATTGATATCCTATGTTTTTCTGATGTTATTTCCCTGAACAATGTTAACTTCACCAGTCCTGTATGTTGTAAATTGTTGATCTCATTTGTCCTCCTGTATCCTCAAAAAAACTGTACACTGTTTCTCTGTATCAAGTTGTTATCACTGTATTGTCCTCTCTGTGATGAGGTACCTTTGTAAACAAGCCTCTGGCTCAAAGGTTGTAAACTGATGCTTAATAAATAAATAAATAAATAAATTAAAAATAAATAAATGTGGAGGTTGTGGAAAGAAAACCCCAACTCTGTTGAATGGAAAAACTCAGACGCAGTTCCATACTATAACCTTTAGGCTTTGCTGCCTCCTGAATATCAATATAAATATATATAATTTTTTTTTTTAAAGGAGGGGTTCTAGAGAAGGACACAGGGTCCCAGCTCCCTGACCCGGCCCTCTGGAGCAACAAGGCCAGTAACAGGGATGGTGAGCCATTCCACTAGTGCTAAAACGTGTATTGAAACCCAAGAATAAACTGTTTTTTTACATAGAAGGAAGGAACACTGCCACAGTGGAATGTATAAATACTAGGAGGGCAAGCTCTGCTCGTGAGAGTGCTGAGACCTGCCGCCTCTCCTCCTAACCAAAAAAGGCCAACTAGACGCTTTCCTGAACGGAGGGTGACATCTGTACCTGGATCCACTGGAAGGAGGAGAGAGAGAGGGAGCTGTGCTAGGAAACACCTTAAAAGCCTCCCCTGTCTTCTCCCTCCAGCAATGCCATCACTCCCTAAGGGCGGCCATCTGGGGACCTCCTCCTGGACATTGCCAGGCCCAGTGTTCCCCCAAAAGGGGCCTCCCCTATATCTAACCAGGTCCAGGGAGAGGGGGGCCCAGACAACCGGCCAGCTGCTGTGACTGGCTGGCAGCCTCTCTAGTCAGTACTAGGAGTGTGTGAACACCTGTTTTCGAATATTCGGCAGAATATTCAGTATTCAGGGCCAGCATGACCGAATATTCAGCTGAATATTCTTATTCAGCAAAAAAATATAACCCCTTCCCCCCTCACCCTCAGATAGCACCCCCAAGTTTTCCAACCACTATTACAATATTTAAAA
This sequence comes from Neoceratodus forsteri, assembly GCA_016271365.2. Lineage (NCBI taxonomy): Eukaryota > Metazoa > Chordata > Ceratodontiformes > Ceratodontidae > Neoceratodus > Neoceratodus forsteri. The sequence continues at coordinate 103,101,416 of JADMNL010000032.1, read as the reverse complement.
AAAAAAAAAAGAGCAGCAAATTCTTTTTGGGGTGGCCGGTACAACCCCACTCACCTCCACGGCCAGCTGCCAGTTTTTATTACTACATTAACAGTCCTTCCCATGGTCCTTCTCCAGCCCCCGCTGGTTAACCAGCAGCAACTCCGCCTCCCACCACATCCTGCTGCACCGAACAAGATATATACATGTAAGAGGGGCAGAGCAGCTAGTTTATTTCTCCATAGCGTCGTTCGTTTTTTGCTAATGAAATTGTACTCATGCACTTATGTAGAAAACGTGCTGATCATGTGATCAGCTCCTTCTCTGTATAAGCATAAGCAGGTGCAGTTTCATTCACAAGAAGGCAGCTGGCCATGGAGGAGGGCGGGCTGTGCCAGCTTGATTTTTATTACTTTAGTATACTTGTTTAGGTGCAGGCAGGGTGCGGGGGTGTGGAGACAGGGGCTGCTGCTGGCTACCGGGTGTGTGTGTGTGTGTGTGTGTGTGTGTGTGTGTGGAGGAGGAACATGGGGAGGACTGTTAACTTTTAATTTAGTAATGAAAACTGGTGGCCGGCCATGGAGGCGGCTGGGGTCGTGCCCCAAAAAGAATTTGCTGCCTTTTTTTTTTTTTTTTTTTAATATGTTAGTAGTAGTTGGAGAACTTGGGGGAAGGGGGTTTTGGGTGATAGCTGAGGGTGGGTGGAAGGGGGGTTATATTATTCGCTGAATACGGTGAACTATTCATTATTCAGATTCCAAATAATGAATAGCTCATTATTCATGGTATTCAGGAAATAATATCCGTTATTCGCATAGCCCTATTCAGTATACATTGAATCATTCTTCACACATTCAGTCTTCATACATTCACTCTACACATTCATTTTTTTTTTTTTGACCCCAAGTATTCAAGATGGTCATTTTATGACTGCTCTTATAAACATGACATGTAGCAGTTATAGTATATTGGTTAAAATGTCATTTTGCACCACAAGTGTGAAAAGACATCTCTTCCAGGATTTAAAAAATGACACCTGTCACATTTATGAGGTGGTATGGAAAAATGGGTATGTTGAAAGTTTGGTGTCAGAATATTGAAAATTGGCACAGTTATGAGTGAACATTGAAATACTGCAACGTTCAGACATAACTTAGCCATTTTATTGTATTTGTACACCAAATTGTCATCACAATCTTACTACCCCAGCTCATGAACCCCGTAGGTGCATGTTTTCAAATTCCTGCCAAAATGTGATTCTGCACCATCAAAACATCATTCTGCTTCACAGGTGCAAAAACGCATCTTGGCTGGGATTGGAAAAATTGCAGCTATCACATTTATGCGATGGTGTGAAAAAAAGAGCTAGGTTGAAAATTTGGGGTCAGAATATTAAAAATTACCAAAGTTCTGGGCGAGCATAGAAGAATTTCAATGTACACTTGTAACTTTGTCATTTTTGCATACTTTGAACTCACATTTTCAACATAGCCTTCTTATGACCCCAACCCATGAATAGTGGTGGTGAAAACTGTCAGATCTTGTCTGATAGGTAATTTTGCCATGTGACTAAGAAATTGCATTTCAGACCTGATTTGCACAATGCCACTACTATTGGTCATAAGGTGGGGTCCCAAAAAGACCATGTTGAAAATTTGGGGTGAAAATATGCAAAAACGACAAAGTTATGCCTCAAAGTAGAAAACCCCACTAAAATACATTGAACCACACTTTCCTTGTTTCTCATATTGCAGTCGCTGGTTCCAGCAGCAAGACGTGTCATTGATTGGAGAGTGGCTCTTCTCCCTGTGACCTGTTCAGTTGAGCAAGGGTGTATGGGGGTGTACTGGGGGTGTGGGGTGGTTATTGCTGAGTGGGAGGTCGGTGTGGCAGGAATTAGATTGGTGAGGGACCATTTTCTTTTTTACAGGTTTAAAGATAGGCAAAAAAACATTAAGGGGTGGTTTTCTTTAGTACAGCTCACAGGACAGCAATTGGAGGTTGGGGTGCCACTAGACACCAGGGGAATATATAAAAGGGCATGGGTATCAGAGGGCAGGAGGTGCCACTAGATACCAGGGAAAATTATGTAAATATAGGGATGGGGATCGGACGGTGGGGGTGCCATTAAACCTAGGGAAAAGTACATAAATATGAGTTATTATACACACACAGGACCAGTGATCGGAGGGCAGGGGGTGCCACTAGACACCAGGGAAACATTATACAATTGTGGGAATGGCAATCAGATGATGGGGATGCCACTAGACACCAGGGAAAAATTATATAAGTAAGGATGGTAATCAGAGGGGGGAGACGCCACTAGACACCAGGGAAACATTACATATGTAGGGATGGCAATCGGAGGGTGGAAAGTGCCACTAGGCAGCAAGGAAACATTATACGTATGTATATGTGTGTGTATATATGGAGGATGGTGATCGAGGGGGGAGGTCAGGGTGGCAGGGATCAGATCAGCAAGGGACCGTTTTCATTTTTACAGGTTTAAAGAAGAAAAAAAAAAGCAGCAAAGGAATTTTCTTTATTACAGCTCACATCATTTCCATCATCTCTTTTTTTTTTTTTTTGACTTACTATGCTTTTATTCTTCTGGTAGACAACCCCCTTCGGCCGCCCCTTGCTGCTGCAGTAGAGCCGGAAGCCATCCACATGCAGTGTCCCTTGGATAATCCCCCAGGGCAGAGCTGTCAGAGTTTCCCCTTGTAGCCCGACGGTGCTCTGTCACTTTTGTGCACCGGGACCCCCTCGTGTTCGCTGCAGCTGGGAAGGCATCATGCTGTACACCAGAGGCCTTTTTTCTTGCTTGGAAAGTGGGGGACATGTCACATTGAGCACTGTGATGCAGCCGCATCATGTGCTCTGACATCCCCCCAAGGAACAATGCTCAGGCGCTCCGTTAGCGATGCATCCTGTGGTCACCCAGGAGCCTGGACCAGAAACACACAACCCCCCCAGAGGTGAAGAGCATGCAATGGCCACTCAGTTCATCCCTGCCGATCCTTAAGTGTCCCGAGTTCATTCCCGAACCTGGGTCGCCCACGGAACAGTGGTAAATTTTTCTGTTGTGTCAACGGTCCGGCTATTTCCATCACCTCTTAAAAAAACTATATGACAGTTCCAGCACCTCTGTCCTCTTTCTCCATTGACTACTATGGGAGAGTTCCACCACATAGAAATGACTGTTTTACCACCTAGAAATCTAGATGCGAGTTTCCTCACCTACACATTTCCAATTTCACCACCGGATAAAATAAAATCTTGTGAATTTATTAGGATCATTGGCTTACTATATATTGATGATTGAAAATGGGTGGGGCAGTATTTGTGTGGCAGGAAAGCACATGTTTTGGTTTGTGTTTATGGAGGGGAGGGGCAGGCAACAGTTCTGTCAACTCTCAAGTGCTACACCTCTACATGTAAATGGGGCATATGCACCTGTATTATACCTGCTGTAGGAGTGAATTGAATCTGGAGCTGACTTCTATGGAAGGGTTGAAAGCTGACAATGTCTACCCTGGAAAGGGGATTTTGCAAGTCTGGGGCACTTGGAGATGACTTCTGAATGAACTGTGTAAAATCCTCCAGCCTCATTCCTTGCTGTCATAGCTCTTTTTTTTGTATTATCTTTTTACCACCTGCCCCTGCCAGCCTGACTGGCCTCTCCTTTGGGCAGCCAGTCCCTGCCATTGCCATGATCCTCTGTCTGCTGCCCTTTATCCTACAACCCTTACCGACCCACCATATGCCTTTGATTGGGGGGGGCCCCTACCTGTGGGGGACTACCAGGAGGGAGACTTCAGTGCCTGTAGGCACCTTCTTTGATCTTCACTGGGGTGGTGAGGATACAGTACAGGGCTTTCCTGGGCTATTGCAGTGTCGGGAGGATGGTCCCGCCATCATCCGGTGGCCAGGTGGCCATTTTCTGTTGTTCTTTCTCCCTGCCCACATGACAGATGCATGCTGTGGTGTCCCGGCTGCTCACTTATGCAGCATGTGGTCACCCATGCTGCACAGCACGATACCATACCCGGCTGCCAGAAGCTGCCAAAGGGCAGTGCATCCTTGACCCTCCCCCTCGGGAGGAGGGCGTCCAAAGGATGCTCTTGAGTCCTCCCTGCCAGCCTCTGCTCCTGTCACCCTGAGTTTGGGATGCAAACTTGGGTCACCAGTTTGATAGCTCTTTTTTTTTGTTTTGTTTTAATGTTGGCTTGTCCACCCTCACCCCCAAAATAGTTGTATTATATTGGTGGCCCCTGACCCCCAAACCATAATTAGGTGGGGCAATACTCAAAAATCTTGGCTTGTTTAGGCATCCTCTCTACTGGAGCGTGCTCACTCCCATTCTTCAGTACCATTGGGAGGTAGTATAGTGCAGTGGTTTAAGGCTCTGAGCTTCAAATCTGGAGACCTGGGTTTGAATCCTATAGCCCCCACTTGCATACTGTGTGACCTGAGTAAGTCACTTTAACTTACCTGTGCTCCCAGGTCACACCTGTAAACAAGCTTTCAGCTTAGTGTGCCACTCCTGGTTAAACAATTGAAAAAAACCAAATGGAAAAACAAATTAGTCATATAGTTATGAGCCCGTGCATAAATGCGAAGGAGAATAGCATCTTTTATGAGGTTAGGCAGACTGCCTAATCAGCCTAGGTGACAACCTAGGATGTGTAAACTGCGGCACTCTGTTGTAAAGTTGTAGAATACCTAAGCTACAGCTTACATTATGAGAGGATGCAGCAATACACAAACCCCTTCCAAAATCCACTCATCTATGCACAATGTGGGAAAAGGCCCTTCCCATGTGGGACAGAGGGCCTCTGAGTCCCCCTCTTCTGCAAGGAAGTTGAGGGGGGGTGGCAGTCAGTTAAATTTTTCGTATTTCTTGGAAAGTTGTTAAATCTGACAGTAGGGAAATCCAGTCTTGTTCTGTACCACTCTTAGTCTGTTAGGCAGTGCAGAGCCAAAAACATAAATATTAAAGCCACAGAGAAGCTGTATGATTCATATTTTATTAATGTGTGCAGCGGGAGGTTTATTGCATTTTCATGTTAACATTTCTAATGTGTGTTGAATGGATTTGGTTTACATATACAGAGCCCTGATTGTAGATCTTAGACTATTTAAAAAAGAAGATGGGTAAGGAAGAAATGGAGTTTAGAAACATAGAAGCAATAACATGCAGAAGAAGACCGATGGACTGTACAGTCTGCTCTGGTCCTACTTAATTCCATCCAATCTATCACTGGGTGGGTTTATCCTGAACCCTCATTAGCACCTCAGTCTGTTAGTAGCTTTACTGCCTCACACCCTTACCTGCTCCCGCTTAAATCAACTCTTTATATCTGTCCCACCACATCCTGAATTCTTGCACCATCAGTGCCTCAACTACTTCCCTTGGCAAGCTATTCCATCCATTTATCCAAGACCATTTCCATGAAGAAGTACTTCCTTACATCTCTCCTGAATTTAGCCCCAGCTAATTTGTATTCTTGCCTTCTAGTGCATGTCCCTTTGCTCCCGTTTGAACAGTTTTTGACAGTGTATCCTGTTGATCCTCCTGAAGTATTGAAATGTTCATATCTGTCCTTTCCCTTCTTGCTTCAAGCAAGTACATGTTCAGATAGCCTAATACTTTCTCCTAAGGCTTTCACTGCATACCATGAATCATTTTGGTGGTCCACTGCTATATTGTTCCAGGTGATCTGTCTTTCTTAATATGAGGGCTGCAGCATTGCACAATTACTTTATATGTGGCCTTACCTGGGACCTGTAGAGGGGTAGGATCACCTCCTGGTGCTCCTACTGGTGAAGACTGCCAATACAACCCAGCATCCTGTTGTCTTTCACATGTGCTTTATTGCACTGGAATGATATCTTAAAGGTGACCTGCACAGTTTAGCTGCAGCCTGTTCCCCTTCCCACATACCTTGCCATGCTGCTGTAGGAGTCAAAGGCTGTTATAAGCAAAAATTTTTGGTGCTATAGTTATAATTTAAATCAATGCCAAACTATACAGCCGAACCCAGAAGTGCTGTGCGGGTACCAATCGAATGTACACAAAGGGTGGGATATTCAAAAGGGTTGCGCCATGTGCAACAGGGTTGCGCATGCTCAAGTCCTACATTGCGCCATTCTGCGATATTCAGCAGGAGGCAGTTGCGCCACTGAAAACAGGTTGAGCAACAGTGCAATGCGAAAGAATGAATGCTCAACAGGAGGGGGAGGAACCATGCATAAACTGCACAGCCCGATATTCAGTCGGGTTGTGCAGAGTTGTGCAGGCGCAACCCCCAACCTGCGCCTGCACAACTTTGAGCCAAAAAAAAGGATCAAGTTGAGGGCCACCCACAGGTGAGCTGCTGTATTGCAGGGCGCAACACAGCAGCTGCCACCCGTGGCTGGCCCCCAACTCAGTCCCTGTGCCCCCCACCAGCCCAATTGTGGGCATCAATGTGGCCCCCCCTCCCGTTCACATCCCTGGTGGTCCAGTGGACCGTAATGCCCGATCGCGGGCATAAAATTGTTTGCCATGTCACTATATTCACAGAGTGTTGATGCTGGGTGACAGCAGGCCATGGACCTTAGAAAGGAAAATGTTTTGATTATTTAAAGTGTTTAACATTTTATTTTAGGCAGAACTCAAGAAGAAACATTAAATATTAAAGAGAAAAATATATCGCAGTGTAAGGTACAATACTGTATTACTCCTTTTCTGGATATGTAATTACTAAAAATTGTTTCTGAATAATCATAAACATGTTAGTAATATAAAGTTCTATTTTTTAAGGTAAAATCAATTAAAGCTGTCCCCTGAAGAAGCCAGACAAATAATAGTGAAATGTTGTGGCGAATGCCAATAAAAACATTAAGAAAATTAAGAAGCTCTAAGTGAATATTTTTTGAGAGGGTATCCAGTGATTATAGCGACTGTAAATGAGCAGTTTTCAAAAGAGTGACTCGTTTACAGTGCTATCGTGTTCGGATACCCTGTAAGGGTAGTGATGGAATGCGAACCCGACAGTAGGGATGAGCGAGGGAGGGTGACTGGAAAGGGAGGGATATGGATGAGAAGGGGGAGGGATTTGAAAAAGGGTTTGTGTCGGGTAGTGTGCCATGCTGCCACCAAGCTAGCCATATGGTGTGGTGGTGAGGGTGGCTAGCTTTGGTGCAGTAGCTACTGGGTTTGGGGCTGGGGAATATTTTATTGCTGTCATAGCGTTTTTTTATTTTTCAAACCGTCTCCCCCTCCCCAACAGGCACCCCCTGGATTTGATTATATTTAGAAAGGGGGGTGCGAGGGGCAAAGCTCCCCATGAGGGAGGTGCGGGGGGGGGTGCAGCCCCCTGCATAAATACTGTTTTAAGTTGCCAGATGTGTTGTCACCCACATGTGTGCATCGCCGTTGTGCTTTTTAGCAATGCACACACACTCTAATGGCAATCGCTCTTTTGCAATTGCCTTTATGACATGGAACCTTTTGAGAGCACCCCCTTTCCTCTGCACCATCAGTTACTCCCATGGCAACAGACTGTGATGTCATAGCAACGGACAATGACTTGAAATAGGGAGTAAGCTTTAGAGGCAGATGAACTCAAAGGGATGAAGATCACATATGGCTTCATGGAAATTTCCTCAGTAATAAATAGGGCGGAGAACTCTATAGAATATATATGGGATACGCGTTGAATTGTACTCTTGTTTTTCAAAGTGTCTTTCTTGATGCTTTGGCAGCACTTTAATGTACACCTTAGGGTGTGTTATTACACTTATAAAAGAGGTCTTAAAAAACAAAATATATAAAAAGAACATAATTTTTGTGGCCAGGCATTAAGCAATATCACAACAAGTCATGTTGTGGGTCCTAGCCAGTCATAGCTCTCTCTTTTATCTACCCAATATGGAAATTAAAAGGGCCTAGGGGGGAGTATGAAAAAGATAAGGGGGTCATCTATTTATTATTCAACCATGAGGATGTTAGAATGGGTCTAGACAGGGTTGACTTTGCCCTGCAGACCTTGCACTGACTCCTGCCTATGGGTATGTTATGGGAGTTAGATATTAATCTTTTAAAACGTGCACATAATCTGGGCCTGTGGTTCAGTGGGATCAGGAGTAACCTAGAGACTGGGAGTCCCTGAAAATATGGGAAGTACCCGATGTGGCAGTGAGGTGTTCTCTTTTGGAGGGACTGGGGAGTTGAGCAGGTCAAATGAAAACATTTCAGTGATGCTGCAGCATGCCTTGGAATCTGGGAAGATGTCAAAAAGATGCTGACTGGACCAAACCACCCCCTAGAGAAACTGCATTATTAATTTGGTTTTATGTTTGTAACTGGTTTTCTTTTAAACTGGCTCAAGTCATAATTTTATGTCATACTGTATATGTGACAATGTTGAAAATCCTGTAATCTTTTCTTGCCCCTGACTTCTACGGCACAGTCACAGCCCCAATCACAGCAAACACAATACGGGAGCTCCATTCAGATCTTCTGTGATTCATGTTAGCATGGGCATGCCTGTTGAACCTCTCCGTCTCCAATAATGTATGTTGCCACTGCCTTCTTCAAATTGGTAGAATGAATAAATGAAATTTGGAAGACTCCTTTTAGTAAGCAGAAACTTATGATATACCAGAAGATTTTGATCAATGATAAAAACTGGGGCTAAAACAATTGGTTAAAAAAAAAAAAATAACTGAATGCCTTTAACAATTTCGGATCCACAAATGATTCAGCTTTATTCAGGTCTTTGAAGCTGATATTATTTTGAAGTTTGAAATTTTAACTAGTGTTTAGGCCCCAAATTGCAACATGTCCCTGTAAACTAGGCCCCTACTAGGGATCCCTTTTCTGGTTCTTTGAACTGGTACTGGAACAGCCTGGCATAACAAAACAAACACATAAGGAGGCAGTCTTGTTTATTGGTTAGAGTACTAACTTTGGAAGTAGGACACCCAGGTTCAAATCTCACGAGAGCCATTTACATGTGGTGTGACCTTGAGCACGTTACCTAACCTCTCGACACTCCAGTTCATCCAGCTGTAAAACTGGGTAAAAACTGGAGTTCACTAAAAACAAAATGCTGCACAGGCATCTCAGGGAAGCTGTACTGGGTAAAAGACATTGCTAAAACCGGTAGCTTGAAAAAAACAAAACATTATATGAACTGGTGTCCCCCACTAATGGCCAGGTAGCCACTCTAAAGTCTGGATCTGGACAGAACAAAGATGTTTGCACAGCTAAGTCTGTACACAAACCTTAGCTCATCAATTGGTTAATCCCAGAATCAGATTTATAATCCATTTGTTATGGTAATGCTACAGTTGGACAATAGGTGGCAATGTTGCACTTTTGAAAACTACTAGGATCAGAACTGTCGCACCATATCATTATACAGAAGGTAAATACCAAATTTAGTTTAGCTAAAGTATACTATGGATTTTAATATGATTTACATTCTAATTAGTAGTGCTGATATTTATTTTGGTTTTACCCTTATGAATAGTAGAGTAATCACTATGGTGGCAGAGGCTAATCTAATTTGAGCCAAAACAAACTGACACACTGGAGGCTGGTTGTCTAGGTGATGCCAACATCATTTAGCATCAGAAACTCACAAATTAAATACAGAGTAATGTTTCTATTGCTGCCATTTATTGTCTGCCAGAGCCTCGTTTTTTGTCTAAAAAACATAATACTCTAAGAGATGAGCATACTCAATGGACTGAGCATATATTTCTGCCTATAAAATGTCATGTTTCTTATTTGCTGTGGATGCTGCTGTTCAACACTTTGTTGGGCAAAATTCCACCAGTCTTGTTCTTTAAGTTCACAGCATATTTTGCCCTTAAAGAAAAACAGCATAAATTCTCCAGTCCTCCCCCAGCTGCATTACAAAGCCTTGATTGGATTTTTTTTTAATTCATAGTTTCTGTGTTTTTTTCCTCCCCCGTTTCCTGGGGCCCCAGTACATGGGCAACGTGCATGTGTGGAGGCGCATGCATGCCCCGTGACACCAGCTCAGTCCCTTCCGCCCCTCCCTGTGGCTACCACCGGATCTCCCTCAGGTCGGCACCACCATCCGTTCTTCATTGAGTGGCAGCCAGTGGCTGGGGAGTCTCCAGTCCCTCCCAGGAGGAGACAGCTGCCTTGCGGTGGCTTGATTTCACTCCTCCTCCTCCCCCTTCCCTCTGGCTGACCTCTGACAACCTGATCTCATTCCCAAACCTGGGTTGCAGGTGCAGCACGAGGTGTGGCATCCAGCACTTCAACCCTCAGCACTACCGGGCCGGACTTGATTTGCATTTTAAATATTAATATATATTTTTAAATATCTTCAGATATTTTTTTTGCTCTATACTGTCTGTCCTTAGCTTCCAGTTTAAAAAACTGCCTGCAGTCATCTCCTGGCTGCCATGCACATCCCTTGATTACTGTAGGCTATTATGCCCTGCTTGCTCAGCCATTGGTCAGGAAAGCACATTGGCATACAGAAAATGAGGGATGCAAGCAGAAGCATGGGTTGTTGCAGGCAGTCTTTAAAACCAGATGCCACAGACCAACTGAGTAAAAATAAAAATTATATTAGAAGCTATTTTAAAAATGACTTTTATACTTAAAATGCAAATCAAGACCTTGCAATGCAGAAGAGGAGGCCTGGACAATTTATGGTGTCTTCTTTTACAGTGATTTTCTAAGGTTTCGCAGATGCCTTTTTTGCATGGTATGCCATTGCTGCCCATGCTTCAGACATTGAAGCTGCAATTTGTTTTGTAAAAAAATCTGTCATTGTCATTTTTATGTTGGCTCATGCTTGTGTGCCAGCCAACATATCGTATTAGTAGCAGATTTGGAGGTGCGGTCACTGGGCGAATGCAGGGCACGCATCAGTAGGTGCGTCCCTCATTCCCCAATAAGGCAGCATGCAGGCACCACACCAGCAACACGTAATGTGGTGAGCACATCTAAGGAAAGGTCCGCTGCAATGAGAGCCAAGCTCGTCACGCAGCGGCACCTCCCAACGTGCCTTTCCTGGTGAAGCATTCTAGTAAACATGGCGGCAGTGACTGCCGCCACTGCCTGTCACAATGCCGACTTCAGGGGTACCCAATCCCCTTGTCACTATGCCCTGACCTAGTCCATATGCCGATGGGGGAGCCCACTCCCTGTCGGCATAATTCCCCCCCATTTGTTGTGTGCCGAGGGGGGTGCCCAATCCCCTGTTGGCTCTAGTCCCCCTTCAGTATGTGCTGATGGAGGTACCCAATCCCCCATTGACTAGCCCCCCCAAACACTCAGGTGGCATGCTGGGAGCCCACCCAGTGTGCCATAAAAAAAAAAAAAGGCCTGAGATGTTTTTTTTTTTAACCTGTAACAGAAGAAAACCGTCCCTCATGGTCTATCCTGCTCCCTTCCCCAACCTCTGCCCACCTTCTGCACACCCTGCCTCCCAACACCCCCCTTACCTCATGCTTGCCTCCGGAGTCCGGCGCGACGATCTTCGGTGGACTGGGAACACGTCTACACTCTTCAAAGCCGACCGCGAACTGAAGAAATGCTGGTAAGCTGTATAATGGCATAAATAGGGTTTTTTTCAACTTTGGTGCATATCTTGGGCATTTTTTGGGACTTTTTGCACCAAATTTTCAACATGGGGTTATTGGGGCCCTTCCTCAAGAATTCAGTCACTGTCGTAGCACTATTCTGTCCCAAAAGGTGATTTTGCAGGCACTGCGTGGAATCGCCTTTTGGGACCGAGTAATGAAAGACTGTGCCACTGTTCACGAGGTGGGCTTTCAAAAAGCCTATGTTGCAAATTTGGTGAAAAAAATCCAAAAAATTACTGTTTTATGAGCGTGCGTTGCTCAGTTTCCATGCACACTCGTAACTTTGTGAATTTACAATATTTTCACTCCAGATTTTCAACACTGGCATTTTATCACACCTCCTTATGAACAGTACAGCTGTCATTTTACATATCCTGGCTGAAATGTGTTTTTGCACTTCCAGCGCAGAATAGTACGGTCACTGTGCAAAATCAGTTTTTCGGGACAGTTTGAGAAAATGGCACTGGCACTGTTCATGACCAGAGGTCCTAAAATGCATATGTTGAAAATTTGGTAGTGAAAGTCCATAAAGTGACTATGTTACAAGCATGTGTTGCGCAGTTTCTACGCACCCTTGTAACTTCACAAATTTGCAATAGTTTCATGCCAGATTTTCAGCACTGGCATTTTTTCACACCTCCTTATGAACAGTACAGCTGTCATTTTTCATATCCTGCCCAAAATGTGTTTTTGCACCTGTGGTGCAGAATAGTGTGTTCGCTGTGGGAAATCAACTTTTGGGACAGATTAACAAAATCACAGTGCCGAGGTTCATGAGGGGAGGTCCCAAAATACCTATGTTGAAAATGTGTCTCTTCAAGGTGGGGGTGAGGTTGACATCAGTTCAGTACTCCACTGCCATTCCTATTATGCATCTCTAACTCCTGCACTATCAATGCCAATGCCAGCGAGACAACATTCGGCATTGACAAATGCGTGTTTTTCATGTTTTAGCAGCACTTTATTTCTGCCCGCCCTCCAATTTTGTGTGCGCAGCCACACCCCCAGAATGATGTCATACAAGGGAACTATCAATGTTTTACATACAGCAACAAGGAATTCTGGGTAAATTTTAAATTGGCTTAAATGTTTGTTACTCAGAGGTGCAGTCCCTTATTTCGGTAATGGTGACTGCAGTACAGCACTTAATATGTAGAAATATTTATTTAAAAGTTTCACTAGAAAAGACATACTGAACACATGTTTCACCAGAAAAGATATACTGAGCAAATAAGCTAATTTCCTGATGCGTCCTGGAGTAGAGGGGAAAGGGGTACACAGTAAGCACATATGTAGCAAGGCATTGTGGGTACAATAAGAAGTTGTTTTCCAGCTTCCTTACGATGAGATGCAGATTCACATTTCTGTAGTGGCTTCGACAATAAAAGCTATCATATGTTTATTTGCAAAACAAGGCCGTGTGCATATAGGATCTAGCTGACAACATTTCTTTACTGAGATATGTAGTCTCCTATTTCTGTAGTGACCACAGAAATAGTTGATTTTTATGTCTACCTAATCAAAGTGCAGTCTATTTTGATAGTGTTTCCAGCAGTACAGTCTGTAGTAAAGTTTCTGGAAAATGTCTTTGTGATGTAGGTAGGTCAAAAAGATAATTTATCAGTCTATGTAGATGTTTGTCTTTTACTGCCTGCTGGTGAAGTGACAGGTCTGAAGTGACAGCTCCTGTCAGAATGTGGGAGCGTAATGATACATTTCTATGTTTATGTTATGGGGCCTGAATGACTGTAAGTAGTTCAGGAGTGTAATTATGGGTCAGAATACTTTTCTTCTTCTTTGGTGTCAAGCTTATGCTAGGAGTCCCAAGTTGTGAAAGAAAAAGGATGCCTGCAATGCCAAGACTGACCAAGAGAGGTATCAGTTTCAAAACTTTGTTTCCCTTACTGATGTCACGGTTGAATGTTGCAGTACTGAGGAAAAAAAGGGGTCAGGGTTATGCAAATGAAGTGGAGCACAGAAATAAAAACATTTTTTCCATGGAAAACAGCACTTTTTGGCAGTTTGAATGGTAGGAGATTGATTTACAACTCCTACAGATTACTACTTCTGTTTGTTGTGGCAAACCTTAGAAAATCACTTTTGGATGATAGGAAACAGTTTTCAGTGTATTTGTGTCTACCTTTAAACTCTCTCTTGTCACTTCCCTTCAGTGGCATCCATTCTGCGGCAATAACGTGGTGTTTTCTGGACTGAATTGGCTTTATTTTTATATAGTAGCATACACTCAAGTACTCAAAGCATGTTACAAAAGAATACCTTACATATATGACACAGAATAAACATAACAACAAAACAAAGCATCAACAAAGACATGAAATTAATAACCCAATGATTATGTAATAGGGCCAGTGTAGGCCTGATTGCACAGTCACGTCTGGGTCTCAGCTTTGAAATGGCTCTTCAAGATGATATTGCGGACATGCAGAGAAAGAGAGTCCTACAGGATTGGGGCCACCAAAGAAAATGCTCTGTCCCTGGCTGTTTAGGTTTTGTTAAAGAAATAATTTGTAATACTTTTTTTTGCTGTCGCTGTGTCTTCCTTGTATTATCCTTCAGTTTTACACTTCTAAGACTCCTGGACATTATATGAGGAGTATAGCTCTGTTCAGTGCTAGTCATTTGGCTGTGTGAGGAATGCAGGAGCTGACATCACAAAACCCCTCCAAATCAATGAACTAGTCATCGGTAAGCACAGAAGTGGGAGAATCAGTGGCTGCACAAAAGTAATAAACATTTGTTTAAGAAAAAAATCTACCAAAGGGTGTTGGATGAATGGATATAGGTGAAAGGAAGAAACAAGAGGGGTCTTGAATGTAGTCAAATGGCAAGGCAAGACACTTTTATTTGTATTGCATTCTGTTCCCACAGGGCTCAAGTGCTGTGTAATAAATTAAATCACAACACAGAGATGCAGTTTGTAACAGACATAACACGGATGATTATTAAAACATGTAAGCAGAATCTAGTAAGCCATGACTAAGACTAACTTCCCAATAAAACACATAAAGCCTGCTGAAAAGATGAGTATGTACTACCTTTTTAAATGCCTCCCTAGAGGCAGCAGATTGCAGGCCTGGTGGTAGGGCATTCTAGATCACCTGCATAGCCACTGAAAAGGCTCTATCCCTGGACTCTCAGGTGCAATCTTGGAATGCCTAGCAAACTCTCCCTCAGAAAAGTGGAGAAGGCAGCCTTACCTATAGAAAGCCAAGCGGACTTTTAGGTAGTCAGGCAGCTGCAGCTTGTGTAGGGCTTTGAAAGTTAAAGGTAACAAAGCAGCCTTGAAAAGGGCACACAAATGAACTGATAGCCAGCACAGTTTATGTAAAACAGGCGTGATATGCTCAGAGAAATTAACTCTAGCAGTCGGCCTGGCCACAGCATTCTGGACCAGCTGCTGGAGGTGCATCATCTTGCCGGTTAGCCCTAGTAAAGAGTGTTGCAGTACTTAAGCCTCAAAGTAACAAAAGATTGTACTAGGATCATCAGGTCCTTGTGCACCAGATACATTTTAATCTGGGTGATATTCTTCACTTGGAAAAAAAATAATCCCCATTTGTCACCACCACCTTATATTTGAGTGAAAGCTTACAGTCCAGGATGAGCCCCAGATTCTTCACCCTATCCACAGCTCACAGTCTCCTACTGTTTAGAGATGGGTACCTAAATAATTCACTGCTTATTGCCAACCCACAAGGACCCAGTTCCACCAGCAGTACCTCTGTCTTGCCCAGATTTCAGCGCAGTCAGCCAGCATTTTCTATTTGCATTTAACAGGTCCTAGCCAGCAGCAGCTCTTTGTATGTGATGAATTTGTCACATTCCCACTTGGGTATTTGAGGTTTGTAAATCCTGTATAAAGTGTTGCTGGCTGAGACCTTTACAGAGGGAGTCAAATTAAAATAAGAAGTTAATTAAATTTATGCAACATTTATCTTGAATGAATGTATGACTTTTCCCTTTGTCCCCGTACAGCACTTTGAAATACTGTCACGCCAACTATGAATGCTTCCACTGTGTGTTTGAGAAACGTCATGATTGCCAACAACTGACTTCACATTTGCTCTGTTTGGGATACACAGTCAGTTGTCAGGGGAAGCACTATGATGTCATACGTGTCCCCTACATGCACGACAAAGGTTAAAGACACAAGTTACAAACGGGCAACTTTCAGGAGTCTTCGGTTCTATGGACTCAAATTAAATCAAAGGGTTAACCTTGGCACCATGTCATGGCACCTCTAGCGGCAAAGTCCTAACTTTCCAGGTGTAACAGAGGTGCAGTTATGCCAGCACTGCCTTGGGCAGTGCTCTATCGGTAGCTGGTGCTGCACAATGCTCCGAGCACAACAGAGTGTGTCCACACAACTGAGCCAGGCAGTGGCTGCAACAGTGTCAGAGGAGAGTGGCACAGGATGCCAGGAGGCAACGGTGTAGCAAGAGAAATAAAATCTGCAAGCCCAAACTCTCTGGTGTCTCTTTATGACTCCACTTCCCCGTTGTAGACATGCCCGTATTTATTACCCAGACTCCCTGTGCACACCATGATGTACTTCAACAACTACACAGTATGAGCAAAAAATACAGCAGCACTTAGTTTTATGCATTTAAAGGGGAACTGTCATCGCTAAGAACCCTGCACCCAAGTGTGGAGCTGGTCCCAATTTGCACTTTGTGTGCAAAATCTTTTTTTTACTTACTGTGTACTGTAGTAGATTGCATCAGACTAATTTTACTTACCTCCAGGCTGACATTTTGTGTAACTATAAATCCCAGAATCCCCTGCAGTTGACATCAGAGTAAGGCTGCAACAGTGGAAGATTCAATAACCTACAGTGCATGTTAAAGCTTTTATAATCTTCGATCACTTGTTTGCCAATCTGCTGTTCTCCTGGGGCTAAGTACAATCCTCTGTGACTGTACTTATCCCCAGGAGGACAGTAGGAGACGCAAACAAAAGATCAGTGCTTATATAAACTGTAACATGCACTGCAGGCTATTGACTCTCCAACTGCTGCAGCCCTACCATAATGTCATCTGCAGGGATCTGGGATATGATTCGAAAATGTCGGTTTAAATAAATAAATTAGTCTCATATAATTACTATACTAAAGTAAACATTAAGTAAAAAAAAAAGAATGTTTGCACATGTAAATTGGGAATATACTCTCGCTGGGGCATGGAGCTCTGTGCTGACTGTTTGCCTTTAACATTTTGTTAAATTCAAACAGGGTGAAACATTTATACTATAACACTAG
Source organism: Neoceratodus forsteri (assembly GCA_016271365.2). Classification (NCBI taxonomy): domain Eukaryota; kingdom Metazoa; phylum Chordata; order Ceratodontiformes; family Ceratodontidae; genus Neoceratodus; species Neoceratodus forsteri. Next base: position 103,084,534 of record JADMNL010000032.1, on the reverse strand, counting down.
TAAGGGTGAATATCAGCCAGCAGGAGTAACCAAGATCAGTGGTCAGGGACCAGAACGTCATACACATCTCCATTCAACTTGTAAGCTGTCCTTACTTGATGAATGCAGTTCTTCAACCATGGAGGGGGGTATGGTGGATGGGGAGAGCCACACTTCTTATCACAAGCTTAAGTTGCTTCGCCAACCACTTGGAGCGTTGCAGGTGGTGGGGAGTATCCAGACATGGGAATATAATGCCTGCAGTGTTCTGGCTGCTCACCATCACAGTAGTTCAGAGGAACAGTTTTCATTTACCACACACTACGCCGCTGATGCATCGACACAATCTACTCCTCATGGATCAGCAGTGCCACACTACTCAGAGTGGTATAGCAAAGTTTGTACAGTTCTGCTACAATTAAAAAACAAAAAACAGATACTTCTTTACAAACAGCAACTGCTCAAGAGGGCCCTTATAGGCGTTGCCCAGGTATGGCTTCTTAGATGGTAATTAAGAAACAAAAGATTATAGTGTGTAGGTTTCTGTAAACATCCCTTTATCCTCCAGGGAACACATTTAAGATAAATAATTCACATCATAAGACAGTTTCTGATTCTTTGGTTCTGCATCCTCTGAAAAAAGGAAACAACTGAAAGCACCACTTAAAATTAAACAATCATGAGTTTTTTTACTTTACAAGTTCTGGCTAGGAAAGAAGATACTAAGCCCATGCATGTTTCCAGATATAACCAGGGAGCACAGGGAGGTTAAGCGACTTGCTCATGGTCACACTATGCAAGCAGTGGCTGTGGGATTCAAACCCAGGTCTCCAGGTTTGCAGCTCAGTCCACATGACTACACTATACATATGCAAACACTGCACTGTACTGTTGGACACTTTCAAACACATAACTCTTGCGGCCTTCACGTGAGGAGAATAAATATTATATTGTGAGTCTATAGCCAACTCCCTTGAAGACGATGTCTAGAAGAACAGATCCCCAGGCTAATATCCAGGAAGCAGATATACTCCACCCCTGCCCCCTTGCATAAAACCTTGACCCCATCATTAAAGTCCAGGCCAAATGACCAGAAAGGAAGCACCAAGGGTCCATCCTTTTGGGGCCTGATTCACTTTGGAAAAGAACCCAACCTTGTTTTCTAAATGAAATATTACTTCAAAAGGAGGATTCTTAAAAACAGTAAAGGCCATTGGGCATTACTTATAAGCTTCCAAACTATTTGTGCTGATAGTTGCTATTCTCAGCTCAGGCATCCCAGTTAAAACTTAGGGACCAGGTCTAAGAAAAGGCTAAGGAAAAAGATCCAAGTGAAAACTGTCTGCCAGAGACATGATGCAAACTATTTATTACCTTTTCCTAACCTCATTCCTACTTGTAGACCTTCCCTTCCATTTTGCAGTAAATTGCAGTTCTACCATGTCATCATCAATACCCAATGAATGCACCAAGACTGATGAGGCTACCAAGGATGTTTCAGACCCATCATCACTGGTGAAGTGTACACGTGGTGCCAACAGTATGAATGGCTAGGTAAAATCTCACCAACTCTGCCTGCTTCTCTTCTTACTCTCACAGTGTAAAGCAGTTGTCGCCTGGCAAAAAAACAGCATTCATTAGATTAAATCATAGTCTAATGAAATATACAAAGGTGGGGTGGCACTGTTGTGGTGGCCAGAAATAAATTATTTGGATTTTGGTTGAGCTGTTCCTTGCTGCCTTTTATTTTGTGTGCAGGAGTGCCATGGCTGCTCATCTTCTAGTACTGTATATAAAAAATTTTGTCAAGTGTAATTTTCAGTGTTTTTTCCATCAACGAAGTCTGGACTTATCATAATGATGCCAGCCACAGGGAAGCAGAGTAACAGCATTGGAGCAGATACAAGCTATTCCAGGAATCCAGCACACTTTCTGTGAAGAAGTAATTCCTCACATCTCTCCTGAATCTTCCCTCCTCCAACTTCATAACGTGCCCCTTGTTCTTGAATACTTTTTGTTGTGAAAAATACATTTCTCTTGTACCTTATTTACCCCTGTGAGGTATTTAAAGGTCTCTATCATATCCCACCCTTTCCAGGGTGTACATATTGAGGTCCTTTAGTCTCTCCTTGTAGGGCTACCGATGCAGACTCTGCACCATTTTAGTTGCCCTTCTCTGGACTGCCTCTACTCTGTCTGTGTCCTTCCGGAGATGTGGCCTCTAGAACTGTATGTAGTATTCTAGGTGAGGCCTTACCAGCAGTCTATATAGAAGCAGCACCACCTCCCTCCTCCTGCTGGTGATACCTCTCCCTATGTAACCCAGCATCCCACTAGCCCTCCCAACTGCCTTGTCACTCTGTCTTGCTACCTTTAGGTCAACAGAGATGATTACCCTCAGGTCTCTCTCTCTCTCTCTCTCTCCTGCTTGGTGGTTGTCAGTAACACACCCCTATTTTATACTCTGCCCCTGTGTTTCTGTGCCCCAAGTGTATTATTTTAAACTTTTTTTCATTGAAACCAAGTTGCCATACCTTTGACCGATCCTCAAGTTTTCTCAGGTCTCTTGTCATCCTTTCCACCCCCTTCCCGGAGTGTCCATGCTGTTGTAGATTTTGTGTCATTCACAAAGAGGTAGGCTTTCCCCTCCAGCTCCTCTGCAATGTCACCTATAAAGACATTTAGGAGGACTGGTCCCAGCACTGATCCCTGAGGCACCCCGCTGGTCATCATGCCTTCTTCAGCGTGAACTCCGTTTACCACCACCTTCTGTTGCCTATCCAGTAATCAGTTTCTTACCCAGTTTACCACCTTTAGATCCACTCCTAAGTAACCCAGCTTGCTTAACATTCTCCTACGTGGAACAGTGTTGAATGCCTTAGAGAAATCTAGGTAGGCCACATCTGTTGCTCCACCCTGATCTAATTCCTTGGCCACCCAATCAAAGAAATTGATCAGATTCATTTGACATACTTCCCACCAGTAAATCCATGCTGTCTCGGGTAAAGAGGCAGTATAGTGTAATGGTTAAGGGAACTGAGCTGCAAACCTGGAGACCTGGGTTTGAATCTCATCAGTCCCCAATTGCATACTGTGTGACCCCGAGCAAGTCACTTATCTACCTTGTGCTCCCAGGTTGCACCTGGAAACAAGTTCCAGCTTAGTGTGCCTTTTGTGGTTAAACAATTTCCCCTTCCCTTCCTTGTAACCCATTAGATTCAAGCTATCCCACTATCCTCTCCTTCAGCAGTGATTCCATTAACTTTCCCACCACCAATGTCAGGCTGACTGGCCTATAATTGCCAGCCTCCTCAGTGCTGTCACTTTTATGAAGTGGGACTACATCTGCTCTCCTCCAGTCCTCTGGTACCACCCCTATTTCCAGTGAGCTGTTAAATAGGACTGTTAGAGGTGCAGTCAGTAACCCCCTGAGCTTCCTCAATACCCTAGGATGACCCCATCTGGTCCCATTGTTTGTCCTCTTTCAGCTTATCGAGGCCCTTTAGGACTTTCTGCTCTCACAAAGGACTAGCGTCCACCTCCCTGTCCTTCCAGAGCTCCTGCTATTTTTTGTGGGCCCTCCCCTTCTCCTTCCACCGTGAGCACTGAGCAAAGCTTTTTGTTCAGGATGTCTGCCTTTTCCTGTCCCCCCCTCTGCACAGTCCCCTCATCCATTTTTAACCTTGCAATCCCTCCCCTGGTTTTCCTCTTTTCACTTGCATACCTAAAAAATGTCCTGCCCTCTTTTGTTACTGCTTGGACCATTCTTTCTTCAGTTTGTGTCTTTGTGCTCCTGACTGCTTTCCCTGCTTTTCTCTGTTTCTTCTGATACTCCTCCCTATCCTCCTCCCTCTGCATCTTCTTATACAGTATCTTCTGAATAGTACCCTTTTAGCCTTTACCTTTCCAGCAGCCTCTTTTGAGAACCATAGTGGTCTCTCTTTCCGCTTACTTTTGCTCATTTGCTTGATGCAGAGGTTTGTCGCTTTCACTATACCCTCTTTTATCTTCACCCATTCTTCCTCCACCCCACCCAGATCATCCCCACCAGGCCATCCCAGAGGCATTTACTTATGTTCATAAAATCTGCCCCCTGAAGTCCAGGACCTTCACCCTTGTGTGGTTTGATTCCACAGCTGTCCTTGTATTGAACCAAACCATACGGTGATCATTGATCCACAGGTGGCATCCCACCTTGACATTTGCAACACAGTCCCTGTCAGAAACAAACTCGAATGGGACCTCAGAGTGCTTATTTCCAATGATTTAAAGGTGGGTTGACAATCTGAAAAGGTGGTGCAGAAAGCTACTAGCATCCTCAGATGTATTGGCAGGGGCATTACAAGTAGGAAGTGAGAGGCCATACTCCCTCTGTACAGGTCCTTGGTGAGGCCACATCTCGAGTACTGTGTACAGTTCTGGAGACCACACCTAAAAAATGACAGACCGCTTGGAGGCTGTACAGAGGAGAGCTACTAAAATGGTACAGGAACTGCACCAGGAGCAATATGAATCTAGACTACAGCAACTGCAAATGTACTCCCTCGAGCAAAAGAGAAATGGGGCGGGGGGGATATGATAGAAACCTTCAAATACATAAAGGGCATAAATAAGGTACAAGCAGAAAACCTCTTTCACAAAAACGAGACCACATGAATGAGAGGGAACAGTTTAGACTAACAAGGGGTCAGTTTAAAAACAAACATTCACAAGTTCTACTTCACAGAGAGGATGGTGGACCCTTGGAATAGCTTACCACCAGAGGTTGTGGAGGCCAAAACAGTCACTGCTTTTAAGCTAGCATGGGACAAGTACTGTGGTAATCTCAGAAGAATAGGGGGTGGGCATCTGGGCAGACTAGATGAATCATATGGTCCCCTTCTGCTGACACATTCTTATTAGTGAGTACCGGGTCAAGTATTGCCCCATCACTAGTGGGTTGACTGACTAGTTGCCTGAGGAATGCCCCCCTGCAGGGAGTCCAGGATGTCCTTGCTTTTAGCTGAAGTCACAGCTGGAGGGCTCCAATCTACATCTGGCAGATTGAAGTCCCCTACCAGTAGAACCTCCCCCTTTTTTGCCATCTTGCCAGTGGCCTCCACCAGTACCTTACCTAACGCCTCCCCCTGTGCTGGAGGTCTGTAGATCACACCAGAGCAAATAGTGGCTCCATTTCCCTTCTCCAGGGTGACCTAGACTACCTCTGCCCCCGTAGTTCCTGTATTTCTGTCACTTTTATGCTTTCCTTCACATAAAGCATCCCCCCCCCTTCTTCCCATCTTGTCCTTCCTGAACAGAATATAGCCAGGTATGGCCATATCCCTGTCATGGTTTTAAGTGCACTACGACACGGTAATGGCCACAATACTCAGGTCGGTCTCTGCCATGATGGTCTCTAGGTCTGGAAACTTATTTCCTGGATTTCTAGCACACACACACATGGCTTCTAGATTTTGTTATCACTTTGATTGTTTCTCTTCTTTTTTCCTTTTTGCTCTCCCTCCTTCCTCCCTCTGTTTTTAATGCTACTGTTTCCATCCCTTTCTTTTTTACCACTCTGCTTCCGTTATTAATTTGCACCCTCAGATTCTCCTGCTTCCTACTTTAGCATGTGGGTGGGTGGGGGAGGGTGCAGTTACTGCCTCCTGATTTCTTCTGCCACTCCCTCAGCTAGTTTAAATGTTCATTGACTAAACATTTAAACAGTCCACCGAGGACTGCTGTTCCCATTCTGAATGGATGCAGTCCTGCAAAGCAAAGGTTACTCATTTGTGATTGGCTGAGAGTGTTGAAAGAGTTATGAATGAACAAGTGAGTATTACTGGGAGATATTTTTAAAAGGTGAATTGAATTGTCTGGATGCATCATGTGCATGGTCCTCTATGAGGCTGGTCACCTTGTCATGGTATACATGCTAAACAAATCCATGAGCTTGTTACTATGAGCCAGACATTTTCTTCCTGTTTTAAATAGTGTGGCATTTACATTGTATACATACTTGCACCAAGAAACTATTGCATACAGAAACATAGATGTTGATGGCAGATGAGGACCGCCTGGCCCACTTAGTCTGCCCATTTTCTCTAACTGCTTTAACACTGCAGACCTTACTTGATCTCTGGCTTTACCCCTCCTTTCCCTTCCTCTAAAGTTTCCTTATACCTATCCCATGCATTCTTGAAGCCCTAACCCATTGCTACCCCCACCACCTCCACTGGGAGGCTGTTCCAGGCATCCTCCGCTCTTTCTGAGTCTCCCCCCTCCAGTTTCATAGGGGGTCCTGTCAAAACAGCAAGTGAATTTAAGCCAACGAAAAACAGCGACAGGAGTATAGCAAGTGACATATCAATGAAGTGGTCATTAACGTGCATGCTGATTACAACGATGTAAGGTATGCTGCTTTGCAGGTGTAAATCTCCCCCCCTCCACTTTGTCCGCACTGGGGTTATAGTAAATCTGCCTCATCCCCATTTTGTCCCTCCACCTGAGTTTCGCTCCCCATGGAGTTCATTTATTTAATCTGTAGACAGACCAGAATCCCCCCTCCCCAAGTTGCATTCCCAGTGGAGTTTATTTATTTCATTTGCACACACACACCAGCATTTCTCCCCACCTTTGTGTTTCCCACAGAGTCGTATTTTGACATCTGAGGAGCCACCAACTTTCCCATCCCTGACTGGTGATTTTTGCTGTTTTGACAGTTCACTGTTTTACCCCTTCACTATGTTTCTTTGTGCTGTTTTTCATGTGCTGTTATTTTCCTCACTGATATTATCTCACTGTTTTGACATAGAACCCTTCATAACATGTCCCCTTATTCTTGAGTATCTTTTTTTTCTGAAAAATGCTTCCCTCCTGAACTTTATTTATACCCATGAGGTACTTCAATGTTTCTATCATATATCCCCCCTCACTCCTTTCCTCCAGAGTGTACATATTAAGGTCCTTCAGTCTCTCCTCATAGGGCTTGTGATGCAGACCCTGCACCATTTTCGTTGCCCTCCTCTGGACCACCTCTACCTTTGTCTATATCCTTCCGGAGATGTGGTCTCCAGAACTGGACACTGCACTCTAGGTGAGTTCTCACAAATGAGCTATACAGTGGTAAAGCCACCTCTCTCTTTCTGCTGGTGATATCCCTCCCTATGCACCCTAGCATCCCACTAGCTGTTCCCACTGCCTGATTACACTGTCTGGCCACCTTTAGGTCATCAGACATGATTACTCCCAGGTCCTTTTCCTATTTGATATGTTTGATACTAGCCCCCCCCAACACACATTTTGTACTCCACCCCTGGGTTTCTGGGCCCCAAATGCATGATTTTGCACTTCTTCACATTGAAACCTAGTTGGTACACCCTTGACTACTCCTCTAGCTTTTCTAGATTACTATTCATTGTTTCTACACCTCCTGGAGTGTCTACCCTATTACAGATTTTAGTGTCATCTGCAAAGAGGCATACCTTCCCTTCTAGCCCCTCTGCAATGTCACTAATAAAGACATTAAGGAGGACCGGCTATGGTACTGATCCCAGTGGCACCCCGCTTGTCACCCTGCATTTCTCGGAGTGAACTCTGTTTACCACCATCCTCTGTCTCCTGTCTCCCAACTAATTTCTTACCCAGTTTATCAAGTTAGGACCCACTCCTAGGCTTCCTAGCTTTTTTTATAAGTCTTCTATGTGGAACAGTGTTGAATGCCTTACTGAAATCTAGGCAGGCCATATCACCGCTCCACCCTGATCCAATCATATGATATCATTTTTTGCTGACTTATAAATACTGCTGTTTAAATTTGATTCTTCTGGTTATTCCTGTCTTCACACCACTAGACAGCAATCTTAAATATACAAGATTCTTCAGTGGTACTCTGATGGATATAACTTTTTGGGTAAACTAGCTGAACCAGACAGCCAGTAATACATTCTTCAAGGAGAAAATATACAATATCTATTGTGAGGCCATGTAACAAAAAATCATCTTATAAAGTGCAACATTAATTTAAAAAATGATGTTCACGGAACACCAAGTATGATAAATCAGTATGATGAATGAATTTAATAAGTATGTGCTAGAGTGCTGCTTAATGTTCCAGTGAAGATACATAGCAAATTGCAGTCATTAGGAGTAAATACCACCACATTAATGAAAAAAGATAAGTAGGAGTTAAGTTTCCAAAACAACAGACGTACTCATTTACTAATTGAGAGCTCTTTGTGTAACAAGAAGGCAGGAAATCATTTATGCAAATATCATTCTGGATCACCTGTTTAGCAGGATCCATGATGGAAGGACCGGGGGCATGTGTACAAACTAAAGGGAACGTCAGTTAGGAAGGATATAAAGATATGGCATGGTAGGAAACCTAGAATTAGATGTGAAGTCCTCACTAGAAGAAAGGAGTGAGGAGTCTTGGGAAACAATGTATTTATTATCTCAGCTGACAAGAAAAAAAAAGCAAGTGACACACACACATAACAGTAGCTCTGTTTTCATGCCAAAATGTACTGAAAGTTAATTTCTCTGAATAGCTTCTTACAATGGTTGTGTTTATTAAACAACCAATGTTGCTGGCTAGCACCTGTTTGGAAATGGTAATATCTTAAGCTATAATGTTGGAATGCACACCATCAACTCACTGAATTTTTCCAAGAGTTGGTTGACTTAGGAAATAGCTCTGTAAATGGACACTTACTGGACACTGAATTATCTGGTTGGAACATTGAAGTATTCATGATTCAGTCAATAGTGTATGTACTTCGAAGCTTATTCAGACAAACTAATCTAGATGCTGTCCTCTCTCTCGCGATATATATATATTAGACTTTGTTTATCCTTCTTGGCTTTGGGCCAGGTTGGGACCTCTTTCCACCTACTGCCAACATCCATATAGCTTCATGGAGAGATCTTGCCAGCCACCCATCAGGTCCACCGGCCCACACATAACATACCACTGTGCTTACTCCCCAGGGCTGGATATACCTTCACTTCCTTCAGCATTTCTACCCTGCAGACATCTGGCTATCCACCGTGGAGGTGAAGACCGGTCATGTCCCCACTGGATGGTGGCGATGATCCAACAGTGGAATTGGTGGGCTGGCAGAGACTTCATCTGCCTGAGCCTGGGCTTCCATTTTCCCTATTCTGGATGATCCACCCCCTGCCAGGAGTGCACAACAGGATAGTCTGCCAGGATTCCCAGTGTAGCCAACCCAAAACCGTACTCCCAAGGCCCCTCCTATAAGCTGCAGATACTCTGCACCACTACCTGTGGTCACCCAGGTGGTGGTAAAGCTGTGGGATGTAGCACCCTGTCCCCTGGAGGAGGAGAGCATCCTCTGGGATGCTCTTCCTTCCTTCCCCCCCCCAGCTGGTCCTCCGATGGCCCAGGCTCCTTCCCGAACCCAGGTTGGTGGTGTCACAATTGGTAGCACTACCACTACACCAGTTAGCTGGCTTCTGTCCTAAATATTTAAGCAACAAGACATGACAGGGTGTGTGTTGTGGTGGGATAACAGCACACCTGAGGTATGTTGTCAGTCACAAGGCATTGCCAAATGCCTTCAGCCACCCAGGAAGCGCCAGTATCCCACCACAAAGCACAAACTGCAGTGTCTTATTGCGATTATAGAATGGACCAAGGATATCGGGGGTTATGAAAATGCAAAAAAAAAAAAAAAAAAAAAAAGTTAAATATTTAAATGATTTTTTTAAACTTGTTCACTCAATAAAATAGTCATAGCACATCTCAGCATTGGCATACATTCTCTGTTTCAAATATTATGCACAGCAAATAATTTTTTTTAATTAGTACTTAAACCCTCTATTTTCCTAACACAGCCCATTTACCTTTTTTCCTCACCCTTCCTCCTTTATATTATTTTTTCCCTTTTCCTCTCCTTGCTGCTTTTCTATCTTTTATGCATTGACTCACTAGATAAAATGTTACCTACGAATAGAATCCAGGAATTCAAATCTATGCTAAGTGCTACTGGTAGAATGCTCTCACCCACAATAACACAACAGAAGGCCCCAAATGGAACTAGGGCTTCTGTTTTCTCTGTAGTAGGTTAAACAGCAGAGATTTTCCTGGTAAGCAGGTGAGGCTAGGAGGGGGAATTTTCATGGTCAGCAAAGAAACACCAGGGGCTCTATTTTCAAAAGCCGATGTAGACTGGCGCATTGTGCTGTGAACCGCTGCCTACAGCAAACTCAGGTGTATTGGGGACCCTGCACTAAGTTTTATAAGAACAGGGGTACTGGTGCCAAAGTCCTTGAGTTTGCCACAAGGCAACCCATCTGCCAGCCAAAGGGTGCACAGAAGGAGACTGCCACAAGCTACGACACAGGCTTGCGGCATTGGTGGCCAGTGATGGTGACCCACTGGCTGGTTGCCCTGGTGGCTGGTGGGTTGTCCGGAGGCTGCCCTAGCTCATGGGGGGATGGGTCCAGCTGGGGGAGGGGTGACAACTGTCCCTGATGGAGGGACAGCAGGGATAGTGCAGGTCTGTTGGGGGGGGCTGGACAGCAGTGCCACCATGGGGGAAGGGTTGTGTTCTCTCACATGCCACAGACCACTGGTTGCTCCAGTGGTGGTCTGGCAGGTGATGGGGCTGTCTGGGCACCTTCCCCAAGGGGTACAGGGTAGATCCCCACCCAGCAAGGGCTGAAGCAGTGGCACACGGCAGTCTAGACCAGCTCCGTGCTCGTATAACTGTAGGGTCCAACTGCCCCTTGCAGGGGCTTGCAAAATTCCAATGTAAGGGATATTGAAGCCCTGTCCTGGTGCAAGCCCCCTTCTGTCATGGCACACTGGTGTGGCTGCTGCAAGAATGGCATAAGCCTTGTTGGAGCAGGTGGGTCCCCAGTGGCACACTGTCCCTTACAAAATCGGGACTGGTGCAAGGTGCAGCGCAAGGAGCCATTTGCACCATTTCTCCTTGCTGCAGTCCCCTTGCACCAGCCCCAGCCTTTTAAAAATTGGGCCCATAAATGAAAAGTGAAAGTACTGTAGTACTATATTTTTACAGCTGCATAGCAGAGCTATGCTGACATCTTGCTATTACACAGAGAGAGAGAGAGACCAAGCTCTGGAAGCACGTGACTGTATACCTAGACTGTGTCTTTCCACAGTAAAGTTGAAGCACATGTGATCTTCTCCACTGCCCACAGTGCTGGTCCCCCTCACCAGGTGCACTATCATCCTACTCTGTGCTCACTACTCGTTCACTTCCGGTTTCAGTGCTAACACCTATTTTTGAAGCTGTGGAAGCCTCTTTGCTGTCCCTGTATTTATATGTTTCCTTAGTGTCTAGTAACACCCCACCCTGCAACCTCCATCCCTATTATATGTGTAATGTTTCCTTGGTGTCTAGTAGCATCCCCTGCCCTCCAATCATCGGCCCCATATTTATATAATGTTTTCCTGGTGTCCAGTGGCAACCCTTCCCTTCAATGATTGCTCCTGTATTTATGTACTGTTTCCCTGGTGTCCAGTGACACAACCATCATCTGACCACAATCCCCTTATATATAATGTTTTCCTGGTGTCTAGTGACACCCCATCTGCCACCCTCTGATTGCCATCCACGTATTAATTTTCAAAATGTGAGCTGTAATAAACAAAACCATCCTTCAATGTTTTTTTGATTCCTTTGTGTCTACTGGCACCCTCTGCCCTCTGATTTCTGCCCCCCCATGTATGCACTGTTTCCTGGTGTCTAGTGGCACCCCCACCCTCTGATCATTGTCCCCATTTTATTTTTACAAATGTGAGCTGTAATAAATAAAACCATCCATCAATGTTTTTTTCCCTCTTCAAACCTGTAAAAAAGAAAACTGTCCTTCACCTACCTGACCACTGCCACCCTGACCTCCCACTCAGCAGTCACCACCCTACTCTCTCAGTACACCACCACACATCCTCACTCACCTGAACATGTCTCACAATGTAGATCCACTCCCCAGTCAAAGACACGCCTTGCTCCTGGAACCAGTGACTGCAATATGAGAAACTAAGGTAAGAGTGGTTCAGTGAATTTCAAAGGGATTTAGAACTTTGAGGCATAACTTCATAATTTTTGCATATTTTCACCCTTAATTTTCAACATGGCTTTTTTGGGACCCTACCTCGTGACCAATGGTGGTGGAATTATGCAAATCAGGCCTGACAGGTAATTGCACAATCACTTGGAGAAATTACCTTTCACGTGGGATTTGAACATTTTCACCACCATTGTTCATGAGGTGGGGTCATAAGAAGGCTATGTTGAAAATTTGGGGTCAAAATATGTAAAAGTGACAAAGTTACAAGTGTACATTGAATTTTTGAATGTTCATGCATAACTTTGGAAATTTTAAATATTTTGACCTCAAATTTTCAACATAACCATTGTTTTCACATTGCCTCACGAAAATGACAGCAGTCATATTTCAAATTCTGTCTATTATGTGTTTTTGAACCTGTGGCATGGAATGATATTTTGTGGCATGGAATCACATTTTGGTGGGGATTTGAAAACTTTCACCTATGGAGTTTGTGAGTTGAGGTAATAAGAAGGCAATGCTGAAAATTTGCTGTACATTACATTAAAATGTCCAGGTTATGACTTGAATGTTGCAGTATTTTAGTGTTTAATCATAAGTCTGCTAATTTTCAATATTTTCACTCTCAACTTTCAACATATTATTTTTTCCACACCACATCATAAACATGATGGGTGTAATTTTTTAAAACCTGGAGATGTATTTTCACACTTGTGGTGTGAAATAACATTTCAGCCAATATACTATAAATGCTGCATGTCCTGTTTATAAGAGCAGTCATAAAATGACAATCTTGAAAATTTGGGGGTTAAAATTTACAAAAAAGTGAATGTGTTAAGGGTGAACGTTTGAAGAGTGAATGTGTACTAAATGTGTGAAGAGTGAATGTGAGCAGAGAGAATGTGTACTGAATGTGTGAAGAGTAACTGTGTAAAGAGTGAATGAGCCAGGCCCTGCATTTCTGTAGGCAGAGTCTTCCCATAGCGCATGGCCCACTGGGCCCTGTACATCTGCACCTGTTTGCGCATCAGTGAAATCTTCAGCTTTCCTCGGGTCTGAAGGAGCCTCTCACTTTTTACGGCTGCATCAGTACTGTCATTTTGCAGCCTTATTGGCTCTGACCAGAGTTCTAATTTATGTATATGTGTGTAAGAGAAGGATTATGAGGGCAAATAACATTAAATTGTTATTCTTTTTAATTTAAGGCAGTTTTATTTTTAGGGCCTAGTTGAAAGTTTTTAGTAAGTATAGGTGGTAGCCATGTTAGTGGTGGTAGTCAGGAATGTGTGGTTAATATAGATTTTATTGTAAAGATGCTGCTGGATCTTTATCTGGTACTATTGTGCTCAGATAACAGCATGGATAAATATCGCCCATTAAGTTTCATGTTTTTTTAAACTGATTTTATAACAAATGTAGAGACCAGTTCTGTATTAAGGAGATGTATAATGGAATGTGAATGCTACCTGATTACTAGAACATAGAAACATAGTTGCTGGCAGATAAGGACCTCTTGGCCCACCTAGTCTACCCTATATTCCCTGCGTACTGTGCCACCGCAGACCCTACTTGATCTCTGATCTTCTCCCCCCATCTTACTTCTAAGGTCCCCTTGTGCCTATCCCATGCATGCTTAAATCCTGCTACCATTTTAGCACCCACCACCTCTGCTGGGAGGCTGTTCCAGGCATCCATCAACCTCTCTGTGAAGAAGTATTTCCTCACATTTCCTCTGAGCCTCCCCTCTAACTTCATAGCATGATACCTAGTCCTGGAGCATCTTTTTCTATGGAAAATGCTACCTTCCTGCACCTTATTAATACCTGTGAGAGATTCAAACATTTCTATCATATCCTCCTTCCCTCCTATCCCCCAGAGAGTACATATCCAGCTCCCCAAGTCTTTCCTTGTAGGGTTTTTGATGCAGGCCCTGCACCACCTTGGTAGCCCTCTTCAGGGCGTTTGGAAAAACTATAATTAGATGCAATTCAGCATATATTTCATATACTGACATTGTCAAACCAATCTAATCAGCTTCTTCATGGGGGGGTACAAGGGAGGTGGACTAGGGTAGGACCAAAGACATAGTCTTTCTGGACTTCAGCAAGATCTTTGACCCTTTGACAACGTGGTACACAGCAAGCATCTGGGAAAAACTGTGGTATACATGAGGCACACACAGAGTGGATCATTTACTAGCCTGGGAACAGGAAGTAGAGGGTTGCGGTTGAAGTGCAGTACTCTGATTCGAGAGACACGCTCAGCAGGCTCCCTCAGGGACTGGTGCTGGGACCACTGCTGTTCAACATTTTAATCAATTATCTGAAAGCTGGGGTCTCTAGCTGGCTTCTTAAGTTTGCTGATGACACTAAGTTGGCCAAGCTGGTGAACTCCCTTGAGGATGGGACAAACCTCAGGAGGACCCGAACAAGCTGGGTAATTGATTGGACTCCTGGAGTTTCACAATCAGTGCAGCAAAATGCAAGGTGCTGTACATGAGGAGGAAAAGCAGAGGTAGGACCTTCGCAGTATATTGACCTGCCCCATAGTCAGACTCCCATGTGTTCCAGCTCCTCCTCCTCCCCCACCCCCAGATATGCTACTGCTATCACTTTTATCGGGTATATAATCAGTCTTTATCTTTGTCCCCAAGCTCCGCCAAATTCCTTTGTTCCTTCTCCTCTGCCTGTGTTACTAAATGACTCACTCCTTTCTTATTCCCCTTTTCTACAATAATTGCTCATGTTGCAACCCTTGCAGTGCTACTGTGAGTGGTTCCAACAATGTGTGATACTTTATGGACTGTTCAACCACTGCTGTCATCTTCCTCTACACTCGTAGTTCCCACTGAGGCAGAGTGTCTATGACCGAGCCCAGTGCACTTTGTTTTTTTCCTTGATGTGACTGGGCAATCCCATGCCACCATCTCCTTGGCCTCTCTGTTGCTCCATTTCCCAATGCTTGCTACAGGACTCAGCCACTTTAGTGATGAATGGTGAAGAGTAAGACTTTGTGTTATTTAATTTATGGATGCTATTTTTTTTTTGCCTTTTTATTTGTATTTATTTGTTATTTTTATTTAATCAATGGGATGTCACCAAGGACTATGAGAGGCCAGGCACTGACTTGCCACCAGTTGATACACACTGCCTAGATCACACTGCACACTGCAACAGCAGAGGTCAGGATGACACACACACACAGGCTGCTTCAGGACTCGATGGGGGGGGACTTCAGCAACTTGAGGGAATGTGCATAGAAACATACAGTCTGTCGGCAGATAAGGACCATACGGCCTACCTAATCTGCCCATTTCCCTACTCACGATTGCAGCCCCAGATCCTATTTGATCTGCGACTCTCCTGTTCTGCACATCTCCAGGGTCTATCTTATGTACTCTTGAACCCCTGTATTGTTTTTGCACCCACCACATTTACTGGAAGGCTGTTCCATGGATCCACTACTCTCTCAGTGAAAAAGTACTTCCTAACATTACCCCTGAGCCTTCCACCCTTAAGCCTCATATCATGCCCCTTTGTTTTTGTGCAGCGTTTTCTCTGAAATATGCTTTCCACCTGTACCCTGTTTATTCCCATAAGGTACTTGAAAGTCTCTATCATATCTCCCCTCTCCCGTCTTTCCTCCAGTGAATAGATATTAAGGTCCTTAAGTCTTTCCTTGTAGGACTTCTGGTGCAGTCCATGTACCATCTTTGTTGGTCTTCTCTGGACTGCCTCTATTTTGTCAATGTCCTTTTGGAGATGTGGTCTTCAGAACTGGACACAGTACTCCAGCTGAGGTCTCACCAGAAATATGTACAGTGGCATCACCACCTCTTTCCTCCTGCTTGTTAAGCCCCTCCCAGTGCACCCCCAAATTCTGTTTGCTTTCCTC
This sequence comes from Neoceratodus forsteri, assembly GCA_016271365.2. Lineage (NCBI taxonomy): Eukaryota > Metazoa > Chordata > Ceratodontiformes > Ceratodontidae > Neoceratodus > Neoceratodus forsteri. Next base: position 103,068,616 of record JADMNL010000032.1, on the reverse strand, counting down.
ACCACTTTTTCACACTGTTTGGTCACCTTCAGGTCATTAGATATGATAACCCTCAGGTCTCTCTCCTGACTTGCGGTGGCTAGAATTTCCCCACCCGTCCTGTACTCCTCCCTTGGATTCCTGTGACCCAGGTGCATGATCTTGCACTTTCTAGCATTGAAACTCAACTGACAGACACCCGACCACTCCTCTAATAGGTTTAAGTCCTTTCTCATTTTTTACCACCCCCTTGGTGTGTCCACTCTGTTGCAGATCTTGGTGTCACCTGCAAAGAGGCACACCTTTTCCTCCAGACACTCTGCAATGTCATCAATGAAAACACTGAATAGGACTGGCCTCAGCACCAACCCTTGTGGCACCCCACTGGTCAACTCCCTCTCCTCAGATTTCATGCCATTTACCACCGCCCTCTGAGTCCTGTCCCTTAGCCAGTTCCCAACCCACTTTACCACCATAGGACCCACTCCCAGTCTCCCCAGTTTATTTAGCAATCTCCTGTGTGGGACGGCATCAAAGGCCTTGCTGAAATCCAGGTAGGCTACATCCACTGCCCCTCCCTGATCTACCATCCTGGTTACCCAGTCAAAGAAATCTATAAGATTCATCTGACAGAAACTCCCCACTGAGAATCCACGCTGCTGTGGATCCTGTGCCCTGCTATCCTCCAGAAACTTCACAATCCTCTCCTTAAGTAAGGACTCCATTAGTTTCCCCACTACTGAGGGAAATGTGCAGAATTTTTATGTATTTTTTTGCCCAAGGTGCCAACAACCAGGGGATGGGCACTGGCACACACTTGCTGACCACTGTCCAGATCAACCTGCAACAACACAGCTCAGGCCGACACATGCACAGGCTGCTTAAGGACTTAGGAGGAAGGAACCACAGCAACTTGGGAGAACATGAAGACTAAGAGTTTCAATTTAAAAACTGCCATGAAAAGAAAAAAAAATTGTTTTTAGATTTTTTTGTGGGATGCCACCAAGGTGGCAACCACCAGGGGCTGGACACTGGCACACTGCCAGCTGGCACACTTGTTGCCCTGTCCACTACCCAGATCACACTGCAAAATGCTGCTTCAGGACTCTGGACGAGGGACAAGTAACTGCTGCAAGCAAGGTTGCAGCTTGGGTGAATGTAATGTAAAGAGTTTGAAACTGCCACAAGAAGAAATGTGAATGAAAAATTATTTTTTTATGGGATACCACCAAGGTGCCAACTACCTGTGGACAGGCACTGTGCAGCTACCAGCTGACACACACTTACTACCCAGTAAAATTACTAAATAAGAATATCCCCCCAAAAAACAAATCACATTTCAGGCTTCTGTCAAGGGCTTCATTCAAAATCTATTTGTATTTGTAATACCCTGCTAAAAGGCTAGTTCTGCAATGAATAAACCCTGTGTGCTGCACTACTGAGATTTAATTTATTAGGCAACAAGTGAACACTAGCAGACTGCCACCTCATGCCCCATCTGCCCACTGCCCAGCCACAAGCACACTGTTCCTCCTCCAGAGTAACGTCTCTTTCTCCCCTCTCCCTCTCAGGTAAGCCCCTGGTCCTAGAGGCCTGCTACAAGCCTGCAACACTGCTACTTAGCCTGCCTTTTCACTTTTTTCATTTTACTCCTAAACGTACCCCTTCAGGAGCCCTGCTTTTGTAGGACTAGTGTAGGTTGAACTTTTGAAGGTTTTCTTTGTTGTTGAAGAATTTTCTAGCTCATCTACAGTAACTAGAAGTCAATCATAGTCCTGCCTGAGCTACCCAAGAGCCTGAAGATGAGTGCGTGAGTGAGCTTTTTTGCTGACTCACGTGGTTGAGCTGAGTCTAGCTCCAAAATGGGGCTGTAACACACACTGTGCCCTAATTAACTGTTTCAGGTGTGAACTGTGGTTTGCATTCTGACTGGTTCGACTGGTCTGCACCATTTAGACCAGGTCAAACCAGTCGAAGAAAAAGTCTGCTTGTTTTCCCCATAAGTTCGTAACCGTCTGAAAGGATTGAACAACTGAAGTTCATGGTGTTCAACTGTTTTGTAGATTTGAATTTGCAGCCCTGTTCGGAAACATGCCAAAAAACTGTAATAGAGTGGGGTGCAGTGCCTATCAAGAGCACGGTAGATTAGAATTACTTAAAATTACAACCAGTCAGTTACAACAACAGGCTGAAGTAATACAATGCCCAAGTTTAAAGATACAGTACATTATATTAGAAGAATAGTATAATGTTATAGTTTATGTTGCTATATTACCATTTTATATTACTTGACATCGTACTCATTGTATTGGTAAGAATTATAGGATTATAGTGTTGTATCACACGAACACGCCTCAAGTCACCATGATATAATCAGTTCCCAGTGTAGTAAAATGAAGTTCAAAACATACCAATCAGTTAATTCCCTGTTGTTCTTGAGGGAGAAGGGATGATGGAAAAAACAATACTTCCAACAAAGACAGCAGAAAACTAAGAAAATAGCATCAGGAAGAAGGAGAGCATTACATATCTTTCCTTAAAAGTTTAGCAGACCAGGGATGCAAAATGTATGTTATGTCTGGTAGTTTTCCTGACATTTGTGGTCCAATTTTGTTGATGCCTCAGTTGGTAACCCCTCTGTTTTTTGGGCCATATCAAATTAGCAATTTTACTTTACATGATTTTTATATCCTAAAAGAAGTCTCTACATATTTTCACTCCATTTTCCTTTAAATTTTCTAAGTCTTTGGCAGGAAAAAGTGTTCCATAGTCATTAACGGGGTCAGTAATTCTCAGTGCTGTTTTCTAGATGGACTCCAGTCTTATTTAGTTATTCCCAACCTGAAGTGCCACACAGAGACTTCACATTCCAGCAAGGGCCTCATCAATGTTTTGTATACTGCTAGCCATTCCTTTTGTCCCAGGCCAAGCCATTTCAATACATTCAAAAAATAAATGCTTATTATTTAAATTAATTTTGTTGTGGTGCAATCTACATATTATAATGAGCAGCAAGTGCTGGCAGGCAGATTATCAAAACATAAATTTGTAGGGTGGTGGACCTATCAGACCCTTGCTGGACATTCTGCTATCCTTTGGCCAATTGTAACATTTTTCTCAGTTGCCTAGGCAATGGTTTTGTAAATATCTTCAGACTGGGGATGCTCCGAAGAACTTTCTTAAGGAGGGTATGGTTGCTTACCAAATCGAAATGTAAGAAATACAACACAGAGAGAGAGAGAGAGGAGAGAGAGAGGGAGGGGAGGGAGAGGGAGAGGGGTGCCTTCTGAAAAGTAGGAGCTGAAGGAGAGCATAGAAATGTATCATAAATGATGCTATTACACCCTTCTTCAACTCCAAACAAAAGTGGAAATTGGAACTGGGTATTCATATCTCAAAGGAAACATGAAATGTATGTTGGTTAATTGCCTTATATCTTTTTGAGACCTGTAGGGCAGATGTAACCAACATAAGATTATGCACCATTTGTGTCAGACTCCAGAGGTTTCAGAAACTATGAATCTGATGAGCTAAGACGTATGCTGGAGATGCAGAGAGCCTGGAGCTGAGCTGATCTGGCACACATTCTGGGGAACTGTATGAAGCTGGTCTGTTTCTATAATGGGTGCATAAACTCAGTTAGGAGGTGGTAGATAGATTTTAATCGTTCATTTGATTGGAAAATATGCACATTGGGTGACAAAACCTGCTTCTCTACCATTTATTACAGAATTTTAATCCTACATATTGTGGGCTGCCCCATGGGCAAAGACAAGCTTTCACAATTTACAAAACACCCTGACACTCCATTTCTGGATGCATGGATTGGATTTAGGAGTAAAATAGTTGTTAATGAAAGATATACTATCCTTTTAATAAAATGGTGTCCTCCTGTCAGATTTGGAATCCCTTTTAGACTCTCCAATGTGCCAGTTTCTAAATAAGTATATGCCCCCACCGTGGCAAACCCTCAGTAACACATTCCCACTCTTAGATATTTTAAAAGCTGAGACTATAGCTATACTTAACAAAGCAGTATTGTGCACAGGTTTAAAGACAATACAGTAAGCAGTTAGCACCAAGTAAAATAGCAATACTGTATACCCATTTTTTTCTCCAAGTTAATTCATTCCAGAACTGAGATATACTGTTTTGAATTTTTTTTTTTTTTTTGTCATTTGCCTGGCTCCCACAGCTTACTCCGTTTCCCAGGGCAATCCTCAAGGCATCCCATCCCTAGTTTCATACACTCATAGGGCCAGGGGTGTTACATTTTTTCCCTGTTTTTCTCCAATTTCCCCTGGGACGCCTGTACTTAGGGCATACTTCCAGGCTTGATGATGTGCTGATGGACACTGGCAGCCATGCGCATAACAGTGTCTCCCCCTCCTTGACTACAGTAGTGCCGCCGTTGCCCAGAAAGCCCGTGTATCCACCGGCTTCAGGGGCGTTAAGTGCCGGAAGCACCCCTGGTATCCCACCCCAGAGGGAGGAGAGCATCCACAGGGACGCTCAATCCTCCCTCACCCCACCCCACCGACCCCCAATGACCAGAGTCCATTCCTGAACACTGGTGCCAGCGTAACACGAGTTGTGGCATCCAGTGTCTCAAGTCTCACCGCCACTGGGCCGGTTCCTGTTTTGAATTTTTAAAAACGTTCTATCTTGACACATCCACGATGACAAAACTAAATCTCATGGTGTAGTGCTATGCTGTTTACAAAAGATTAATATACAAGTTAGCCAGCCTGGGAGTGGGTCCCAAGATGACAGCCTGGGTAAAAAATTGGCTGAATAGGACACAAAGAGTAATAATAAATGGAGTACACTCTGAAGAAAGGGGGGTTACTAGTGGGGTACCGCAGGGTTCAGTATTAGGACTGGTCCTCTTCAATGTCTTTATAAGTGACATTGCAGAGGACTGGAAGAAAAGTATGTCTCTTTGCAGATGACACAAAGATCTGCAACAGAGTTGATGCACAAGGTGGGGTGGAAAGGATGAGAAGGGACTTGGCAAGGTTAGAGGAATGGTCAAATGTATGGCAGCTTAGATTCAATGCTAAGAAGTGCAAGATAATGCACCTGGGAAACAAAAACCCAGGGGAAGAGTACACAGCAGGGGGTGAGATACTAACAACAACAAAAATGGAAAGGGACCTGGGGGTAGTCATATCAGATGACCTAAAGGTGGGCAAGCAATGTGAGAGAGCACCAAGGAGGGCTGGGGGGATACTGGGATGCATGGGAGGCATCACCAGTAGAAAACAGGAGTTATTATCCTCTGTACAGACAGCTGGTGAGACCCCATCTGGAGTACTGCGTGCAGTTCTGGAGACCCAATCTCCAGAAAGACATTGACAGGATGGAAGCTGTCCAGAGGAGGCAACTAAAATGGTGCAGGGTCTGCACGGAAGACATATGAAGAGAGACTTAAGGAGCTTAATATGTATAGCCTCGAGAAAGGAGGGAGGGTGACATAATAGAAACTTTCAAGTACCTCAAGGGAATCAACAAAGTCCAAGAGGGTAGCATCTTTCAAAAAGAGCTGTGCAAGAACAAGGGCAAATTTGAAGATAGAGGGGGGCAGCTCAGAGGTAATTTAAGGAAGTATTTTTTCACAGAGAGGGTTGTGGATGCATGGAACGGCCTTCCGGAAGAGGTTGTGGAGTCAAAAACGGTCGTGGAATTCAAGCATGCATGGGATACTCATAAGGCAATTCTAGGGGGTTGGGGTAGGAAGAAGTAGGCTGCTGGTTAACTAGGATCTGCAGCTTATCCATTAGGTAGGGAAATGGGCAGACTGGGTGGGCCAAGCGGTCCTTATCTGCCGTCAAATTCTGTGTTTCTATGTTTCTAAGCATACCGTCCTGATATAGCTACTGAATGAATCTCACTGAAAAGTGACCTCAAGGATGAGAAGTTTAAAAACTGCTGGTGGTAGCCATATGTATTGACAAGTAATATAGTTTTTTTTCAATAATGCGTTCTTGACATCCCCGGTTCATCTCAGATAATTATAGTAGTTTTTATTGCTAGTTGAGTCATTAATTACAAAATTAATAATAACAAAACTTCTGCAAATATTGAGATGAGTGTGGGAATGTCAGGAATACATTATTGAAAAAATACATGCTTTCATTTTTTGCAACCTAGCAAATACTGCTGCTTTGAGATGTTGCTCTGTGATGAGTTCAACAGTTGGTTTAGAATTAATATTTTTTCATATCTAACAATATAAAATAACTTATTTTTTAATGTTAACCCTTTATTAACATTTTCAGACCATAGCATCACAAATACATACAACACTCACGATACAGTGTACTTATTACAAAAAGTCAATATAGTAGGAGCAGTTGAGTAAAAGTTCAAGACAAAACATAACATTTAACACATCACTCAATATTAAATATCTGCACAACGTTCATATACTATGATTCATATTAGTACCATCATCATAATCCACCAGAGAAGGGACATCAGAGAACATCTGTATGGTATTTGATCTCCATCCAACCTTTGTCGGGTTCCCTTACTGTCAGAAGGAACCCCTGGGAGTGAAATGGGAGTGCTGGTGTGGTCCAGGAAGGGGCAGCTAGAGACTCTCTCCAGAGTGTAGTGAGCAGAGCTCGGCCTGTGCACCAACTGCTATGCTCCAAAATGATCAGGGGGCACCTGAAAGGCCAGGAAGTGAGACCTTACTTTATTGTAGTTCTTCAGTTTGCCTATAGCCATATGGGAAAGGCATAATAATGTTATTAATTAATCCATGATACTTCAGTATAGACTTAATACCATAAACACTACCCGACATGCATGGTTTAAAGGAATGACAGCACCATCAACTTATAGTTAGTCTCATGGATGTATGGTATGAAATTGGTGGTCATAGAAATGCAAGCTATACTGAACTTTCAGGTGCTCACCCCATACCCACCGCTGCTCTCTATACACCTCCCTCCCTCTCTCCTAAGTAGAGGGTGTTACCTCACCGACTGAACTTTCCTCATTGCTAAAGTCTGGTTTGTCTCCCTGGGCTGCTGCATTACTTCTTTCCTTACCTACTTTCCCATCCTCCTACACCCTCAGAAGCCATGATTCTAGCTCCTTCTTCCTCCCTTCCCTTAAAACCTCTGCTGGAAGTCTGTTTTCTCATATTGACTACCACTGCTCTGGTCTAACTTCCCCTTTCCCTTTGTCCATCCTCATTTCTAACTATAGTACCTTCAAAGTTTCACTCCATCTCAGTATGTCTTTCCTGATAAAACTTTTGAAATAAATAAATTAATTAATGACCAAGTTACACTCATATATTCCTATGCTGTCTCCTTTCTGGATTCTCCTGTGCTGGATCACACCTGGAAATGAGCCTCAGATTAATACACTTTTCCCAGTCAGCAAATTCAAAATACACAGGTAAACCCACACTTGCGACCTATACATGCAAACTGTCTGGTTGAACCTCAGAAATAGGATCGCCTACCAGACTTGTCTCTTTGCAAAAAAAAAATCTGCCTTGGCCAAACACCACCAAGCACCCTACCCCTCTTGCTGCCTGCCCCTAACCCCTGCAGCACACGCAGAGTGTCCTCTATGAACTATTTGGTTCCTTACTGCTGGACTGTCCAGGGACAGCAATCTTTTAGGTTTAGAGCCCCCTATAGCTAAATAGCCTTCCCCCAGAAATCCCAAAACATCCCCACCTTTGGCCCCTTTAAACTTAAACTTCACCAACACCTCACATTACTAAGCAGTTGCGACTGCCCCCCCCCTTAAGATTTAGACACAGTTCCTTCCTCCTGTTGTACTTCCTCTATGCATAGCCCATTTTTCTTTCCTGGCTGGCTAACTTACCCTCCTCTTCTTCCCACCTACCCCTCACCCCCACCTCTTTCTGCACCTTTCCTACTCCCCTTTCTTTACACCTAACCACCTCACCTTGTTGACAAGGTCACCTGTTGACTGCTCTCCCTCCCTCTTTCTTTTTTCTTTATTCCTTATCCTCTCTCTTTTCTCTACCCCCTTCTTTACGTTCCACTCTTTCAGAGCCCTGATTGACAGTCATATTATCTGACCACCCCCCCCACTTCTTTTCCTGATATCCCATCACACGTTACTGTTTCTGGACTGTACTCCTACTTTTACTGAATATGTACACCAGGCATCTTATTGTTCAGTTTTATTTTTGTAACCGATTCCTTATGCATATGTTGTTACTTGTTAAATTCATTATCCTCTTATATTGTACTGTAAATCAATATCTGTATGTACATCTCCACATCTCCAGAATGTATATGGTGCAGAACCTTTGTAAAAGAATGTCTGGTTCAAAGGTATCATAATCCTAGTAATAAATAACTAAATAGATAAATAATTGAGCCCCCTCTTGGCATGTAAAAACAATGCTGTTAACATGCAGAAGTTCTACTGCACTGCCTTATTTTTCATCATGTCTTTATGCCTCATGTGCCTCCTGATGGGCCCCCTTCTGTACGTTGACCCCAAGGCCAGCTCCGTCGCTCAACAGCCTTGGACATACCTCATCTACTTTTTCCCTACATGGGTAAGTAGGTGCCTTGGGTGCAAGGGTGCGCTTACAGGATCCCCGTCCATCAGCCTGCCAGTCAGAGTTATTTTCCTTGTTTTTCTCCCTGTTCCAGGCTGGTACATGTACAGTGATATGGGTGTGCACTGTAAAGTTGTCACACACACGCTGCGTCTATGCCTGTCCAATCAGGAGTCAGTCACTGCTACGCCACCTAGCCTCTGCTAACTGGTGGCCAAGCAGCAGCTCGCATTGTCCTCGTCTCCCTGAAAGAGTAGAGCTGTCAGTGGATACTCAGTCCTCCTTTCACCAGCTCACCTCCGAGTGACCCTGGTTCATTTCTGACCAGGGTCACCGACATGGCAATGGGTGCCCCACCCCACCATCTCACTGAGCCAGTCCTTTGCACTACTTTTTTACATTTAATTTAATACAGCTGTCCATTCTGGGACAGATTTTCAAAAGTCATGATGCAGGCACAACTTCTGATTTCCAGCTTTCAGTTTTGGGCTGCGCCAACATCAAAATAAATACACCAAAATGTTTGATTGGTACTGTGAAAAAGTTGGGTACATTTGAGACAGTTTGCTTACTCTACCGCAAACAAAAATGATGCATGTATCATGCTCTCAGAACAAAGGAGGTTGCCTTTTTTGTGCTGAAGAAGCAGGGGGAGTGCGCTGTTAACAGGACAGCTCTTCTGTTATAAGTGTGATTTTAATCTCCTAAAAAACAAAAGCAGCAGGCACTCTAGGGTAAGCGGTTCAACTGAACAAAGTTTAAATGGTAGCTGAGGGGCCCTATTTGTCAGTATACCAATCTGTCACAAATACTATGGACAAAAAAAACGTTCAGAAGCAAGAAATAAATGTGTAAAATGAAGAATTTGTCCTCGAGAGAGCATCAGTTTCTATTCATTTTGCAAATACAGTTCAACCATCTTTGTGCAAATAAACTACCAGGACCTCCTTGTAAATGAACATTGCTCAGTGGAGCTTTTTTCCTGATAAAATAAATAAACACAAAAGACAAATACAAATTGTTCTGATTGTTTACATGATCATATCCAAATAATTTATTTGCCTAATGCTTAAAATAGTACTGTGTCTCAAGTGTGTATGTGTACTTTTTTTTTTTTTTTAATTGATTTTGCGGTATGAGTTTTGATTGAATAGTGTACTATGTCTTGTATGGGGGGAAGGCAAATTCCAAAGTGTGTTTAATCACTTAATAATTGGGCATATCATATGACATCATAAGTTGGGTACTTAAATGCTACACTGATTGCTAAGACCACACCCTCTGAAATAGTCATGGCTGTAGGGTGAAAAGCTGGGGTGGATGGTGGCTGTCCCAATTGGTAAGGTTCTGCCCTTTTTCTTGGTAACTAACTTCGTGAGTCAACAACAGCTAGTGAGTCAACAAACATTTCTTGTGCAAATTGCTGCAGTAATTCAGAAAGAGATTCCTTTTTTGATAATCTTAATGTACAGTTAAGCACACTCCATGATTGCAAACTAATTTTTGTGGGGATCTGAATGGGGTATTGGAACCGTTACTAGAGAGGAATAGTGCCAAACCATGCTTAGACTTAACCAAATCTTGAGCCTCTCTTCCTAAATTATTAGCTGACCATAACTTAGCAGATGCATAGAGACTGATTCATGCGATGGTAAAGACTTTTCTTTTTACTCAAACAAACATCAGGGCCGGCCCGGTGGTGCTGAGGGTTGAGGCGCTGGATGCCACACCTCGTGCCACGCTGGCGACCCGGGTTCGAGAATGAGCCGAGAGTCGCCAGGGGTCGGCGGGAGAGGAAGAGATTGAGCGTCCGGAGGACTGCTCTCTCTTCCTAGGGGAAGGGGTGGGATACACTCACTCATGAAGCGACCTCTGGCGGCAGCTAGGGGTTCACCAACTGAGCAGCTTGGCTCATGCCAGGGGGAGAGCGGAGTTACGGCGCTACGTTGCCGTGCTAGCCTGGCTCTGAGGGGGTGGGAACAAAAAAAGGTGAAACAATGCCTCCTATGCACCGGTGAGATGATGGTGGCCCCGGTGGACCCTCCCACATCCCAAATACCGGCCCAGATGTGCTCACGAACTGACTCCAGAGGACCCGATGATGTTCAGGTAGGCCCCTCATACTTAGGAGCCAGCGCTGAAGGGAGAGCGGAATCAGCCCCGGAGATGGTACCGAGGGTCGGGTCTGCCTGGGGGTTGATTGGGGGAGGCAGTCGAGGAGATGTGGAGGGTTCAGGTTGGGAGTAGAGGAGGAAGTTCCATGTGGGCACTCCTGAAGGATGCCTGGGGTAAGAAAGGAATAAATAAAGTCAAAAAAAAAAAAAAACAGACATCAGACACATAACAGAATACACATAATCTGTCTTCAAAAATAGCTAGTAGGGTGCCTTGTCAATGCTGACATTGACTCTCTGGTTATTTTTTATTAAAATACAAGTTTATTGTCAATCCATGGTACATAGTCTCATTCACATTTATATACAGTACATGTTTCAGTCCACGGCAATATCACCACGTACACAAAGCACATTCCTCTTAACTATTGTAGGATCTCCATAATACCAATAGTACAATTCATTCCTTAAATGTATCCCCGCCACCCAACCAGTTCCTCACTTAGGTGTCAGGGGTACAAGCTCTCTTCTTCGCCAGTTGTTTGTGGGACTTCTTTCTTCTCAAAATTCTACTATCCCTCTTCCCCATTATTTTCTCTCCACAGTACCCGCCTAGCCCATCTGCTCACGAATATTTGCGTTCGGAAGTTGATTTTGTGGGTCATCTCCTCAATTCTCATTATATCCTGGGACTCTCTGGTTATTTTTGATCACAGACTAGTTAGCTCATCATTACTTCTAAATAACAGAAATTACAAATCACCTAGGTGGAAGTTAACTACAGCCCTTCCTAGAGATGAAAATTTTAAACAAATGTTGTGCAAGGAGACTGCAAAATACTTTGCATTAAATGCCACAAAGGATATCTCAGATATATGTCTCAGGGAGGAATTTAAGGCTTTTATCAGGGTGGAAATTATAGGCTTGTCAGCTAAAAGAAAGAAAGATGCCCTCAAATGTCAGACTGAATTGGAAAGTAACTTAACATTTTAGAAAAAGAATATAAATCAACCCCCAGGTCTAAAACATCTCTGTTATACAAAATCCTTCATTCAAAGTATGAAGTAAATAAGGCATATTCAGCCCAGGCTGAAAAAGCACTGCTCAGAACCAGGCAACGTTAGTGAAACTCAGGAGAGAAGGCGGGCAAGCTCTTCTCCAACAGACTTAAGAGCATTCAGAAAATAAATCTAATTCATACCATCAAGAGTCTGGAAGGTGGTATCTTGGGTGGTGTAGACATCAATAACCAGCCAACAAATTTTTCTAAAAATATATACAAGAAGCAAATAAATTCTGATTTAATAGGCACGGCAAACTTTCTAATGAGGTCAAACCTATCAAAAATATCTGGAGATAAGCAATTAATGCTTGATGCTATCACTTCACTGCAAGAGGTACACAATTCCATTGATAAACTACCAAATGTAAAGGCGCCCAGCCTGGATGGAATAGTAAGTGAATTTTACAAATTCCTATGCATAGAAACAGCTACCTATTTACAAAGAGCCATTCAAGAAATACAAGTCACTGGACAGCTGCCAGCTTCAATTTCCAGGGCCTTCATAACAATCCCAAAAAAAGAATCCCCCAAAAAGACAAAGATCCCACAAATTGTTCAAACTATAGACCCATCTCATTGGTTAACAATCATTACAAAATTATTGCAAGAATACTAGCAACTCGATTATAATCTGCAATATTTACACTAGTCGGGAAAGAACAAGTGGGTTTTCTGCAAGGTAGATCTGGCTCTGACAATGTAAGAACGCTGCTAAATGTAATATGGAATATGAACAGGAATAAAAAGCCTGGAATAAATCATGGCCCTGGACATTAAAAAAGCCTTCAAGCCCCTTAACTTGAAATTCTTGTTAACAACACTTTTACATTTTAATTTTGGAAGCACTTTTATTAAATGGATGTCTACTTTATAATATGAACTCAAAGCAGAATTAATAACAAATGGTCCTATGTCTAAACAATTTGAGCTGTTTCAAGGTACTAGGCAAGGATTTTCCCTATCTCCACTATTGTTAATTTTGGTTATTGAATTGCTAATCAGATCTATTCAATCAACCCCTCAAATACACAGAATTGTGGTGAATTGTGTTTGTGCTAAATCCTTTGCTTTTGTAGGCAACATTCCTTTTAACGCTCTCCAGGCCAAATGATTCAATACTAGGAGTTAAGAAAACTTTTAGTATTTTTAGTAACATCTCAAAATTACACTTAAACTGAGACAAAATGCAACTAATGCCCCTGCACTGCTTGAACATAATATCTGCACTCAAACCCTCCCTTCAAACAGATAATTTTGTCAGGAAAATTACATACCTTGTGCTTTCCTTTTCCAGTTCCATAGAAAATGTCCTGGCAGGCAATCTGAGACCATTAAATGCAAACATGAAACTAGATTTTGAAAAATGGACAACACTCAGACTATCTCTATGAGGAAAGATATATGTGATCAAAATGATCACTGCTCCTGAATTATTTCATGTCTTACAATTGATCTCTTGTATCCCATTTAGGAAAATACCATTCCATTTCATACGATGGATAGGCTAACAAGAGAATTTTTATGGGAAGGCAAGTCTCCAATATTCTCCCTAAAGAAACTTCTTGCTCCCAATTCGCAGGGAGGTTTTGCTCTCTCATGTTGGGAAAAATACAATATTGCGTTTATTCTAAAACATTCCTCCCGACACTACAATGATTCACACAGACAGTATCATGCTGCTGTGATATGATATGGGAAAAAAGATATTAAATAACAACAAGCTAATAGACTTCCTGTTCATTAACCCCCCCCCCCCACGCCCCGGAAGCTCTTCACAAGCAGGTCTGCTTGCTAAGCTCAATCAAACCTCTTAAGCTTTTCCTTAAAGAGGAAGATAACATAGGAAAACCCTGGGAGGTCACCCCCCATGGGATAATCTGGAAAAGGAGAACACTGGTAAAGAAGTAATCGACATATGTTGGAGGAAATTAAGGATTAATGGATTGTCAGACATTATTGATCCTCAAACAAGGGTTTTGAGCTGGCCAAGTGGCACTGAGGGTTGAGGCGCTGGACGCCACACCAGTGACCCAGATTCGGGAGCGAGCCTGGGCCATCACGGGTCGGTGAGGATGGGGAAGGATGGAGTGCCCCAGGGGCTGCTTTCCTTCCCTAGGGAGGGGAGGGGAGATTCACTCTTCTGATGCACTGCCATTCCCTAGAGGAGGCTGGGGTAATTGCAGGGCACGGTGGCAGATGCAGGGGGATTGGAGCAGCGGCGGACATCCTCCAGGTGCGTGCAGGAATATGCACATGCTGGGCTGGATGTCAATGCACATCCGTGCTCCGGGGAAGAAACAAGTCAAAATACCCCCTGCTGTCGGGTGAGGTGACGGTGAACATAGGTAGGCGGTCCGATCACATGCCCATTGTCTGCCAATTCTCCAATCTCCCTGGGGTCTGGGGCTTCTCCTTGAGGGGGGTTGGGAGAGCCTGGACCCCACATACCCAGTGAAGCACTTGGAGGTTGGTTCAGATGGGTCAGTGAGTCCAGCGGCTGCAGATGGGACCCTGAGAGATGCCCTGTAGGTAGGGTACACAAATAGAAGTTACAAAAAAAAAAAAAACCCTAAAAAACCAAAGGTTTTGAAATAATTTCAAGATTTACAGAGAGAATTTTAAATCCCCAAATTCCATTTTTTTCTATCTTCAATTTAGGAATATTTTGGGACACAACCTTGCAGGCAGATTTCTCTCTTCCCCATCACATTCAATGGGGTCAAATCAAAAAAAGAGCCCCCACTAAAAAGGATGTCAGTTTGATTTATAAAGTACTAATCAGTGTTGATGCTTGTTCCTTTCTGTGTATCAAATCTTTTTTATATTATATCTATTTTTCCCTCCTGCAGCCACAGTCCCTGCCTCCAGCCACCGCTCCTCCTCACCGCTGACCCCAGAGTTTGTGCATGCCCAGCTGGCATACGCTGCTGTACCATCAAGAGGGGCCCCCTCCGATGCACCCATGTCCAGCCAGGATCCAATACCAGAACATGCCTCTTTCCAGGCATTCACTGGCCAGTGAAACTACAGCTATCAAGCTGCCACGGGCTTTGTGCTGCAATTTTCCTCCTTATGCAGTCCCCTGGAGTGCGAGCGTGCACTGACATTGCAACTCACTGACGTCTGCCGCAATCCACCCTTTTTCTGCACCACTCTGCTAGTTCCCCCGGTCATCGCCAGGGGACTCTACATAGCAGTGATTCCCTGGATCCCTCCCCGGGATGAGAGAGCAGTCCTCTGGATGCTCAATCCCATCCCTCCCCTGCTAACCCCTGATGCCCCGGGCTCGTGTCCGAACCCGGGTCGCCAGCATGGCACGAGGTGTAGCGTCCAGCGCCTCAACCCTCGGCGCCAGCGGGCCGGCTCTGTGTATCAAATCTAAATAGGAAAATGTGGTGAATCACCCTATTGAGGACAAGGACTGGGAAACCGTGTGGCAGAATGTCATGAAGAGTAGTAGAGAGGTGTAAGGTAGACTAACTCAATTAAAAATTCTACACCATTTTTACCTCACCCCAAAAAGGCTTGAAGATATGGGGCTTAATCCAGATGGATTATGCTGGAGTTGCAAACACCCTCATACCAACATGATACATGTTCTTTTGTTCAGGAGTTGTAAGCTCTCATATCCCTATAGATCCAAGTATTTTTATTTTGTGTTTATTCCCAGCCACTTGCACTTTGCACCACTCTCTGAAAATGTGGATTCTGGCCACTGCTTTAGGAAGTAAAAGGCTTTTACTGAAATACTGGAGAACTGGCACAATACCAAAGAATGGCTGTATTTCATGAGCGTGACTGCAAACAATGAAATAATGAGTCACATGCTTCTTAACAAACAAGAAGCTTTCTCAGGTATATGGCTCACCTTCTTACAAAAATTACAGTCTTAGTGATGTAATATTGTAAGAATACCATAACAACATGAATTATATTACCAGGTTATGAGATATATTTGGTCTCTCTGAAGACTAGTGTTTGCTTATAAATTAGACATATTTTAGTAGGTTCTTCACCTATAACCTTGTTATTTAAAGCTGCAGTGACGGAATGTAAATGCGATGATTATCTTTGCAATTCCTGCTACTGTGTGTATTATATCTTTGAAAATGTCAATAAAAGTTTTAATAATAAAAAATACTTTGTATTATACTTATTCAAATGAGAGGGAAAAAGGAAGTAAAATCAAAAGCAATTCACGGTATTTTCAAATCTCCTCTATACAATTCTTATGTACATACATCAAAAACGTGTGATTATATCTTAAACTAGTGTATAGTAATGAATCATTTAATTTGACAAAATGTTTCCCATAGAGTTCGAATCCCGTTACTTTTTAAGAGACATCAGACTTAACATATTCATTCTGTCCCTCTGCACATCAATGAATAGTAAAATCTTCAGTGGGACAAACTGTAGTAAAATGATTAGCATATAGCGTCTGTTCCAATGATTTTAAATATAATATGTAGGAGCATATGGTCAAACTCAAAAGATGGGGGGGGGGGCCATGTTTGATGGCATCACAAATTCTAGTTATTCAAATATCATTTTTTAAATCTGGAGCATAGACACATATATTCTTGATTACTTTTATATGATAAATAAAAAATAATTTAGATATACCATAATACATATCTTGTACAGATCAAAGCTTATTCAGTCATGTCACTGTATCTATTTTCTTTACTGCTTGTGTTTCAATTGATTCACCCCCCTGCATTTTCAAAATATTATGTATGATTTCTCCTTGTTACATTGTATTTACCTGTTTCATCTACTTTTGTATCTAGTTTACTTCACACATTGTATACTTTAATGTTCTCTGCACCATGTATCACTGTTGTTTTGACTTGTACTCTCCCGGATCGTACCTGAAAATAGGCATACTTAATGTCTAGTGCACTTACCTGGTTATCAACAACCAAAGAAAGAAAGAAATAGTCTCACCCGGAATAAAACTGCTGTATTGCTGTATGCTTCATACATAAGGGGCCCGATTCTAAAATGAGTTACGCATGTCGCAAGGCGACTTACGCCAAACCCAATGGTGCAAGTCGCACCATGTGACATGTGTTACGCCGGTCGGGATTTCAAGAGGTGGCCTGTGCCATGGTGAGGGCAGCCTGTGCCCAAGGGGACTTCCGCCAGCTGCGGCCCCATTGCATGGCGCAAGTGGGGGTTATGGCAGCATCTGCACCCTATTCTGAAAGGGTGGCTGCTGTAACCCACTTATGCTATTCTAAAACACACTGTGGGGTTAGACCAGCTTTTGGCTGGTCTAAGGGACATCCGTCCTGGCCAAACGGTGGTTGCCCCCCCACAGTACCGCAACCCACACACAGCTGTGCCCAACAGACCCCCCCATCACTGAGAAGCCCCCCTGCAATACCGGGGTACTGCCTGCCAGTACCCATGTCCGTTTTTTGCGGTGCCACCCCTACGCCTGTGCCACACTGCTGACTACCCCATGGCCCCCGGGAGCTTGCGGGCTTGTTTCAGGGCTGGGGGAACTTGGGAGGGCTGTTCCCCGTGGTTGGCAGCTTGCGGCACCCGGGTCCATTGTGCCAGTCCCATGGCATAACCCAGCGGCTGCCACAAGTTGCAGGGCATTAGTGGCGGGGACCCTGCCTGTTCTGGAATAGGGCTTAAGATCCCCGGCATAGCAGCACATGTCGCAACTTGCATACGCCTGCGAGTTGCGACACACATCTTGGAACTGGGCCCCAGGTGTCTTTATTTAATCCTTGGTCTACATAAATAAGGACCTGTAATAAATGTGATACCTTCAGGGCTAATAAAACAAATGCATCACAGTCCTCTGCATACCCCTGTTCAAATCTGGAAAAAATGTACACATCTTTTACATTAGTTGACATCAACAAATATTGTTTGATAACTTGAAATGAGACAGATACCGTCACCATGCACCCCATAATACTGGAAGAACACCAGTTTTGTTGAAACAGTGTTTAAAATTGTCACCAGTGCACACCAGTGATCTGTACAATGGCAATATTACCTCCTCCCGTCTACTGCTGATCCCTCTAGTATGGCAGCCCAACAT
Organism: Neoceratodus forsteri; assembly: GCA_016271365.2. NCBI lineage: Eukaryota > Metazoa > Chordata > Ceratodontiformes > Ceratodontidae > Neoceratodus > Neoceratodus forsteri. The sequence goes on along the minus strand of JADMNL010000032.1, from coordinate 103,050,827 downwards.
TCTATTTGCCGTTGCAGCTGCCTTTCTTCATTGTATGGCTTGGTTCAGGTCACTAGTGATCAACATCCTCAGGTCCTTTTCCTCTTCAGATTTAGTTCACAGGACCCCTCCTAGGCTGTACTCCATCTTCAGGATCTTAGCTCCAGTGTGCTTGACCTTCAAGATTTTGCACTGAAGCCAAGTTGCAAAATCCCAAACTACCTCTGAAGCCTTGCCAGATCTTCTTTTAGGCCTTGTATCTCCACTGCCATCTCTACCATCCCACAGAACTTGGCGTTGTCCATGAATAAGAAAACTGTGCTCTTTTTGCTCTCTCCAGTGTCACAGATGATGACATTAAAAAGCACCAGACCAAGCACTAAGCTCAATGGGACCCAACTGGTGACATCCCTAGCACTCAAGAGCTCCCTCCACCCCACCCCCGGGTCTTACCTTTCAGACAGTTAGCTACCATCCCACCCAGTCAGTTTCTCTCCTAATTAAAGATCCACCAGCTTCTTGATCAATCTCTTGTGGAGCACAGAATCAAAGGCATTGCTGAAGTCTAAATACAGGATATCCACTGCTTGATCTTTGCCCACTGTTTTAGTGACCCAGTCAGTGAAATGAATGAAGTTTGTTCTGTACACTCTCCCAGCCATAAATGTTTTTTTTTTTATTTATTTTTGAAAGTTGGATTTACAACCTTTGAGTCAGGGACTCATTTACAAAGGCATCTTGTTGCAGGGAGGGTAGACATGGTTACAGTGTGAGATACAACAGTGGTAACATACAGGTGCAATACAGATAACAAAAGAACACAATATAACAGTGGTTTACAGAATAAAGTTACATGCAGTAAATAGCAATTGTATAAGGTATAACAATAGTAGAAGTCACAACCCTGGTCATACCGGGGAAAAACCTATGTGGAAGGGTGGTGGGGGAAACGGGTGAGGAAGAGGGGAAAAACAAAGGGGAGGAGCAGTAAAATCATGTTACTGCTCTTCCTGCAGTCCATTCTCTTTCAGGTATCCCACCAGCCTCTCCTTAAGTATGGCCTCCATGAGCTTGCACATGATTTAGGTCAGGCTGACTGGTCTCTAGCTGCCAGAGTTATCCCTGGGATGACTTGGATGGAATGGCACTACATGTTCTGTGACTGCCTTTCCTAAGTAGCATTACTCCCCAGCCTCCCCTCTACACCCTCACCATGTCCTCCTCTCCTACCCTTCTTCCCCTGTACCTCCCTTCCCCTCCTTCCTTTCCCTCCCCCGGCCTCCCAGCCTACCTGCTCCTCCTTTCACCCACCCTACAACCTGACAAGGTAAACTCTGGCTGATTCATGATTGTCTGTAATAATGTACATATCTATGTTGTTTTATTAGGTTTTCTGAATTGTATGTCTGTTTGTGTTACTTTGATGAGGAACCTTTGTAAATGAGCTTCTAGCTCAAATATATTGTAATCCAAGAATTAAATAAATAAATAACTAAAATAAATGTGACATTCCACAGTCATGAGGTACCACCCCCGACTCCAGCAAACTATTGAACAAGTCAGCCAGGGGGCCCAGAGGTTCCTCTCCCAGCTCCCTCAGCACCCTTGGATAGATGCCATCAGGGCCCAGGAATCTGTCCACACTCAGGGCTAACAACCCTTTCCTTACCCTGTCCTCCTCAATCAATCCATCCGTGCTCCCTTTCCCATCCCACTCCTCCCTCTTTGTGGCACCAGGCTGTACCTCTCCTTAGTAAAGACTGAACAGACATGATCATTCAGTACCTCTGCCTTTTTCACATTAGCTTCCACCCACCCCATCCCCTTTCTGAGCTGTACTATTCCATTTTATTTATCCCTTTTCTCACTAATGTACCTAAAAAAGGCTTTTTCCCATTTTTTTATTCATTCAGCTAGCTGAACTTCTTTCTGAGCTTTAGCCTGCCAGACTTTCTCGTCTCACTAGCCTTCTTTTTTCCTGTCCTCCTCCCTCTGGGTCCTCCTGAACTTCCTATAGGTAGTCCTCTTATCCCTGATTGCCTGGGCAACATCTTTACTAGATCAGGTGGGTGCCTTGGCCCTTGCATTTTTCCCCTATGAGCCTAACACACTCCTTTATGAGTGCTGCTGTTTCCCCCCTTAACGATGGACCACTTTTGGTCCATCCACATCTCAACGCTGATGTCCTCCAGGTACCCCCTTAGCAGCTCCCCCATCCTTCTGAAGTCTGCCTTTCTGAAGTCCAGGACTTTGGTCTTTGTGGATACCTTCTCCTTGCCCATGTCCAACTGGAACCACACAGTGCGGTGGGTGGTCACTCCTAACAACCTATGCCCGTACTTGTTCCCAAACCCCAATTTAACCATAATGACTCTACTCCAAAAAAAAAAAAGGTGTTACTGTGGCTTTACCAGGTTGGGCCATAAAATTACCTCTGAATTGCCAGCACAAACACAGACTTCATTTCAACTGGGGCACGATTTGTTACATCAAGAAATGCACCTGCTCTTCAGCAGAGTGATGTCTCCAGAGTAGATAAACTGTAGTTTTGTGAGAAGGGATACTGACAATATTTATGGAAATCTGTAATGTAAAATCCTTCACCAGCTTCAAGAGATTTTTCAGTTGACTAATCCTTATCTCACCTTTTGAACAGAATTGGTTACACACAAGATAGACTGCGTTTATTCCACTGTGGGCAAAAATGTTTAAATCATAAATCTGTTCCAAAAAATCTTATTACTTGTCGTTTTTGTGGTTTTACACATGAAAAACAAACCCTCTTTAATATATCATGTGCTTCCCAGGGAGAAGATGTGTAGTGTACATTTTTAAATTTCTACTAAGTTAAGCATGGCAATGATATTTTCTGTAGCACTCCACATTATCAATGGTATTCAGTACTGATGGGTTATGTGCACTCCTACTAGGGGAATGGCACAGCCCAAAGTTGTAGTCGGAATAAAATCCAGGGCACCTGAACATTCCGGACAGCAGCAACTCCCTAGTCTTTGCTGTGCCATCGAAGGGGAAACCACTTGAAAGCTTCTCCGAAGAAGAAATCAACTTCTACTTTTTGGGGCTGCAATTCTGCATAGTAGGTTGGGGCTACGGCTACCTGGTGACTGGGAGCACTCCTAAATTAAAATCCTGCCTGTTAAGCTGTGGATTTCAAATTGGATAACCTGCTCTTTCCCCATTTCCACTGCTCGTGCTTGGATTGGGGGCCACGTCTACCGCATAGTTCAGGAGTGCATGTTTTAGGAGGTCTCCAATTTTTTAAATTTTTTTTTAAAAAGTGCCTCAGGTAAGTACCTGTTTTTTCTTGGTGTTTGGAGGTAGGGCGTTCCCTGTGTTTTCCCTCCATATTTTGGGTGTCGATTCCCCCCTCACCTAGGAGTGACTTTGGTTTGTGTAGTTTGTCTGGCACATGTTTTCTTACTGTATTGTGTTGGAAGGGACATTGCCACTTTAAGTTTTGCTCCACTTGTTTGAAGGGGCATTTTCTCTTAATTTTTTTTCTCAGAGCTGGGATTGTAACTAAAAAAAAAACAAACAAAAAAGACAGACAAAAAGCCTGTCATGAGGGTAAGCTCTTAGGCTCTGGCAGGGATCAGAGTCTCCTCAGCATTTTGGGGGGCATTTCTTGCCACAGGCTCTGTGGCAGCTTTCTCTATGGCTCCATTGAGCAGCGTGGCTTCCTACTGATGTTTGCTTCCTGCCCCGTTTGTTAGGCGCACACCTTTTTCTGTAAGAGGCTTTCTACAACCTCCGTGTGCTTTTGGCATGCCTCTGTCCATGCCCACACCCCTGCTGATTTTCCGATATCATGCACGTGCCCTTGAGAGAGAGAGAGAGAGAGAGAGAGAGAGAAAGAGAGCATGCATGCACCTCCACTTCTCTAGTGCTAAATGCAGCAGCTCTCTTTTTACTTCTACTTTTAGCCCACTTGGCTGACTGAGAGTAGTCTCTTTGCAGCTGACTGGGCTGTTAGGAGTGTTTTTCTCCGTTTCTTTGTTTCTCCTCCACAGTTGGAGCTGGGGATCATGGCAGTAGTTCTCTCTGGCTAGCATTGGGGAACATTTATTTATTTTGTTGGGCATTTACAGGACTAGTTTTTTTCTTTTCCTTTTGGCACCATGGCTTATTGGAGACCTTTAATTTTAAAAAGATGTAAGATCTTCAAAAGGGTAATGCGAGCCTCTTCTCTGGGGTCATATTGCTCCCATTGTGTTACTCATACATAGAAACATTGAAACATAGAATTTGGCAGCAGACAAGGAACTCTTGGCCCACCTAGTCTGCCCATTTTTCCCTACCTACTGTATCACCGCAGACCCTACTTGATCTCTGGCTTACTCACCCCTTGTCTTATCATTAATATTCCCATATGCCCATCCCATGCATTCTTGAACATCATTACAGTTTTTGCTCCCACCACCTCCACTTGGAGGCTGTTCCAGGCATCCACCACCCTCACCATGAAGAAGTGCTTCTTCACATCTCCCCTGAGTCTACCCCCCTCCAGCTTCATAGCATGACCCCTTGTTCCCTGAGCATCTTTTTTTCCTGAAAGATGCTTCCCTTTTGAACCTTATTTATAGCTGTGAGGTAATTGAAAGTTTCTATCATATCCCTCCATTCGTCCATTGTAGACATATCAAGGTCCTTCAGTCTTTCCTCATAGGGCTTTTGATACAGACCCTGCACCATTTTTGTTGCCTTCCTCTGGACTGTCTTTACTCTTTCTATGTACTTACAGAGATGAGGCCTCCAGAATTGGGCACAGTTCTCCAGGTGAGGTCTCACCAGTGATCTATACAGGGGTAACACCACCTCCCTCTTTCTGCTGGTGACGCCCCTCCCTATGCACCTCAGAATTCCACTAGCTTTCCCGTCTGCCATGTCAAACTGCTTAGCCACCTTTAGGTAATCAGATATGGTAACTCCCAGGTCTCTTTCCTGTTTGGTGGTTGTCAGTACCTTTCCTCCAATTTTGTACTCCTCCTCTGGGTTTCTGTGCCCCAAGTGCATGATTTTAAACTTTTTTTTACATTGAAGCCAAGTTGCCATACCCTTGACCCACTCCTCTAACCTACTTAGATCCCCTCTGTTTTTCTACCCCCCCCCCCGAGCATCTACCTTGTTGCAGATTTTAGTGTCATCCATGAACAGGCAGTTGTTTCTGTCCAGCCCCTCTTCAATGTCGCTAATAAAGACATTAAAGAGGACTGGTCCCAGTACAGATCTCTGAGATACCCCACTGGTCACCCTCCCTTCCTCAGAGTGAACTTCATTTACCACAACCCTCTGTCTCGTATTCCTTAGCCAATTTCTTACCCAGTTTACCACCTCTGGTCCCACTCCTAGGCTATCCAGCTTGCTTAATAATCTCCTATGTGGGACGGTGTCGAAGGCCTGGCTGAACATTACATTAAAAGCATGGTAATAATGAAGAGAAAACACCAGCAACAGTTGATTTAAATTACATATTGTTTACTCAAGCTAACATGTCTCTTGCAGTTCCCCTTATAGATACTCTGGGGGGGGGGGTGCACCTGGTGTACCAGCTGGAACTGGCAAAGCAGAATTACGTAGATCCTTGTTGTTGCTCTTAGGAGAGCTTTTGGACCCTGACATTATGCAGGATATCACATCAGACACACCTGAACCCAAACCAGGCCCCTCGGGTCGGGGGGTCCCCACACAGACACGTCCCAGTGCGCTGGAGCAGGACAAGGCTGCAAGTATGGCTATTCAGGCAGACCCCAACCCTGACCATACACAGAGTCAGGATGAGGATATTGGGGATCTTGGGAATAAGCTTGACCTAAAGAAGTTAACTAAAGATGATGAGGGTGAACCCGTTGAGAAGGAGGAGGAAAGGGAGTGGACAGAGCCAAAGAGGAGGATTCCTGTCCCTTCCCTGTTTGATGCCAGATCTTTGTCCTGTCTGATAACTGAAGCTTGTAGGACACTGCAGCTGAAGGAGGTCCAGTCCATGGAGGTATTAGATGTAAATCCTATCCTGTCCGCGTCCTCCTCCTCCGCTCTTAATTGTTTTCTAAACTTTATTCACTGTGACCAGATCATTGAACAAGAATGGGCAGGTGCATACCAAAGAAAATATCTGCTGAGACCTAAAGTGCAGTATTTCTCTTTTTGGAAGAAAATACCCGAAAGTGAGAAACCCTCCTTTGGTGGATAAGGCTGTACATAATTCCATCAGACACACTACTATTCCTATGGAAGGGTCCTTGGCCTTAGCGAATTCGCACTATCAGTGAGTGGATACTTCATGCAAAAGAGCTTTTGCCTTTAATGGTACAAATCTCGGCACTTCCTGTGTCTCCTTTTATTGTTGCCAGAACCTTAAACTTGTGGGTTATGACCATGGGCAGCTTCGTTCCCCTGGATTCAGAGGAGGTGAGCATTTTGCAGTTGGTATCCATAGTCTCCACCTTCTTAGGGGATGCCATGGTGGAGAACTTACGCATGTCAGCGCACTCTGCTTATCACATTGTGTCCACCATGTGAGGTGTGTGGCTTTGGCATTGGGTCACTGATCAGGCTTTGAAGACAAAGCTGTTTACCTTAGCCTTCGAGAGAGGCTTCTCATTTGGTCCTGGCCTGGATAATATTTTGAAGGATATCTAGGATAAAAATGGCCATCTTCCAGTGTCAAAACAATAGAAAAAGGCTGGTTTGACTTCCAAAGGTCAAAGAGGTGGTCAACAGAGGCAATATTAAGGAGGTTGTTGTCTCTTCCAAAACTTTGGGAACCAGATGAATAAGGGATCCTATTCTGGTTTCAAGATCATATGTAGCACAGCAGCCCTTTTATGAACATGCGACGGAGGTCCAGGGCGAAAAGTGAGCACCTCACAATGATGGTATGCAGACCCATCTCTGCCTCCCTTTCCTTGGTTGAAGATTGCACAATTTGTACACAAGATGGGCCAAAATAACATCAGATGCTTGGGTTCTGGAAATTCTGGCTTTAGGCTATGCAATAGAGATCTCAACCATTCCCTTAAAGAGGTGCTTTCTGTCATTCTCCATACCAAAGGACCCCGTGAAGATGCAAGAAGTGCAGAAGACACTGGACCACCACACACAGATTGGGGCAGTTGTTCTGGTGCCTCCCAGCAAACATGGTCAGGGATTCTACTCAATTTATTTTGTAGTTCCCAGGACATTCGGGGGGGGGGGGGGTTCTAGTCTGGATCTGAAGCACCTAAACAAGTTTGTTCACCACATGACCTTCAAGATGGAGACTTTACATTCAATCATCCAGGCTGTCCAGCTGGGGGATTATCTAGCATCCATAGATCCAAAGGATGCATATCTCCACATCCCCATCTGGCAGTCTCATTAGACATTCCTCAGATTCACTGTCCTTGGACAGCATTTCCAGTACGAGGCACTCCCGTTTGGCCTAGCAAGGGGCCCAGGGTTTTTGTGAAGGTGCCTTGTGAAAAAGGGACCTTCGGGGCTCAGTGGGCCTACCCGGTCACCAAAATTTAATAAATAAATAAATAATCCTGGTGGCTCAACTCTGGCAGGAGGGATATCCTGTCTATTCCTGCCTTGACGATCTGCTCATTTGAGCACCATCTGCGACATTGGCAAGGAAGTCAGTAACCAGGACTCTGGAGATTTGGGAGTACCACGGGTGGGTGGTGAATTGGCAGAAAAGCTTTTTCAAGCCATCACAGACCCTGGAACACCCTGGGAGCAGTGTTCAAGATGGATGAGGGGAAGACCTTCTTTTCACCAGCCAGGCAGGAGACCCTGTTGAGAGACGTTCAGTGGCTGAGGAGCCAGTCATTGGCTTCAGCTCAGAGCCTTCTGCAGATTCTGGACCTTATGACAGTGACAACAGAACTGGTTAGGTGGAATTCCCTTCACATGCAAACCATACAGATCAAGCTGCTGTCAGTCTTGGACCCAACCTCGGAGGACTATTAGGCCAAGATCACAGTTTCACCACTCCTGCTGCAGTCTCCGAGTTGGTGGGTGGGTTTGGACAATCTGAACAAGGGGTCTTCCTTGGAAGTTTCCCCAGAGTTGATTCTGACCACCGTTGCTAGCCTATCAGGTTGGGGACAGTGCTGGACCATATTCCCATTTAGGGGACTTGGTCAGCACTGGAATAGCACCTACACATAAATATTCTGGAGATGAGGTCTGTGAACCTCCCTCTCCTTCATTTTCAAAACCATGTGTAGTCAAAAGCCGTGAAAATAAGGTCAGACAATGCTATCACAGTGGCGTACATAAAAAATGAAGGGGGCACAAAGAGCAGAGAGATGCTAAAAGAAGCCACCAATCTCCTGCTGTTGGCAGAGGAGAGCCTTCTCTCTGTCTCAGCAGTTCACTTAGTGGGGGAGTTGAACATTCAGGCCTATTGGCTAGTCCATGAGAATGTCCATCCAGGGGACTGGATGTTGAACCCGGAGGTGTTTGACCTTCTGTGTCAAAGATTCAGTGGCCCACAGATCGACCTGCTTGCCTCTAGCTAGAATGCTAAAGTACAATGGTTCTTCAGTCACTACTGGTGTCCCCAGACCAAGGCAATGGATGCCTTGTTGCAAGCATGGAATTTCATCAGAGTGTACGTCTTCCCTCCTCTCCTGCTCCTCCACAAGGTAATTCATAAAAAAAAAAAGCACCCAAGAGGAAGCTTTCTTCTGATAGCTCTGGAGTGTCCAAGAAGGCTGTAATTCTTGGACTTAGTGAACCCTAGCTCAGCATGCACTGTTTCATCTTCCAGTGTGGGGGGACCTTCTTTCCCAAGGCCCCATTCTGCATCCAAATCTGGGAGCAATGCAATTTATGGATTGGCTCCTTAAAAAAAGGAAACTTGTAAAACACGATTTCTCTAAGAAGGTGCTGGACACCTTGATGACTGCCAGAAAGAGTTCCATGTCAGTAGCTTATGCTCACGTATGGACCACCTTTTTTGGCTTGGGCCAGAGGTAAAAATATCTGGCCTTCTAAAGCCATGGTTCTGCAGATTTTGGATTTTCTGCAGGAAGGAGTGGAGAATGGTTTGGTCTTGAGTACCTTGAGAGGTATGGTGTTGACCCTTGGAGTCTCCTTGGAATCGTCCTTATGGAATAACCAGGAGTTTTATTCATTTTCTGTGGGCTATCAGCAGGAGTTGACCTCTGCTTTGACCCCCTGTTCCTCCATGGGATCTGAATCTGGTTCTGAATGCTCTTTCTAAGGAGTCTTTCAAACTGCTTTCATTGGTACAGTTAGACCTTCTCTCTTACAAGGTGTATTTTTTAGTTGCTGTGTGCTCAGCCAGGAGAATTGGTGAGCTCCGGGCCTTGTCCCACAAAGAACCTTATCTCATCGTGCATAAGGACAAGGTGGTGCTCAGAACAGTTCCATCTTTCATTCTGAAGGTCCCCACAGCCTTCCATGTGAACCAGGAAATCTGTCCCCCATCCTTCTGTCCGCAATCAACTCATCCAAAGGAGAAGGAGTTGCACAAGTTACATTTGCAATGGGCCATTAGGACATACCTTATATAGACTGCTGAGTTCTGGAAATTGGATAGGCTGTTCGTTCTTTTTGGAGCAGCCAAAAAGGGACAAAAAGCCTTCAAGGCCACCCTAGTTAGGTGGGTGAGGGCCTGCATTGCCAGGGCTTATGTTGCAGAAAAGAGGCCTTTGCCTCTCATCATGGCTCACTCCACCAGGGCTATGGCTACCTCCCGGGTGGAGACAGGTGAGGGGTCTGTCTTAAAATTGTGCAAGGCAGCTACATGGTCCTTCATCCACACATTTACCAATCACTACAGACTAGATGTTCAAAGCTCTGATGATGTGGCCTTTGGTTGCAGAGTTTTGCAGGTGGCAGTTAGCAGGTAAATTCCTTTCCTGTACATGGTTGATGTAAGGGACAGTATTCTCCCCACCCATTATTTTCATGGGTACTGCTTCTTAGAATCCATCAGCTTCTTAGTACCCACTGCCACCTAGGCTGCTACTGTTATCTAAATTATCCTAGTATTAAAACCATCTCTGTTTCCTATTTACAGTGTATTTTTGTCTATGTTTACTCACTTTGCTAGATACTCCTGAATCCGCAATGTGGAACCTTTGTAAAAGAGCGGTCTCCCGCTCAAAGGTATTGTAATCCAAGATAGAATAAATAAAAAATAACAAAAATAAAGTACTGAATCACATTGATAATGTGGAGCTCTACATAAAGAAGAAATTTCTTCATGATTACCATAATTTCCTTTTCTGTTAGCTCCTACCTCGTCAGTGGGGCCTGCCCGGGGGCCTTTCTCCTGCAGGAGAATATTGTCTGCTATGCCAGCACTGGGATATTCGCGGTTTTGTTATAAACCCTGATTGTAAGTCTGTCTGGACATTCCTCTATAGTTTGCCTTATATGTTTAAAAAAAAAAAGAAAAAAAAAGGAGCAGTTACGCATTAGAATGTTGATTACTGGCACGCAGATTTAGCAGGTTCAAATTTGATGATAACCAAGGGTACCTCCTTTGTTGCAGATGAGAGCTTACTCTGTTTGTAGTCTTTGCCAGTGTTATCTGTTTACATTAATTCCTTTAGCAAGTCTGTTCTAGTTGATTCAATGCTGCAGGACTTTCCAAGACATTAGAGAACTGGAAGACGAGCCTTGATCCCTTACCTCTGCCATCTGATGAGGTAGGCAACTGTTTACTGTATTTTATTCTGGCTGCAGATAGCTGATTTGTGTACCGTCATGTCAAGACGATTGATATGATCTTTCCAAATATATTTTTTCTACATTTAGAGGCACTGCATGGACAATAGCGACTGGAGAGTTGCTGCTGTCCGGAATGTTCAGGTGCCCAGGATTCTACTCTAATTACAGCCTTGGGCTGTTCCATTTCCCCTACTAGGGGTGCATATAACCAATCAGTATTGAATCCCATTGACAACGTAGGAGCTAACAGAAAAGGAAATTATGGTAAGTATGAACACATTTCTTCTTCACTTTGAAACTGATCTTGCTGAGCAATTTGTCACTTCCCAGTGTGTTCTTGCCAATGTATGTTTTTTGTTGTTGTAATTTTTCCTCCTGAGCCCTGGGACATGTCTGGGACTCTCTCTCCGGTCCCCGATGTTCCCATGCTAGGCAGCCCCCCTTAATTCCCCCGCAAATTGCCCCCTTCGGCAGGGCCAGGAGAAGGTTGCTGGCTTCTCCCCTCCCGGAAACCTAATCCAGAATCCGGGGACTTCTCCCAGGAGTGGCAGACCATCATCCGAGCCTGCCAGGCTCACTTTTCCTGTTTTTGTCTCTCTTCCCCGGCTGATGCAAGGATGTTGGCTTGAGTTTCCTGACCCATACTGCCCTCCTGCCACCGCCAGAGGGCAGTCAGTGAGTGGGACGACTAGTCTCCTCCCCAGAGAGAGGAGAGCAGTCCTTCAGATGCTCAATCCTCTCTCTCCCCCCCCCCGCTGACCTGAATCTGGGTCGCTGGTGCGGCACGAGGTGTGGTGTCCAGCACCTCAACCCTCAGTGCCACAGGGCCTGCTACTAACGCATGTTTTAAATGAGAAGTAAACCCTAGGTAAGCCCAATGTAACTACACTAGATGCATCATTAGTACAAATGTGTGCAGTTATGCAAATTCTTTTGTGAGAAATTAAATAGCAGACAGTGCTGTCTAATGGTTAAAGCACAGAGCTGTGACTCAAGAGATCACAATTTTGAATCCTGCCACAGTCACTGTCTCAGTGTGACACTGAGCAAGTCATTTAAACCTGTGCTCTAAGGCCAAATATTATGGTATAAGCAGCTGCTCAGTGGCCTGACTCAGATTCTAGCCTGACTCTCCCAGATATGATGATCTGAACCATTTTGCCTGCAGGAGACTGCCCATCTCTACCTTATAGCAAGCTGAACACCATTAGTACACCAAAAGGATGGCTGATGGGTACACCAGTATTTACAAAAAAAAAATCAACTCCTCTCAAACTCGGCTAGTTTGTGTTTACAAATTTACGTTTCATCCTAGGACCTGAGAATGTAAGTAATGCTGTTGGGTGCTTCTGAAGCATCCAACTAATTCTAATCATTACATTTCTCATTTGAATGGTTTGATAGGTAAACTTGATAGTAAACAGCCATTTGCATGCAAACTAAGGTAAAATCATGTTGTATTGGTATTTATTTTATCAGGAAAAAAGCTTAATTGAGCAATGCTCATTTACAAGGAGGTCCTTGTTTAGACAGTCAGTAATGCATAGAAACAGGAACATTGCATATTACAGAATACGGAGGCACAAAGCAGCGTAATATACAGAAGATGATATAGAGCATGGTACAGAGGAAGATAAACAGCAAGACTGAGATGGCACATTAAGATAAAATACAGCGCTGTATCAAAGTATTCTACCAACAAGTACATTTGTCCAAAAAATTACTTTCTTTCAGCATTCTGAATGAATTGAAACTAATCAGAGAATTTAGTTTGAAGAAGGCTTGTAACTTGCTCCAAAGAGTAGGGGTGAGCCAACTGAATGTGTTAAATACCTGTTTGAAAGGAGTTTGAGGAATTCTAGTACACTAGGCGAAATGTTACTATAGCATAACCACTTGCCTGCCACCTGCTATTCCTTAAAAATAACTGGTTAAGTGGTTTTGCAGTCCAAAAATTGGGCTGCAATTTTGTGTTATAGATGAGTGCGTATAACAGAGCATCAAACAGCTGCAGCCTATCAAAGAAAACCACTTTAGTTTTCTCCTCACACAGTACAGCAAGAGTGTGTGGCGTTACAAACTTAAATTGATTCTGCAGCTCTGCCACTTTTAGAAACAGCAATTGTATAAAAACAAGCATTTGTCAATGCCGAATGTTGATTGCGTTGGTGTGTTGAGCTCGCTCACTGGCCCTCTGTCACTCTCTCAGTCGGTTCCTCCCGGTGCTGCAGGCTGCTTGTTTGTACTGGGCTCCTGCCTGTGTTGGCACCTTGTTCTGCCCACTAGGAAATCCGCAGCTGTCCCGACAGAGCTCCATTGAGGTGGCTCACTCATAGAAACATAGAGGTTGATGGCAGATAAGGACCTCAAGACCCATCCAGTCTGCCCATTTCTTTTTCTACCTTATAAATGTGCCATCAACTTTTGCTCTGTCAGTGGCCTATCTATTCATACTCATCTGTAATGCTCCCTTATTTCTATCCCATGCCTCAATGAAGCCCTGCACTGTATTCATATCCACCACTTCCTGAGGTAGGCTGTTCCATGCATCCACCACCCTTTCTGTGAAAAAGAACTTCCTCACATTACCCCTTAATCGGCCTCCCTCTAATCTCATGCTGTGTCTTCCTGTCCTGCTATTTTTCTTATATTGAAACATGTTAGACTCTTTCACCTTGTTAATGCCCTTAAGGTGTTTGAATGTTTCGATCATATCACCTCTCTCCCTCCTTTGCTCAAGGGTATACATATTGAGCTCCGTTAATCTGTCCTCATATGTCCTCTGATGCAGTCCCTGCACCATTTTGGTTGCCCTTCTCTGGACTGTCTCAATTTGGTTAATGTCCTTGTGAAGGTGTGGCCTCCAGTACTGCACGCAATACCCCAGATGGGGCTTAATCAGTGTCTTGTCAAGAGGGATTATTACCTCCCTCTTATGACTTGTGATACCCCTACTAATACACCCTAACATCCCCCTAGCCTTACCTACTGCTTTAGAGGTCTGCTTGGATGATTTCAGGTAATCGGTGATGATGATGCCCAAGTCTCTTTCTTCCTTTGTGACTGTCAGCAACTCCCCTCCCAGCCTATAGGTGGCTTTAGGGTTTCTTTTCCCTATGTGCATGATCTTGCACTTCTTTGCATTAAATCCCAGTTGCCACTCTTTTGACCATTTTGCTAGTATATCCAGATCTCTTCTCATTCTGACCACCCGATCTGGATCATCTACTCTGTTGCAGATCTTAGTGTCAGCAGCAAACGGACAAGCCTTACCCTCTACTCCATCTGCAATGTCACTAATGAAGATATTGAAGAGGACTGGCCCCAGGACTGATCCCTGAGGTACCCCACTTGTGACTTGAGGCACTCCCCTTCTCTCACTTGCTCATTCTGTTTCTCCTGGTGCTGCAGGCTGCCTTTTGCACTGGGCTCCTACCTCTGTTGGTGGCTTGTTCTGCCCACAAAGAAATCTGCAGCAGTCCCAACACAGGTCTGTTGAGCCTGCTGACTCCCCCTCTCTCACTCACTCATTCTGTTTCTGCCGGCGCTGCAGGCTGGCCTTTTGTACTGGGTTCCTGCCTGCGTTGCCGCCTTTTTCTGCCAACAAAGAAATCTGCAGCAGTCACTATAGAGCTCCACTGAGCTCGCTCACTCCCTCTCCCTCACTCACTCGTTGTGTTTCTCCCGGTGCTGCAGGCTTCCCTTTTGTACTGGGCTCCTGCCTGCAATGACACCTTTTTCTGGTCACAAAGCAATCCACAGCTGTCCCAACAGAGCTCCTTTGAGGTCACTCACTCCCCCTGTGTCACTTACTCATTCTGTTTCTCCTGGCGTTGCAGACTGCCCTTTTGTACTTGGCTCCTGCCTCTGTTGGCACCTTTTTCTGCAGACAAAGAAATCTGCAGCAGTCCTGACAAAGCTCCGTTGAGCTCGCTCACTCCCCTTCTCTCACTCGCTCATTCCATTTCTGCCAGCTGCCCTTTTCTATTGGGCTTCTTTCTGCAGTGCCACCTTCTTCTGCCAAAAAAGAAATTTGCAGCAGTTGCAATACAGCTCCATTGCGCTCGCTCACTCCCCCTCTCTCACTCACTCATTCTGGTTTTCCCACCACTGCAGGCTGCCCTTTTGTACTGGGCCCCTGCGTACATTGCTGCCTTTTTCTGCCCACAAACAAATCTGCACCAGTCCCAACAGAGCTCCGTTGAGCTCACTCACTACTGCTGTGTCACTCACTGTCCCTCCCTCACTCGCTCATTCTGTGTCTCCTGCTGCTGCAGGCTGCCCTTTTGTACTGGACTCCTGCCTGCATTGGTGGCTTGTTCTGGCCAGAAAGAAATCCGAAGCAGTTCCGACACAGCTCCATTGAGCTCACTCATCCCCCTCTCTCACGCACTCATTCCGTTTCTGCTGGTACTGCAAGCTGGCCTTTTGTACTGGGCTCCTGTCTGCATTGCCGCATTTTCTGCCCACAAAGAAATCCACAGCAGTCACAATAGAGCTCCGCTGAGCTCGCTCACTACCACTGTGTCACTCACTCATTCTGTATCTCTTGGTACTGCAGGCTGCGCTTGTGTACGGGGCTCCTGGCTGCGTTGGCACCTTTGTCTGTCCACAAAGAAATCCACAGCTGTCCCAACAGAGCTCCATTGAGGTCACTCAGTCTCCCTCTGTCATGTGTTCATTCTGTTTGTCCTGGCACTGCAAGTGGCCCTTTTGTACGGGGCTCCTGCCTGCATTGGCACCTTTTTCTGCCCACAAAGAAATCCACAGCAGTCCTGATAGAGCTCCGTTGAGCTCACTCGGACCCCCTGTCTCACTGACTCATGCGGTTTCTCCCACCGCTGCAGGCTGGCCTTTTCTACTGGGCCCCACCCCCGCATTGACACCTTTTTCTGCCCACAAAGAAAACCACAGCAGTCCTGACAGCGCTCTGGTGAGTTCGCTCACTCCCCCTCCCTCACTTGGTCTCTCGTTCTGTTTCTCCCACTGCTGCAGGCTGCCCTTTTCTACTGGGCCCCTGCCTGCATTGACACCTTTTTCTGCCCACAAAGAAAACCACAGCAGTCCCGACAGTCAGTTGAGCTTGGTCACCCCTTCCCCTCACTTATTCGATCTTAATCTGTCCCAAACACTGATTTCCCACAGCGACCGTGCTATTCTCTGGCAGGAGTGCAAAAACATATTTTAGCCAGGATGTGAAAAATGACAGCTGTACTGTTCATAAGGTGTGAAAAAATGCCACTGTTGAAAATGTGGTGTGAAAATATTACGAATTTGCGAGGTTACAAGGGTGCGTGGAAACAGTTCAATGCACGCTTGTAACACAATCATGTTATGGAGTTTTGTCATCAGATTTTCAACATAGGGATTTTAGGACCTCTGCTCATGAACAGTATCACTGTCATTTTCTTAATTTGTCCCGAACACTGATTTTCCATAGCGACCACGTTATTCTGTGCTGCAACTGTGAAACCACATTTCAGTCAGGATGTGAAAAATGACAGCTGTACTGCTCATAAGGAGGTGTGAAAAATTGCCACTGTTGAAAATCTGGCTTGACAATATTACAAATCTGCGAAGTTACAAGGGTGTGTGGAAAGTGTGTAACGTACACTTGTAACACAATCATTTGATGGGCTATCATCACCAAATTTTCAACATAGGTATTTTAGGACCTCTGCTCATGAACAGTATCACTGTCATCTTCTTAATCTGTCCCGGACAGTGATTTCCCACAGCGACTGCTCTATTCCGCGCCAGAAGTGCGAAAACACATTTCAGCTAGGATAGGAAAAATGACAGCTGTGCTATTCATACATAGGTGTGGGAAAATGGCAATGTTGAAAATTTGGAATGAAAATATTATTACGTCGCAAAGTTACGAGTGTCCATGCAAACTGTGCAACGCACGCTCGTAGCACAGTCATTTTATGGAGTATCGTTACCAGATTTTAAACATAGGCATTTTAGGACCTCTACTAATGAACAGTGTCACTGTCATTTTCTTAATCTGTCATGAACACTGATTTCCAACAGTGACCACGCTATTCTGCACCGGAAGTGTGAAAACACATTTCAGCCAGGATGTGAACAATGACAGCTATACTGTTCACAAGGAGGTGTGACAAAATGCCAATATTGAAAATCTGGCATGAAAATAGTGCAGATTCATGAAGTTACGAGTGTGCATAGCAACTGTGCAATGCACGCTCGTAAAACAGTCAGTTTTTGGATTTTTTCTACCAAATTTGCAACATAGGTTTTTTGAGAGCCCACTTCATGAACACTGGCACTGTCGTTTTATTAACCGGCACCGAAAGGTGATTCCATGCAGTGACCGTGAAATCACCTTTCGGGGCCGATTAACGCCATGACAGTTCGAGAGTTCATGAGGAGGGTCCCAAAACCCCATGTTGAAAATTTAGTGTAAAGCCACAAAATGACTGAGCTATGCATTAAAGTTGAAAAACCTTTAATGCATATCTCAGTCATTTTTTTAAATTTTGGCACCAGATTTTCAACATGGGGGTTTTTGGGACCCCTCCTCATGAACTCTCGAACTGTCATGGCGTTAATTGGCCCTAAAAGGTGATTTTGCGGTAAAAAATGGTGCTACATACCTCTCCCCATGCATTATTCTGCATTTCTCCCCTTACTCATCTTGCACTTAACCGCTTTCTTATTTCCCACTAATCTATCTCTGCTATTTGAATCTCCCAGTGAGGCTAATTAGCAGCAACTGTCTTGTCCCTCCTGGACTGTAAAGTGGATTTGGATACAGTTTGTGTGAAAGGGAGCCATATTCCGTTCCAACACAATAAAAAGCTACTGTTCTCAAGTACGTATAAAATGATGTAAAACAAATACAGTACCTGGGTGACATTAAGTAGGAGTCCCTTGGGTTGAAAGGAGCAAGGTCATTCTAGTACATTTGGACTATGAGACAAGACATATGAGAGGCTGCAAGACTTGAACGTGTATGGCACACCCTTGAAAAAAGGAGGGAAAGGTGGTGACATGATCGAAATTTGCAGGCACTTGCATGGGATAAGTAGGGCAGATGCCAAGGTAATTTTCTTCTTGAGCTCAAATACAGAGACAGGGAACTCACTGAAACTTGCAGGGCTGGGTTGGGGATTTAAAAGGCACATCTGCAAGCACTTTTTCACTGAAAGATTGGCGGACAAGTGGAACAAGGTGCTGGAGGAAGGGGTACGGGTCAAGTCAGTGAGCAGCTTCAAATAGGGATGGGACAGGCATATGGGATTAGTTAGAAAAGGTGTGGCAGAAACAAAGTGGGGAGGGGCACTAAAGGAAGTGCAGAGTGATTAGGTAGGGTGGGCAGACTGGATGGGCCCGTGGTCCTTTTCTGCCGCCATTGTATATGCATCTATGTATCTACCTATGGAAATGCTATCAGTGTTTCAAATTACTGTACAGACATTCTATCAGATTGATTGACAATACATTTAAGGACATATTCATCCTAAATATTTTCTAGATGTGTTTTATTAAATTGGGTAATCAAATATAGGCTCAAATTAGCTTTCACCTGCAATTTTTAAAAAGCATCAACCAAAGCTCTTAAAACAGCAGTATGGCAAAAAAAAAAAATGTTAGATGATGGAATTGGTACTTGGCACAAAGTAAAATATCCACATGGTAAGTTTTTTTTCTATTTCATTTTATTCCTTAATGCCAAATATGTGGTTGTGAAGTTTTCATAAACTCCTGTTGTTTGTCATGTTCAGCTTGACAAAACGAAGTATTTTAGGGCCCCAGTTCAGAGCTGGCCTATTGTGTTCCACTTGTGACAGTGCACGATTGGCTCTGAGCGATATTCAGCGAGTTAGTGCTCACTGATGGAGCGGCACTAATTGACTTAATATCATGTCATGTTAGCACAGTGCTAAGTGTAACTGGGCTGAACTGACATGGACCCAGGCTACGCATGGCCTACAGGAGATAGCGCTACCTCCTGAAATGGGATAGTGCTAGGTCTCTTGTGAGCTATATTCAGCACGGGCATGCAAATAAGGTAACTGGGCAGGCACGGTGCTAAGGGGTCCATCTGCGTGCCCATTACAAGCTCATTTGTGTGTGCACAGAGGACTCCTAGTGCCACTGTAGTGAACGTGCAATGATAGTCTAGTGGTCTCCTCACCCCTAAACACTCATGCAGCATATTAAAAAGATATCCCTGGTGGTTTAGTGTGCCTCCTATCCCTTGATTACCCTCCCAGTATGTTAAATGGATATCCCTGGTGGTTTGGTGTTCCCCACTCCCCAGGTATCCTTCCAGCATGTTAAATAGATATCTCTGGTGGTTTTGTGGTCCCCCCGATCACTCTTCCGGTCAGGTAAACATATATCCCTGGTAGTCTAGTGGCACCTCCTAACCAATCACCAATCTCCATCTGCCCACCCACTGAAGCCCCCTGCCCTGCACCCTCCTCATCCTGATCCCTCCCCTCACTGTGACTACCAGTGCAGAACAGTGGCTGGCACAGCCCTCCACTCACCTTCTTCACTGGCCACCATCTGACAGTCACAGTGTGCGGTCACATACATGATCATGGTCCAGAACTATCAGATGGCAGCTGACCAAGGAGGTGAGAGGCAGGCTGCGCTGCCTGCTGCTCTGCACCTGTAGTCATGGTGAGTGAGGATCAGGTTGGGGGCATGCAGGGTGGGGGCCTCAGTGGGTGGGCGGGTGGAACGTTGGTGATTGGTTGGGGGAGTGGAGCTACTAGGCTACCAGGGATATATGTTTAACTGATGGGATGTGTAATCAGGGGAGGGGTATGAAACCACCATGGATATACATTTAACATGATGGAAGGATGATTGGGGGAAGCGCTTGGCACAGGGACTGGGTGGCTGCAGTACAGCCACCCTGCCTTTGGGGAGGGGTAGGGGCATGGGATTAGTGCCCAGATTAGACATGATTTTTGGTGGGGGTCAACAGTCCTGCTCTGGGAGCTGTAACGTGCCACTGCAAGCCTTTGAATACACCACTACACTGGTATGCATGAGGGGCTTCCTCATTTGAATACACGCAGTGGTATGGGTAGTGTGTTGGTGCTGCCAAGTTTGGACAGCACTCTGGGGGCTCTGAATATGGCCCCGTCTTGAATGCCGGCGCAAACCCAAGTTAGCACCGCGGCATAACGAACTATGTTCATGCAGGTGCTAACCACATTCACACTGGGACTAACCTTTGAATACAGTGCTCTTAGTGAGAGAATGTGCAAGTAACCATCCGAAACAAGGGCAAGCCACATGCTCACCTGTATAAAGTACAAGACCAATGTGCACAGTCAGAAAGTAATCTCAGGGGGAGCAATTTTTTATAAGCTGATGTAGGCAGCCATATTTAATGACACAAATAATGAATTACAAAAATAGTAATGAAATCTGTTTTAAAAATACAGACTTTCATGAAAAATATTGAGGAAGTATCTAATGATATCGGGAATATTAAAAAAAACAAACAAAAAAAACCTGTATAATGATATGTTTTGCAGCCTAACAGCTACCGTTGCTTTAAACTTCCCAATTTATGTGAATGTCTAAAGTGGTTTTGCAATGACCTAAGGAGAGAGTGGCAGGGACCCTTCTCCAGTGAACCTTTAAAATACAAATGAAGCTTGGTCATGCATCACAGTACCTCACCTGTGATGCATCTGGTTAAAGTATAAGTCATGAACGTCATGTAGCATCTATAGACTTGAAAGAAAAAACAGGACCCTGTCCATGCCTTGCTATAAACAGATCAATTCCAGCTTGGTTTACAAGGGCTTGGAGGGACAGGAAGCGCATCCTTAGGATCATGAGAACAGTTGCACGGGAGTCTGAGCTGGACATCATTGTCCACCTAGGGACAAATGACTTGGCTCATCATGAGATTAGAGCAGTGCAAAAGGACTTTGTAGAGTTGGGGAGGGGCTTAAGACAAGTAGCACACACAGTATCCTTCTCAGAGGTGCTGTCTGTCAGTGGCATGAGTGAGGCGGTACTTGCACCATGCAGTTTAACAAATGGTTGAAAAATGGTGTGGAGCACAGGGTTTGACTTCATTGGGGACTGGGGTTCCACCTGGAGGGACACCAGCCTATACTGGCAGGATGGTCTGCATCTGTCCAGGAAGGAACAAGTCTTTAGGCAATCGGTTTAAATGCTTCATTGGCAAGCCTTTAAACTAGTCAAGGAGAGCACTGATAAGCAGAAGGAAAATCCCAGCCTCCCCCTAAAAAACAGGGTACTAAATGAGAAAAGGACCAAGGTAGAAAGGTCAGTGAGGGTTGCCGCTACAGAAGGTAAAGCCATCAAAAAATGGAGAGCAATGAGTACCAAGCCCATAGTCTGGGTAACAAGCTTCCTGAATTAGTGGCCTTGATGGAGGAGGAAGATCTGGATATTGTGGCAGTCACAGAAACATGGTACACACAGAACCATGACTGGGACGTAAACATACCAGGATACACTATCTACAGAAGGGATAGGGAGGGTAAAAGAGGAGGAGGAGGAGTAGCTCTCTACATAAGGGAAGGAATCAAAGCAACAGAACAAAAGGGTAAACAGGGAGGAGAAGAAGCACTGTGGGTCAATTTGGAGGCAGGCAATGGCACCACAGTCCGCACAGGGGTTGTATACAGACCCCCCTCTCAGGGGGAGGAAATGGACAAGGAAATGATAGAAAGTATACTTAGAATGGCAGATAAAGGGGATAGATATTGCTGATGGGTGATCTGAATATGCCAGATGTTAACTGGAGTGCAGTTGCAGCAGCCACTTATAAGAGTGGGGTTATTCTAGATGCCCTACAGGGGGCATGCCTTAGACAACTAGTATTGGAGCCCACTCGAGAAGGAGCAATCTTAGACCTGGTTCTCTCAAATGGAGATGAGGATCACAGATGTAGAAGTGGGTAGCCATCTGGGA
This sequence comes from Neoceratodus forsteri, assembly GCA_016271365.2. NCBI lineage: Eukaryota > Metazoa > Chordata > Ceratodontiformes > Ceratodontidae > Neoceratodus > Neoceratodus forsteri. The sequence goes on along the minus strand of JADMNL010000032.1, from coordinate 103,029,194 downwards.
ACTAGCAACCATCGAACAGTATGGTTCACAATAAACACAGCAATAGAGTCAAGCCATACAAAGACAAAGGTACTGGATTTTAGGAGGGCTGACTTTGCCAAAATGGGTGAGTGCCTAAGGAATGCACTAGCAAATGGGCAGGAAGGAGGGGTGGAAGAACAATGGGGAATAATAAAAACTGCCATCACAGAGGTAACAAGCCTTTCTGTAAAGCAAATAAACAAAACGAAATGAGGTAAGAAACCACTATGGTTCTCAAAGGAAGTGGCAGTGAAAGAAAGCATTCAGGAAGTACAAGGAATCACAGAAGGAACAGGACAGAGAACTGTATCAGTTAAAGCAAAAAGGAAGCTGGAAAGGCAGTCAGAACAGCAAAGGCCCAAACCGAGGAAAAGATAGCCAACTCAGTTAAGGGGGATAAAACCTTTTATAGGTACATCAGGGAGCAAAGGAAGACCAAGGGAGGGATAGTGAGGCTTAATAAAGAGGAGGGAGGGTAGGCAGAGGGTGACTGTGAAAAGGCAGAGATACTAAACAAATATTTTTGCTCAGTATTTACAAAGGAAGAGGGGGGAGGTACCTAAAACAAGCAGTAGAAACACTCTGGATACAGAAGTTGATACCAGCCCATTTACAGAAGAAAGAGTTCTGAAAGAGCTCTTAAAACTGAAGGTGGACAAAGCAATGGGGCCTGATGGGATTCATCCCAGAATTCTAAAAGAACTAAGGATAGAACTAGTGACACCACTGACTACCCTCTTTAACAAATCATGGGAGGATGGGGTGGTACCTGAGGACTGGAGGAGGACAGATGTGATTCCCCTTCACAAAAGTGGGAGCAAGGCAGAAGCAGGAAACTACAGACCTGTTAGTTTAACCTCAGTGGTAGGGAAAATGATGGAATCACTTCTGAAGGAAAGAATTGTTGCGTATCTAGAGGCCAGAGGGGCACAGGACCCAAGGCAGCATGGATTCACAGCGGAAGGTCATGCCAGACAAATCTGATAGATTTCTTTGACTGGGTGGCCAAAGTAGTTGATCAGGGAGGGGCTGTGGACATGGCCTACCTAGACTTTAGCAAGGCATTTGACACAGTCCCACACAAAGATTAATATACAAGTTAGCCAGCCTGGGGTGGCCCCAAGATGACAGCCTGGGTAAAGAATTGGCTGGAGAATAGGACAGAGAGGTAATAGTAAATGGAGTCCACTCTGAAAAAAGGGGGTTAGCAGTGGGGTACCACAGGGTTCAGTATTAGACCGGTCCTCTTCAATGTCTTTATAGCGACATTGCAGAGGGACTGGAAGGAAAAAGTATGTCTCTTTGCAGATGACACAAAGATCTGCAACAGAGTTGATGCACAAGGTGGGGTGGAAAGGATGAGAAGGGACTTGGCAAGGTTAGAGGAATGGTCAGATGTACGGCAGCTTAGATTCAATGCTAAGAAGTGCAAGGTACCTGGGAAACAAAAACCCAGGGGAAGAGTACACAATGGGGTGAGATGCTAACAACAACAAAAATGGAAAGGGACCTGGGGGTAGTCATATCAGATGACCTAAAGGTGGGCAAGCAATGTGAGAGGGCAGCAAGGAGGGCTGGGGGGATACTGGGGTGCATAGGGAGAGGCATCACCAGTAGAAAACAAAAGTTATTATCCCTCTGTACAGACAGCTGGTGAGACCACATCTGGAGTACTGCGTGCAGTTCTGGAGACCCAATCTCCGCAAAGACATAGACAGGATGGAAGCTGTCCAGAGAAGGCAACTAAAATGGTGCAGGGTCTGCACCGAAGACATATGAAGAGAGACTTAGGAGCTTAATATGTATAGCCTCGAGGAAGGAGGAGAGGGGGACATGATAGAAATTTCAAGTACCTCAAGGAGAATCAACAAAGTCCAAGAGGGTAGCATCTTTCAAAAAAGAGGTGTGCAAGAACAAGGGGGCACAATTTGAAGATAGAAGGGAGCGGCTCAGAGATAATTTAAGGAAGTATTTTTTCACAGAGAGGGTTGTGGATGTATGGAACAGCCTTCCAGAGGAGGTTGTGGAGTCAAAAACAGTGGTGGAATTCAAGCATGCATGGGACAGTCATAAGGCAATTCTAGGGGGTTGGGGTAGGAAGAAGTAGGCTGCTGGTTAACTAGGATCTGCAGCTTATCCATCAGGTAGGGAAATGGGCAGACTGGGTGGGCCAAGCGGTCCTTATCTGCCGTCAAATTCTATGTTTCTATGTTAAGGCACATGTGACTGTCAGAAATCAGACTTCAGACGCAGTCTTCAAATATTCCTGTAGAAATGCCTCTAATACTGAAGTCTTAAAACTTTTTTTCTTTTCTCTTTTTTGTTTAATTTTCATTCTTTGGTAACCAGGTAAGGCCCACTAGGCACAAACTCTATTTACAGGGGTGACCTGGGGGCACCGGAAAGGTTGAGTGACTTGCTTAGGGTCACAGTATGCGAGCAGAGGTTGTGGAAATCAAACTCTGGTCCGCTGGCTGTGCCAGGCACTTTCGTCTAACATCTAGGCTATACTGGTATCAAGTTTCAATACATTACTGCTCATACGTGCATTTACAGGTGACTGCAGTATACATGAAATTTGTTTTTTTTGCTAGCTTCACTCTGTTAAACTTTATTTTCATTTTTTTAATTTTTATTTTTAACCAGGAAATGAACTGGGCACAGCCATTTTTCAGTCATGCTTGACAATAAATTACAATAATAGACAATACAATAAACAACAAATAAAACTAAACAAAATCGATGAACATTACAGGAACAAGAGTTAAAATTCTCATTCCATTTCTTCAGTATGATTTTAAAGTGCTTAATGTTATATGCCGATTTGACTAGTGTTGACAAAGTGTCCATAATAAAAGGAGCAAACCAGTTGAAAGACCTTTTAAGGCCAACTTTGGAGTGTAAAGAGGAAAAAAAGGGTTAAATGTTTCTCGTCTCCTGCAATGATTGACATTAGAGACAGGTGAACCTTTTAGAGTTATCATTCACAGTGGTTCTAATTTCAATTTTAAAAGGTACTGAGAGACTCTTGCTTTCACATTTCTATTTGAACATAGCAATTTGCAAATATTTGAATATGGTATTACTCATATGTTAATTACATACCTGTAGTGCATTTAAGCCGCTGTCACTTTTTAAGGGGATGCTATCGGATCTAAATTATAGAACTGCCTGAGTTTTGTTATATTTTTTATATATAAATAAACAAATGGTTCTGCCCATTCCTGTGAGGTTGAAGAAATCATGCAATTTTCAATTTGCCTTTTGGACTACATGCAATCAGCCTGCCTTCAAGGAACAACAACATACACACTGCTAGTTTTACAAGAAATATAACAGACATAATATGGCATGCAAAACATGGCCATTTGAAATAAAATGGGATGCAAGTTAAAAAAGAATAATATATATACATATGGCTTCAGCTTTATAAAAATGAGGGTACAAAACAAAATGAAATTATATTGTATACAAGAAGAGAGCACCCTTGGCTAAAAAAAGCAGACCAATATGATTAGTGACAGCTTTCCTGCAAAACAATGCTTATGTGTAATATATTCAAAGCAAAACAGCTTTATAATCTCCCCAAAGAGCTACAGCTGGGACCTGACATTCACTCATGCAAACCTGATCAGAGGGAAAATACAATTTCTTTGCCAGTAAAAGCTCTCCTGGCTAACAATTACAGTAATAATAAATCACTTACATGGCCGTATGATACAATCAAATAGAAACCCTATCATTTTAGGCATGACTATTCATATTGACTTTAAAATGCTTTGACTGGCAAAAAGGTAACCTTGGTTCTTGTCTTTTTGCATTACATTATGTGCTTATGTATGTGTGTCTAGACATTCATGATTACTCCTCCTGTGTGCCCTGATGGTTAAAATATATTTGCACAGACAGCAGTAGATGAGCCCATCCCCATTTTCAGCATGAGTCCAGTGAATCGATAACTTTAACGCCTAACCCTTCTTAGCTTTCCTTCGAGGTCAGACACATAAAGCCATTATGAAATTGAGACATTTAGCGTTGGTACACAGACACAAAAACACACACATTGTTGTAGCGCAGTGCTCATGAGGACCTGCCGTTGACCCTTATTAGGTATAGACTTTTAGTTCCAAACTGCACCAAGTCATGGGTTACACGGTCTAAAAGTGCAGGCTGAACTAAATACTTGTACAATAAATATTTTCTTTTACATCAAACTCAAAGTAGAGAACAGGTAGTTCAAGCCATGAGAGGACCTGACCCACGGTTTTACAAACCTTGTTTTTCAGCAGCAGCTTGTCCTACACACACACACACACACACACACACACACACACACACACACACACACAATGCACTACTAAAGCTAACTGAATTGTTTTTCTGAAAACCTGAACATTTCTTTAATGACTGACATGTTTATCTGCATACAGTCATCACACTAACAATAACTAACTCACTGTTTTGTAACGTGCATTGAAATGCTGTGTATATGAAAACAACACAGCTATAAAAATGATTGTATTTTAGCTAGTGTTAGAATCCAGGTCTCCTAGCCTCTTGTAGTCAACATCTTCCATCTTCAGTGCATAGCTGTATGTTAGCTTTAAAAGAAAATGAGTGATCATTGGAAGCACCAGCCCAACACCTCATCCAGTTGCCTGGGTTGTAGAGCACCTGCAATGCTTTCATAGGGTCTGAGTTGATTCCAAGTTAGGTCATGTTACTGGAAAGCAGCCTAGTCCAGTAGCTAGAGCACAGGCATGTGAACAGAAAGATCTTGGGTTCAGCTCTCACTAGATCCACTCCCTGCAGCCTTAGAGGAGGCTGGTTGTTCTCAGTGATTGGCAGCTGTTTTCATAATGTCCCTACTGCGCGTGGGGAATATAAACAATACATGCTTAGAGGCAGAGGTGTGTGAAGTTGTCATAATTCCCTCTGCATTAAACTTTGCAGATTCCGAATATTCTGCAAAGTTTTCTGCCCTGCGAAGTCCTACTTCAAAGCATTTTGGGCGGATTCGTGAAATTTCGAAGTCAAAAACTTCAGTTCCTGTTATAGTCTATGGTACAGGTGTCCCAGGTCTGCGAAGCTTGAACTTCGCCAGTGAAGTTCAACGTCATAGTCAAAGTTTGCAATGAACCATGGGATATGAGGTCACATGTTGCTGAACAGCTAATGAGAAGCTAGTTTTCTCATTCTGTGAGTGTAGTGTGTTTGAGAGAGACTTGGAGAGCAGAGCTTGTGCTACAGCTTAGAATCAAATCTAAAAACATTATATAAAAGAGCATTTTGTTTGTCAGATTACTTCAGAACTGTTACTGTGAGTGCTCTTTGCATACACAGTGACTTTTTTGTGTTGCTTTTCTCCATCCTGTATTGTTTATTTGCAGTATTTAGTTTTCTGTTAGAAGTTGTGGTTTGGTGGCTTGTGTGGACCGAGGGAGGGTAGGAGCAGTTTAGAAGGCACAGTTTTCTTCTGAACAAAATCAGTTGAAAGTGCTCTGTTTTTTCTTAAGAAAAAAAAATCACTGTCCTCCTGACTGTGATTTAACCCGAGTGATTTTTGTGTGACTGCATGCATTTAGGACAAAAAATTACTGTTCTCCAGACAGTGATTTAAGCCCAGTGATTGTTGTGTCCGAGTACACACCTTATTTAAGGAAGAAAATCACTGTTCTCCAGACAGCGATTTAACCCGAGTGATTGTTGTATGACTGTGTGCACCTGTATTTAGGAAGAAATATCACTGTTCTCCGTCTCCACTCTCATTCAGCAACAAGCCGAAATGAAAGGGAAACGTTCACTTCCTACCTGCCTGGAGTCTCCTATGTGACATGCAGTAAGTGAATCACATGACAAACCATGTTTTTCCTTAACTTCGAAGTTACTAACAAAGTTGAAGTTGCCTTTAAAGTTAACCTGCAAAGTTTGGGCACCAGATTAAGACAATTACTTTCGAAGTTACTAAAAAAAAGTTGAAGTTAACCGGCAAAGTTTCCTGGCAAAGTTTTAGCACCAGAGAGGTCATTTTCGTGAAGTTTTTCATGGGGTGAATTTGGGTGACTTCGTGGGAACTTTGCCAGTGGATTTAAACTTTGCAACATCTCTAGTTAGAGGTGATGATAATACACAGATAAGCAATGCCAAATAATTATGCAGTAAGGTGAAGATGATAAACGCAAGGTGATGTAGAGAGCAGGTGTTTAGAGGGGATTGCCTATGATTGGGGCTGCACAGGCATAGGGTTCTGGTAATGGCATAATACAAAAAGAGGGGTGCATAAGGCTTTCTTGGAGTCTTGGGTGGTAACAATGGCCTTCATGTCACCAGGGAGGGAGTTCCAGGTAGATGGAGTGGCAGTAGGAAAGGCATTTATGACAACTGACTTGTGAGCATGGGAGATGGAATTGACTAGTGAGCATGGGGTGTGTGAAGATGAGCCTTAGACTGAAATTTGAGCATGTACTCATGAATGCACCCCCAGAGGTAGTCAGAACACTGTACGAGAACACACTTATGTATAAAAGTAGCCCATTTAAGTTCTCTGCTTTTGTCTAGAGGTAGAAGTCCAAGATTACTGTATATCAGACAATGCATACTTTTATTACAATCCAGGGCAAACCTGCACACTGCATATTATTGTGCATAAAGGAATCCATGAAGTGGACACATTCATGTCCAGTCGGGGGGGAAAAATGAAAGTCCATAAAAAGCTTTTTCAAATGAGGTAATGGGCTCATCTGTAGCTGGAAATACTCCAGAGATATCGATGACTAAGACTGTTCTGCATTAATATTATATTTCAACCAGTTTTAGAATGTTGTGATGTCATCGAGAAACAAGATCTGTGTAATATACTTGGGATCAAAATAGTTCATAGGCTATTGAATGTATGGCTAAAGAAGGAGGGGTTGGAAGGTAAGGCAGTATAGTCTGGGGTTGCAGACCAACAGATGTTGATGTGGTGTGGGTTAAGACCTGATGGAAAGATCTGATAGGGCATCTGCCAAGGGGGACACAATGATAATGGGAGACTTCAACCTCGGTTACATTTAGCAGAAGAGTTTTGAAGCACACAGTAAGGTAGGAAAGGAATTCATAGAAACAGTATCTGATTGTAACCTAATACAGTGAGTCGAGGAAACACCAGGGTGGATGCAGTTCTTAGCCCGATTTTTTAGTAACAAGGAAGATATTGACCAATGTTTTACAAGAGAACCGCTGAGCACATATGATAACAGTGTGGTTGAATTCAGAAAAAGAAGGGAAATAATGACTTTAATGAACTTGTGTGATAGGGATCCTTTCATTGATTATATAGAATAATGCATGAGGTTGTGTGTTTTACGAGATCTTACACACACCCCGAGGTGTTGGATGCCACATAAACCTCAAGAGCGAAGCCTGAGGGGTTTATGCATCCGACACCGAGGGGTGTGTGTGTGTGTGTGTGTGTGTGTGTGTAAAATACACAAACCCATGTTTTATTTTATATAATTGCTGGGGAGCGTTTTCTCGCCACAGCAGTTGTATAAAATTAAAACAGCTGAGCCATGGTCTGGTGTGGAGGAAGCAGGGGAGGATGCGCAGTCTGCGGTTGAGTGGCTGCTGAAACTTTTTTTTTTTTTACAGTTTAGGAGCAAGGACAGAGGAGTCAAATATCTTTGAGAGGCAAGGTTGTTTTTTCTTTTTGCACTTACCACTGAGTGACCCTGGTGGTGTCCGGTCGATGGGCGAAGTGTCAGCGCCGGGAGACAGGTGCATGCATGGACTGTTGGATACCCGGTGTGTGTGTGCCATTATAACCCATGGGTTATACCAACAAATTATAAATGGCTTTCCATATGGGAGAAAACTCTTCCCAGTTATCATACTGATATTAATATTTCAGCTCACATGGCAAGATGGCTTTTTACAGTATTCGTGGTTAAGAACATAAAATGCTGTGAACACAATGTTAGTTGCAACTTGGTTTTGAAATCAACATTTTAAGAGATAGAAGGAAGGGAGGTTTGGTTTATTGTTTGATGAAAGTCTTTACAAAGACGATACATTAATGAACAAATATACTAAATACAAATGGTTAAAATATTACATTGCCATTACTGTATCACATATATTATTCAAGTCAGTGGATTCATCAAAAGTTAAGAGGAAAAATGGCACATGAGGAGTGTGTATATGAGATTTTGGTAAATTAAACAAAATGTAAACAAGTTGTCAAGGATTGGTTGTCTGGCTACCTGCCCCAACAATGACAGTAAGCAAACCTCTATTCTCCAATCCCAGTCAAAACGAGACAAATGGCTATCACGTCCAAAAGATGCATCTTTTCTGATATGCTTCTCCCATGTTAAAACAAACAGTCTATAAAATGATTACCATGTTTAAGCACAATACATTCCTTTCATTCGAACATGCAGGAGTGTGACTTTTAATATAATTAATTGCTCTTAAGAACCCAAGCAGCTTTTTGATTTTTTTCTTCAGATTCTGTTGTCCTTTACTTCAATAACATGTTTATCAATGATTCATAAGGCTCTGGCAGAAAACCTGCCAGATATATGTTTGTTTGAGTTTTGTATTTAGAGCAGACTAACATGATATGTTTAAGGTTTTCCTAGACCATCATTGCACAATCACAATCTAACAGTAGGTTCTTATCTCTTGAGTATCTTGATTTTAACATATTACTTTCGTACTATTCAAACCATTATTGTGTGAACAGTTTCCTGTCTTTAGGTAACAATGGACAAGTAAGATATAAAATTCCATTTTATGCATAATTTTGTTTATAGAGGCCCAAGAGATAGAATATTTTTATTTCATTAATTATGCAGTGTCAGTGGCTAAGTAGGTTGTACAGTTGCTTCTGGAGTTGGCAGATTGGAAGGTCATGGGTTCAGTAGGCGTTTGCTTACCCTTTATTCTATAGCTGGAGGTAGTAGAGCACAGGAAGGCTAAGGAACTTGCTTAAAGAGGATAGGACATTGTTTCTGATTGGCAACTGTTTTTACTGCTCATATCTTAAGAAATTACATTTAAAAGAAACACTTCTTGAATAATTTAAAAGTTAAAATTGTGGCAAAGCCAACACAAAATGGAAGGAAATGCATCTAACGAGACAGGAGAAGAAGGACAATATAAAATAAAATTGTGTAGGTACACAGTGTTCAGCTTAACATGCAGTGCCGCTTTAAACCTGAACCTGAGTGAAGTTCTAATCCAGGTCCTCAAACATAATAGCTCATTGTAAAGGTTCTATGATGTTACTTTGGATTTTAACCAACCATATAAAATAACCAGTAGTCTATCACATGATAAACGACTACCAGTTCTAAAGTGTAATTTTTTAATAATTTAAAAAAACTTAAAATAGCGATGTCATGATGGCCAAAATGTTGGCTCCTCAGAAACTGTTGTTAAATATAGGGCTACCACAGCTTAGGAAGATAAGTTCACCAGAAGTCCTTACAGACAGAAATTCTCTTCTCATTGGGAACTGCAGTATCACCTGCTTTATCTACCATTCACCCAGGCCAGCTCCCTTTCGCTAAAACCGGGCTTGCCTATCAGGCTTTATGTTTAGCACATACTGTTTGTGTTACTACTACTGTAAAGGCATATTGCTTAATAGTACAGTAATTAGATACAGAATCTCAACCATCATTTTTAAAAGTCTGTTCTAGAGTAAGAATGTGGTTCCATTTCTCTTGTCCTTCCATTCAAGTGGCGACCTGAGAGACTAAAGATTGTTGGTGACACTCTACTGGTAAATGCGACCTGGAAATTGAAATCCCAGACTTGAGTTAACATAGAATATACCGTAATGCCTGGTTAATGTTAAATACCAGCAAATAAGACTGAAGCTGTAAGAAGAAACAGTTTGTCCATGGCAGATGTGTTATGATGCTAATGATTCCTGGGGCAATCCCAACGTAATTAAGCTTTTGTGGCATATAGTGGAAAGATTAGGTCCTGACCTACTGCCAACATCTCTGAAGAGCTGCAGGAATGGTCTGCTGGGAGAACAATTAACTCCTTGCATGTAGTACTACTGTTTATCTAATTTAAATAAATGGGATTTCATGTCAGCACTTTGAAGAAATTGATAATCTTTCTCTAGGTAAAAAAAAAAAAAGGGGAGGACCTAACAAATTGGACAACATAAGGGAAAAACATTTGTGGCCATGTTAGTTCTTGGAAACCTAGAGTCACTGGATAGCTTACCTTCTGTTAGACCAACATATATCTTATACAATGGTGCTGTAGTACACCCGCTTTTGGGGCCACACATGTCCCTTCAGATTCATGCACAAATTATACATTGATGACAATATAAGACATAACAATTACACATCCCTGGGGTAGGAGTCATTATGTGATACATATAGGACACATATCGATAGTTAGAATTTTTAACCAAATCAAAATCAAATCATATTAATGTGGATTTATTGGAAATCATCCTAATAGAGGTTGAAGTTAAAACATAGAAACCTAGACACTGCCAGCAGATAAAAAATCAAAGGTCCATCTAGTCTGCCCATATCAGCCAAAACTGATAAGCATAAATATGGAAATCTGTACAATGATGGTTCAATAAAGCAAAATTAGCAGAGGTTGATGTACACACATGTGTGCTCACCAAAGACAGTTGGCATTCTTTTTCCATATAACATTTTATCCACAGGTCGGCATGGACAGTTTTTTTCCTGTCCTGTTCCTATCCCCCCATCTGGTGACCACCTCAACCCTGCTCACTGGACCCAGAGACCTCCATGGATTGCCCCCAAAGGTGAGGTCACGAAAGGGAAGGCCATCCTCTCCCCACCTGGAGACACATATCCAGTAGTAGGCCCAGGGAGCAAGGCAGTGGCACGGAACAGAAGGCTGGTGGGTGGAACGTCATGCAGCCCATGTCAACTCCATTTCTATTTTCTGCCCTGTTCCCCAGTTGTGGCAACATGTGATGTATGTGTGTGTGTGGAGATGTACACACATTATGGAACTGCAACACCCTCCCAGGAAATCCTTGCCATCTAGAGTGAGATGCTACCCCTTCAAGGCCTCCACCTGGTAGCAGCCAAGTGCCGAGATAAACCCCCCCCCCACACACACACCTCAGAGAGAAGAGTGGAGAGCTATCCATTGGCTGCTGGATCCTCTCCCCCCTGGTCAACCCCTATCAATCTGTGCTCATTCCTGAACACAGGTCACCAGTGTGGCAGGAGGCGAGGGGCTCTGCAGTACCATGCTCCACGCCACTGGACTGGTAAAGACAGTCTACACTTAACATTTTATATGAACATACATACAAACATATGTGGAAGCCAGCAAAAGAAGGCCATTTGGTCTGCCTAGTCCCTTACCCCCATGCCTAGCCTAGCATCTCTTGAGGTTGCCCACCATCTTCAATGAGACCACCTCTTCCGGCAGTGCATTCCAAGTGTCTACCACCTTCTCTGTGAAGAAGAGCTTCCTGACCTTCCTCTTAAATCCCCCCCCCAGCTTAAGACTGTGCTCCCTTGTGTTATGGCTGCCACTTAGCTTAAAGAGACACTCCTTATTTATCCCATTCAAGTACTTAAAGGTCTCAATCACAGCAATCTGTAGCGGTACAATTAGTGCAGCTATGCAGTCTATTAAACAAATAGTAAAAATGACTGCAGGCAAGCCAGCCCAGTGGCACAGAGGGCTGAGGCACTGTATGTGCCTTACCTCTCGCCATGCTGGTGACCTGAGTTTGGGAGTGCTCAAGCCACTAGGGGGCTATCCAGGGGGAGGGTTGGGAAAGGACTGACTGTCTGTCTGGAAGCTCGCCTCTCCTGGACTGGGGCGGTGGGGTATCCTAGCTCTTGGCTGCCACAAGGTGGAGACCTAGTGAAAGCACCAAGCTTAGGGAGGCAGACTTCGGTCAACAGTGGTGGAAGGACCTATGGTTCCAGAGCACATGCATGCCTCCATGTGCATGTGATCTCCATGTCACTGCAGGACCAGGAAGGGAGAAAAATGGAAAGAGGTCAGCCCAGGCTCCACGATATCCAGCCTGCCTGCCCTCCATTCCACACTGCCACCTGGCTGGGGATCCAGAAATGGATATGGGTCCCTACGTAGGGAGAGGAGAGGAGAGCCTTTCCCACTTAGCCTCAACATGGGGAGAACTCTGTGGGGGTCAAGGGGTGACCCAGCAAGGTTGAGGCAGATAGCCAACTGAGAGGGGGCAGGAACAGGACTGAAGAGCCCATCTATGCAGACCCAAGGGAGAAAGAGATTATAAGAAAATGAATTGCAGGCACATAGATATCCCCCATGGTTAGCCCATTGTTCGCATCATCAGAGGGTGTGCCGCAAGGGACACTGGGTACTGAAGTAGAATGATATATTGCAGGTGGGGGTGGGGAGGTCACAGGATCAACCAGATAAAAACCTCCATTATGTCACAGTAAATGGATGAAAATGTTTTTTTTTTCTTCTTGTGTTCTGCTAAATCGGGACCTCACAGTCCCACAGCATTTCTGCAGGGGAGCTGAGAGTTCCCCTTTCAAACTGAAAAACTGCAACAAGGAATGAAACTTTAGAAATCTGTTCTTGCTGCCTGAGAACATATCAAAAATATATTTTCCCTAATTGATTCATATGTAACCTATGTAAATAGACTGTACATAATCTTTGTAACGCTGTCTGTATCTGGAACTTTGTATCACTGTTTTGTCCTCTCTGTGACAAGGTGCCTTTGTAAACGAGTCTCTGACTCAAAGGTTGTAAATCCAATGCGTACAAATAAACAAAAATCTAAAACCATGCAGATTTAAAGGGAAGAGTCAGCACTAAGAACCCCTTATCCAAGTGTGGGACTGGCCTCAATTTGTACTTTGTGTGCAAAGCCATTTTTTTGTCTACTTACTGTTTACTACAGTATAGTAGATTGTATTATTATTATTATTATTAGGCTGATTCTGGTGACTTCCTTGCTGACATTTGCTGTAGCTCAAAATCTCAGAATTCCCAGTAGCTGAGATGATATCAGAGCAGGGCTACAGCAGTAGGAAATGCAATAGCCTTCAGTGTATGCTAGAGTTTTTATAAGCTCTTATCTTTTGTTTGCTGGTCCTGTTGCCCTCCCAGGCCAGGTACAGTCACACAGGAGTGGATTTAGCCCCAGGAGAACAGTAGGAGTAGCAAACATCTAATTGGAGTTTATAAAAGCTCTAATATGCACTGCAGGCTATTGAATTCCCCACTGCTGCAGAACTACGTGCAAAACAAACTACTGTTCCTCATAAACTGGTACAAATGTAAAACCTGAAACTTTCATGTACTTTTGACAGTGACACAAAAGTAGTGCTTCTGGTGTTTTTGGATGGCAGAGTTTAATATTATTTTTTCTGTGATTCTATAACTTTGTGGATGGCTGCTCAAAACTGCCATCATATAAAAACTTGTGGTGCCAGCATTAGCATAGCTCACTCGATTTGAAGACTTTTTGCTGATAAAACGTGGAAAACAGGCTAAGACTGGAAACCTGGGACTTTGGGGTTCCTTTAGATAGAGATACAAATATATTACATTTGCTGTTTTTGTAATGAAATACTTAAAAATTAGAAAAGTGTTATTATTTTTTTTTCTGAGATCATACTGTATATCTTTAATTTTGTGGGTGACCACATGAAACTGTAAAGGTACATATTCAATGTGGGATAAGAGTATTCACATATCTTGTTTTTTTTTTGCACTACTGTTATATCATATCTTTAAGATATCACATTACATGATATAATAATTCTACGTCTGGAAGTGTAGTTCATGAAAAGTTTCAACTACAAAGCAGGTTTTCTTGTGTTATCATGCAGGGGCTGCTTAGCATAGGAGTGGGAGAGGGTGAGGAGGCCACTGAGCACCATGGCTGCTTGACTTGGGGACAGGGTGAGGGAGAAGGGTGCCACTAGATGTCAGGGACTGCTTGGCATGGGGATGTGGTAAGAGAGGGGGTGTGACTGGATGCCAGGTGTAGGTGTGTGAACATACATGAATTATATAGTCATCGAATATGCATCAATTATACAATGGCAAGAAAATTTCCTGGACTCTGATTGGTCAATGTGTGCCTGAGACAGTGATGTTATTACACAATAACATCACTGTATTGCTTTTGGATGCTATGGATGGTGCGCTTTTGGATATGGATGATGACCATTTGGATTCCTTAAAATCATTTTTTTATTTTCATTTTTTTTTATTTTGTATGACAACGAGCCATTGTATAATAGCAATAAGGCACTCCAGGGATGTGTGTTAGTGTGTAATAATGTCACTCCTGGGGTGGTGGATCAACCCGCCCCAGGAGTGACGTTATTACATGATAACACACACCCTGTCATGCCTTATTGCTTAAATACTGGATTTTCAAAGGGTGACACAGGACTTGCGTAAAGCCCTGTGTCAAAGTTGTTGTTTGGTGCAGCTGCACCAAACTCCTTTGCCTCAACTGTGCCCGATTTTAGTAGGTCAGGCGCAGTTGTGAAATGTTATCTGCTTTATGGCAGCTTGCACCAAATATTTGGCACAAGTACTGTAAAAAGAGCACCAGGATCACTGCAAGCCAGACCAGGAAAAACTTGGTCTAACTTGTGGCAATTGGGGCATGGGATCTGGCCGGGAGAATGCCACAAGCCCGGTGAACCATATGTTTGGTGCACCCGGGGCTTGTGGCATTCAAGGGTGTTTGAACATCCAGCTCCGGGTATTCAGATATTGAACTGTATTCAAGAATTCAACCATAATGTAGTACAACTATATTATGATGCAGACAAAAACCTTCTTCGGACCCACATTGTCTCATGTATTATAGACCTGTCTCTAACCTCCCCTTTCTGGGGAAAGTTTTTGAGAAAGTAAAGGCTGTTTGGATTGAGGCACGTCTCACTGCCTTTGACATTTATGAGCCACAGCAGTCTGGTTTCCATTCCAGGCACAGTATGGAGACAGCACTAGTCAGGGTGCAGAATGATCACCTCAAGGCAAGAAATAGAGGCAGTTGGTCAGTTCTTGTTCTCCTTGATCTCGCCTCAGTGGTTGACACCATGGATCATGGAGTATTGCTGGATCACCTGAGAGAGGTCTGTGGACTTGCCAGTACTGTCATCAGCTGGTTTGAATCCTTTCTTACAGGTATGATGCAAAGGATGGTGATGAGAAGTTAGTCCTCCTGCCCGTTGCTCCCATCCTGTGGAGTTTCCCAGGGTTTGTTCCTCTCACCCATGTTATTTGCGGTGTACATGCTATCCCTGGGGAATATCATTAGACATTACAGGGTGGGTTTTTACTGCTGTACAGATGATACTCAACTGTATATGTCATTTGCACAAGGGACACAGGGTGCCGTCTTTGTTCTGAATGCTTGTCTGGCTGAGATGTAGGACTGGATGTCCTCCAACTGGCTAAAGGCTTAATTCAGCTAAGATGGAAGTATTAGTGATCAAGCCTGATTGAGGAACTGGGGGAGAGGGAGAAAGGAGACTGGACTAGTGCTTGGTTCTTCTTCTCTAGCTGCTGCAGGAAAGGTGGCGAATCTGGGTGATATTCTAGACATAGAATTGACACTGGAGGCTCAGGTGTCATCCATTGTCCAAATGGTTTTTACCATCTCAGAAATATCACCTGGATTAAACCTTTTATTCCACCCGGTAACCTGCCCCTCACTAATACATGCTTTTGTTACATCAGACTTGGTTATTGCACTGCTGTTTACCTTGGGCTGAATGGAGGGACCCTATGTCACCTGCAGCTGGTGCAGAATGCTGCGGCCAGGTTGTTGATGGGCCAGACCAGGTCCTGTCATATAACCCCAGTCCTGCGTGAGCTGCACTAGCTGCCAGTGAGGTAGCAGATGTCCTTCAAGGTCGACTTGCTGACCTATAAAGCCCTACATAGACTGGGCCCTGCTGACCTATAAAGCCCTACATGGACTGTGCCCTAGCTACCTGAAGGACCTTCTGTTTCCCCACCAGACCTCCCAACTTCTTTGTTCCTCTGAGGTGGACCACCTTGCGGTTCCCAGGGTTTGGTTAGAATCTTCGGGTGAGAGGGCCTTTGATGTTGCTGACCCGACTCTGTGGAACTCGCTTCCCAGATCTCTAAGGGAGGCCCCCTCACTGGAAGCCTTGAAAAGGGGTCTGACGTACCATCTTTTTACAACAGCTTTTGGGTTATCCTAGCATATTAGCTGTTAGAGCTATTTAAATCTACTTATTTTATATTTAGGGATGGTAGGATTAGATTCTAATCGGTAAATATCGGTAAACATCAATTTTGCAGCTCCCACTCATACAGATGAAAAAACTGTTTTGATCAATAATCATCTAGATTTTACTTTGTTTCTGCCACCAATGAGACAGTTTTGAGGATTGGGACACGAGCATACAGCCGCTTCCTGAAGCCGCTTCATTACAATTGCAGCACATGCCGATCAGCTGGTGGGGTGTGTGGAAGCCACTTCTCCAAGCACGTAAACTGACTGGCCCCAAGAAAAGAGTACAGATCAACAGAGTGCACAGGGCTCTAGCCCCCTCTACCCCCCTAAGATGCCCTGCTGAGACAAATCATATTAAAGCTGTATAACTGTGATGTACTTGGGGAGTAGGAACAGAAGAGCAGGGTACACCCTAGGTGGAGAGGAAATCAAAGTAACAAAACAGGAAAGGGATCTGGGGATCATAATCTCCTCGAACCTTAAGGTAGGATTCCAATGTAGCACGGTGGTGGGAAAGGCCAATGAAATGTTGGGATGCATAGGCAGGGGCATTACTATCAGAAGGAGGGAGATAATAATGCCCCTTTACAAAGCCATGGTGAGGCTGCACCTTGAATTTGGGGTTCAGTTCTGGAGGCCACATCTCCGTAGAGATATAGATGCATTGGAGAGGGTTCAGAGAAGGGCAACCAAGATGGTGCATGGTACGCAGAGAAAGTCATATGAGCTGAGGTGTAAGTAGCTGGATCTGTACACTCTGGAGACAAGGAGGGAAAGGGGAGACATGATTGAAACTTTTAAATATGTAAAGGGGCTCAATAAAGTGGGAGAAGAGGGTTTACTTACGAGGAAGGAGGGGGTCAGAACCAGAGCTCACAGCCTCAGACTGCAAGGAAAAAGATACAGGGGCAATGTGAGAGAGCATTTATGCGTGGAAAGGGGGTGGAGCCCTAAAACAGACTACCAGACAGAGTGGTGGGGGCTAAATCACTGGAAGAATTCAAGAAGGCATGGGACAAGCATACAGGGCTGAGTATTGGGGGGGGGAGGACAGGGGCTGGCAGGGAGGGGAGGTATAGGGGGAAAAAAACAGCAGACTAGATGGGACAGATGGTCCTTTTCTGCTGTCAAGCTTCTATGATTCTATATACAGAGAATACTAACGGCTTTTCATAAATTGTAGACCATAAAGTATAAAGAGTATACTATTTATTTTTTTTCAGGAGTTCTCATGTATTGTCCAAAACAAATGCCAAGTATTTGGAATGTTGCTCAATGAGCTGCAGGAGCAAAAAGTGGATTCCAGGCTTTTATACCCACAATTGTCAGGATCATGCATGAAGGGCAAATGTTTGCTGTTTGGGAGACTGATAAACCAAAGCATTCCTGTAAGAAGATGGAACTGCTCAACAAAGAGTAACTGACTCACTTTGGATTTTTGGGGACATGGAGTGAATTGGGTGACAAATTCGATGAGAGGTTTTGGTGCCTTTCTGTTCCCCTCTGTGTAGTTGTTTGATTTGCCCATCCCTCACCCCTGGAGTCCCTGGATGTAATGGCAGTTGGTGGGAAATACGAGCAGAGAGCACTGATGGATTCTGTGTTCATGGTGTGGTAAAGAGTGGAGACTGCTACAAAATGTGAACTGGGCTGCGTTGTTAATGCACAGAGCTATTACTGTGTTAAATTAAATTGATACTACTTGAAATAGAAGTGTAAAAACCTAACATTTCCTGTAACTGTGTTACTTCCAATCTATAAAAATCAAAAACAGGTATTGAAAATAAAACTCTATTTTATTCTTTGAAATTAGGGAAAAATAAAAATCGAATTCTACCAACTCTGTTCATATTTTACTGGATTTTATTTCCAGTTTTTACTTTATTTATTCTAGTTATTTTCTTTTATATTCTGACTGTGTTCTAATGTTGATTTTATTGGTTGGTTTCGTGTTACTCCTTTTATACTTGGGGTTTGTATGTAATTGGTCAGGTCGCATCTGGAAACAAGCGGCCCCTGCTCAGTATGCCTGCCCGGTTAATCTTTTAAATAAATAAATAAATAAATTGCTGTGGTATTGTATTGTATATTGTACAGTACTCAGAGCCCCTGGGTAGTGGGTGCTTTATAAATAAAGTTTGCTTTGCTTTGTAAAAAAAAATCACACCCAAACAGACAAATGAAATGTTTGCTGATCAGCATGGGTAGAAAACATTACCAGGGTTTGGAAACAGGATAGACTGAAGTAGAGTTGCACAGCAGAGTATGTATTAGTGGACTATTGGTAGAGGCCAATGAAATTCTTTTCTTTTTTTTTTTAATAGTTTTTCTTTTTATTTTTCTGGAATGTCACATGATTTCTTTTTATTCTTGGAAAATGTAGTTTTATTTCTTATCACATTTATATTCATAAAACACCTCAAAATGACCTTATAAACACTAGAAATCACATCCATAGTGTACTACATTGTATTAAGCAGCAGCATGCTATGGTCTTGAAAGGTTTTGTGAAACAAACAATTCTGCTGTGGGTTCTCGCGGACCATCTGTGTGGTAACAAAGGAGCCTAAACAACAACTGCTGCAAGCATTTATTTAGTTTTTGCCAAACAATCAAGCAATTTAACTTTTTTCGTGTGTTTGTTTTCATTTTATTTCTTTTTATACCTTGAACTTCTTGTTATTTCTTGACATACAGAACTAGATTAGTTGCCATATTGGTCCTTGTAAGAACAGATCCAGAAGCAAATAGTTTGATACCTTTTATTGGACCCACATAGATGTTTCAAAAGAAACAATGTCTAAGCTTTGGACCAGCCAAGTCCTTCCTCTGAGACTTATAACAATTGTTCAGAGAGTTACATTCTATTACCACCCAGATCATACATAAAAATACATTAAAAACAAAAAAATCTCATGGGTTTAAAGTTTATTTTCAAAAAATCACAAATTTAAATGGAATGAACCGCATTCCATTAACTTACAACTCTGAACAGTAGTCCTAAGTCTCTGAGGAAGGACGTCTTTGGTCCAAAGCTTTTTATTTATTAATTTCTAGGATTACACATTGTTTTCTTTTGTAACATCCATGTTGGTCCAATAAAAGTTATCAAACTATTTGCTTCTGGATTTATTTCTTGTTATTTCATATTTAAGAAAAACATGGGTCTCTAACTATTGGTCATGTTTCTTTTCACTGTTCAATCTGATAGGCCTAGTAAAAATAAATAAATAAATAAATAAATAAATAGATCTGTTTTGGAGACCAGGAGGGAAGCATCAAAGTAAAAAGTCACACAACAGAGGAAGGAGTTAAAAAGATGCAAGACAATGTCTGTTTTAGAGAGAGAAAGCAAAGCAGAGTTACACTGTGGAGCAAGGAACCATTAATTTCTTATTTTTGTTCAATATTTAGCCTATTAAAAATGAAAGACGTTGTATTTTTGGAGACAGTAAGCGAGGCAGAATTGCACAGCTGAGTAAATATTTAACACTTTTGTGATTGCCGTCTGGCTTAAAATGAATAATCTAGTATAAAATACAAAAGAAGTAAGTTTTATAATCTGGCTAACAAGATAGAAGTCACACTGCAAGAAAAACTAAGTAAAAGTGAATAAATGTTCTAGTAATTTCCTAGATCATTGATTGTTGACGTTTTAACTGCAGTTTTCATAAGACCATAAAGTCGGTCAAAATATGTTACAACAAGCAATACAAGATCTGGTCAGAGCCTATATTGCTGTGGAAAGCTTTGGAACGCTTTTACCCACTATTTCTAATGAATTTGCACAATGCAGATCTGTGGAGAGGAAGTTTCAATGTGGTCTTCCTTTTACACATTTTTACAATGTGTTTCCTAGCATATGCCTGCTGATTGCTATATATTTAGCCTGGGTAGTTCACAGAAGAAATTGTATCTTATTTTCAGTGGGCTCTACATCTACACATATTATGTTGCATTGTGTAAAATCAGAATGCACTAAAAATAATATTTTACATCTGGGGATATATTAAGTGCCAGATCGATGACGAGCAGAAAGATGCATTGCACAAGAGGGTGCGCCGGTCGGCACTGATCGACATTCAAAGAGAATGCGCCACTGGTGCAACGTATGCATACAGTGAAGCCCACCAGGATGAAGTGCAGCACTGCAGAATTGTGCAGTAGAGTTACTGCAGCAAATAATGCAATTTCAAAGACAATTAATCCCTTTTGTATTGCAGTAAACCTGTGACACTGTGCTTCATCCTGGCGGGCTTCATCATTCCTTTTGAAAGTGTGACCCTGGATGGGAGTCACAGTGCAGGCAGCTGCCAAGTCAGGTGCATCCAGGGTGGCCCCGACTGAATACCTTCCAGGGGGAATGTGTGGCACATACTGGCATGCAGCGCAGCCCCCATGGGCAATATACAGCGCAGGAATGCAAATGAACTAATTGAGCATGCAGGGTGCAACGGGACCTTATGCTTGCTTATTACCAGCCCATTTGCATGTTGGCATGGAGATGAACGCACCGGAGCAGCTCTTGTCCCAAGCCCTGACCCCGATTGCTCCCATGTGGGACAGGCCCTGAAGTCTTTGGTGGTATACTGGCACCCTCACCCATTCCACCAGCCCCTATTGTACTGGAGTCCAGACTGTATCGGTTCCATATTGTAGTGATCCCAATGCCATCCCTAACTGCACCTGAATACACCCACAGTCCATGTCCATAGTGTAGTGGCCCCCACTCCCCTACAATGGTGCACAGACAGCCCCCTTTCTGCCCATCCCATTACGCATGACTGGCTCTGTATTGGGACCATACCACTCTATTGGCGGGTGGCAGAGCACTTGCAGTAGGATGCTGGAATGTGTTATATGTAAACATGAGCTGTGTGTAGGTGATAATACCCAGTGGCCATACTCCTCAGGCACTCGCATGTGGATCCATCATCCCGGTGCCATTGCACTGCTCAGTGTGGGTGACAGCCAATGCTGTACCCACTCACACAAGTCCGAAAACAGGCATGTTACAGCTGATCTCCCATTCATTTGTACAATTGAGGAACTCTTGTAGGAAAGGCTTCGAGCACATACAACTCATAAGAGAAACACGTAGTATAAAAAGCTTTATTTTACAAGACTCCTAAGGAGTCTTGTAAAATAAAGCTTTTTATACTACGTGTTTCTCTTATGAGTTGTATGTGCTCGAAGCCTTTCCTACAAGTATTCCATTGTTGGTTTCTGGAGCACTACGTCCCAGTGCGCACTCAGTTGGTTTGTTAACAATTGAGGAACTGCAGATGAACTATCTGTAGCCTGAAGCATACACTGCAAATGGCATTACAGGATACTGCACCCTGTGGCACCCAGGATACTTCAGAAGTCCAGAGGGTGGCATGTTACACAGGGAACAGGGAGAGTGTGGACTTGCAGTGGTGTATGACAGCAGGAAGATATAGCATTGGCAAGGCATGCATTGAGGTACGTAAATTCACTCTTCAGTTTACCAGGGACGACACACAGCTGCATACACTGGTGGATCCACAGCTGGCATGGTGCCCCAATGCATGGTACAGACAGTTGGATAATTCCAGAGTGCAGCTCCCCAGCCTGGGTTCAGTGCAGTCAATGGTTGGCCATAGCAGAGTGTGGAGGGCAGCACTAGTCTTTGCAACAGGTTGGGTATGGGGGTGAGGGGTGTGTGTGTACAGGGGTGGTGGATGGGAGTCCTCTAGACTATGGATATGGACCATGGTTTCCTCTGTTGCAATCAGGTCTGGGGGGAGGCCCTACACTATAGAGCTCTTCAGGGATGGAGTTGGCTAGATTGGGGATGGAAAGGGGGTACCTCAAGCCTACCAGGGCTGCCAGGCTGCTGTGCACCTGGGTGCACATCTGCAGCCTGCCTGTGGGTGGCTGGCCAAGTTAGGCCTGCTATTCATTGCTGAACTGTGGGCTGCAGTGCTCTGGACTGTGAGGGGCACATTCCCACTGAATGTGCTGCAGCATGGCATATGCATGGGATTGCCCCCTCGACTTGAATGGCATAGCATTTGTGTGTGCCCTGCCCCATTCCCTTGCGGCCAGTGCATCCTGCTCGTTTGAATATTGCACTGTTGCGCATTGTTGGAGTTGTGCGGCACATCTCCCTTTTCCACCAGGATGTGCTGCATATCTCTTTTGAATATGGGGGCCCTGGACTAGGTAGTCTGAATACATTATAAAAATGGTAAAAGCATGACTCCACTGAAAATGAGATATTGCATCTCATCTGGGACAGCCTGAGTAAATACAGTGCAAAAATGTATAAATGAACATCCCTGTGACAATGAGATGTAGCATTTCCCCTGTCCTATCCAAGATGCAAAATATAGAATAAGAAATATTCAGTGCTTCCAGTTCCAAATAACGATTACTCTGTAAGAATCCCTCATTTTCCCTGTGTTTTCCCCACAAAGGCAGAATCAAATCCATGAAATTTTTTTCATAAGCCACTGGTTCTTTATTTATGACTTTGTTCTTTATTTATTATATCAGCAGCTTTTTATTAGGAAAAGAGCTCCGATCTGCTGCTCAATGTTTATTTTTTTTCCTCCTTGAGCCACCAGACTGCCTACCTGACCACTTCTGGCATTCTCTTCAGGTCTCTGGCCGCCATCTCCAGGAATCTGACGTTCCTTTGTAGGTCCCGCGGCTAGCCCCGCAGCTTACCCCCCATGGCGGGGTGGAGGGGAGCTTCTTCCCGAGCTCAACCCTCCTGAACAGGATCCAGTGCTACATAACCACTGAGCCGACTGGTCTTCCTCACAAGGGATGGCCATCAAGTCGCCACGTCTGGTGGCCGTATTTCCTTGTTTTCCCTCCCTGTCATCTATGGCGTGCAGTGATGCCCAAGGACCCGAGCGCGCGTCTGCCCACCCCCTGATCCTGGCATCCTGCCACAGTACAAGCCCCATAAATCCTACCCATGCTCAGTGATACCCAGCCGTTGCCAGGGGCCGCCCAAGCAGCAGTCCACCCCCTTCCCGGAGAAGAAGAGCAGTCCTATGGACGCTCGATCCTTCTCCTCCCCTGCCGACCCCTGATGGCCCTGGCTCATTCCCAAACCCGGGTCACCAGCATGGAGCGAGGTGTGGTGTCCAGCGCCTCAACCCTCAGTGCCACCAGGCTGGCGCTGCTCAGTATTAATGTTATATGTCACGATAGCCTTGGAATGATTTGGATTTATATGCCATACATAAGACATGATGGGGACTATATGAAACAACAAATATCAAGCTCATTATTTCATGGACTATATTCAAAACTAGTAATCACAAGTCAGACAATCTTTCAAAAGATACTAGTAATGCATGTAAGCAAATTTATTTCAAATAGACATTTCCATATATATATATATATATACACACACACACACACATATGCTATTTTTGCATCTTATAGTTGTTAGTTTTCAGACACATTCTCATAGACTTTTTTCTGTCCACCTGATGGAATCTTGAATGAGTTTAGTAAATGTTATTATTTTATCAAGGCCCTGATCCAGCAACTCAGTAAATACACACAGTATATCATATTATAAAATGACAGAAACAGTCTTCTGTTTGCAGTTGTTTGATCAGGAATTGGATAAGTGGTATAAGTTCTTTATGCCACATCTATGTTGGTCCAATAAAAGGTATCAAATCATTTGGTTTGTCAGCAGTTAATTCATTAGAAGAGGTCTCCCTTGCCTAGAGTTTGACTGTTTCTCTACGAAGCAGGCTGCAGCTCTTTTCTGTCAAAAAGAAATTTATGTATTTAGTATGGGTTGTTCACTGAAGACCTGGCATTTTATCAGATAGGTCTTTAGAGGTTAAAAACAGTGTAAATCTTTACAACATTTGCTGGGAAAGGGTAACATTTATGAGATATGAATCTTTCTTGAAAGATATTCATCCCCAGCTGAATTAGTAGCAAAAATGTTTAAATGCTAATCATTTAAATGTGCAAGTTGTTGCATTTCGAAGGGGGTAAACAAATCTCCAGTTTAATAGGCAACCAATATTTAACAAGCTGTTTCAGTTTCCTAATGGCCATCAGATAAGCAGCTTGGAGTTATGTCTCCAACATTCTAAAGAGAAAGAAGGGATTATTGTATTTTAGTTGTCATAGTGATTTGTAGATGTGGAAGAATACATTGAAATGTCCAAAAAATGAGTTTCACAAAACTCCATTTTCAAGCTACAGATAGCAAAATGGTTATAGGCTCCGCCCACAGCCATAATAAAATCGGTAAGGAAATCCCTACATCCTGATTGGCCAAGACTTGGTTCTAGCCATGGCAGTATGAGAGCACCACCAATGGCTAAAAACAAGCCCCAGACAACCTGGGCAGTTTAGTGTTCCATATCTTGATGCCAGCTAGATAGAATCCTCAGAATCATTGAATCTTCAATTTTAAAATGTTAGCCATTTTTTTTTTCATTCTGTGTCTCTCCCCTACAGTTGCACTCTCTCCCTCGACCACACAGTCCATTCTCCATTTCGCAAATCACTTCTAGTTCAGCCCTAAATAATTTTACAAAGAGCTCTCGCTTTTTATTTTTTATTTAAACTTGCCTTGCTTGTTATCTCCTCACCCGCTCACTTTTCCTCACCTGCCTCACCCTCTCACTTGCTTTTAGCAATCCTCTGCCTGTGTACGATCCCTAACACAACAGCAAAACAACAACAAAAAGGCACAAGGAGCAGAGACCCCAGTATGCAGCTACCTCCAACATACAGTCTCATACTGTCCTCTAGCACCATGACAGGCCAGAGCCTGTAATGCGACCAGTGTATTATTAGATGTCAGCCAGCAGCGTGTGTCCATCTGTAGTGCATTCACTCATGCCAGTCCTGTTGTTCTTCCCTGATGCACCTTTTTCCACTTTGGCATCAGTCACCTGCAACTTGCACCAAAACCAAAAAACACACTGCTGAGGCAAAGATAGAACAAAAGAATAAAACGCCTGTATCTCAGATTCACTTCACCTCTATTGAATCTGTTTAATCAGTCAGAAGACTGGGTAACTAAAGCTGCCCCACAGTCAGACGCCTTCTTCACAGTACAACACAAATCATGCTGCTCCTGTTCTTGTTTTCCAGATTCCACATACACAATTCACAATTAATGAAATACAAAAAAATCTGGTGTTAAGATTCTCTTTCTTTCTCTTAAGTTCTCCTAAGTTTTATCAGTCTGCAAAGCAGCACAGACACTTACACATGCAGACAACAGAAGATCAAACAGAATCCCCTGCAGGTGGAGAAACCATGTTACCTCAATTAAATACATTTAGGTGATTTTAACAGTGTTTTAAAATATGTATGCACTTTTTTTCTAGGCCATTTGTATAAGCAATAAGACACTCTGGGAATGTTATTGGTAGTACTAGGTGTACCCCACACGGTCATGGGGCTTGAGGGCACTTGGCTTCACCTCGTGCCTCACTCCCCCGACCATGGTTACACCTAGGACTACCAACGCCCATTGTGCCTTGTTGCTTAAACCACATCCAACATCAGTATTCCAGAATCCTTGTCATTTAAATGAAGAGCGGTAGTCAGAAAGCTGTAGTATACTAGTCAATATAGCTAGGCAGAGGCGTCACATTGCCATGCCACGACTACCCCACGGTCACTTAGGAGGATCAAGCAAAGTCATTTTCAGCTTAATAAAAAATATCTGCTCCACATGTTCAGGTTACAAATGGGAGTGATGCAGGAGAACAATATCTCCTGCAGTGCTGAATAACCAGTCCAAGGGTACACTTGTCAAGAGATACATAAGATATCTACTGTACATGGCTATTTTTGGAGTTCCTATAGCTGAGGAGGTCAACATCAAAATCCACAATTGACTCATCCAAGTAATTGTGCATCTACTCAGCAGAATGTGGAAACACATGCACTCCCTGATGCTGCTTTGCCAGCAGGGAACATGTAAGCTGTGTTTTAGGAACCCGAGTCAGAGTATCATGGCCCTGTCTTGAGACTCACTCTATCTTCTTGCATCACCATCACTAACACCACTGTCACTTGGTCTGCCAGTGCTTCCCCACCTTTAGTTTTGAACTGTCTAACCCCGCCCCCGCTTCCTCTAACCTTAACAGGGTCATCTGCTTATTATTGCACTCAAGTTCACTACATGGCTGCTACTGGCACTCACTCACTCTGTTGCTCTGCACAGCCAGGCACAGTGTGTCTCATTTAAATCTCAGGTCTAGATGGTTGCAAACATATAGCTAGTTTTGTCATGTGTGGATTGCAAATTGTGATCTCAGCTTCTTAGTAAGCCCTTCACTAAGTTCTTTTTTTTTTTTTTAATAACTCTTTTTTTTTTTTGTCACCAGCTGTCCCAGGGCATCTCTCAGGTTTGCTTACTCGGCTGTCTGCACCTAATCGCCCACCTGAACCCATCCTTCTGACACTCACATCGATATCAGGATCTCCACCTTACCTCCTGGCCCCAAAGGAGCAGGCCGAAGATCCCCAGGGGGTAGAGTCAGAATTCTTGGCTGGTGTTGGGCGTGTGTAGCATCTGCCCCTGGAGGTTGCCATCACCTCACCCAGTAAGCTGGTTTTTTTCTGGCTTGCTGCTTGCTTATGCCCTCTCCCCCTCTCTTCCACCCAGCAAAGCCCAAGCTTGCAATGATGCCAGGGACATCTGTCGCAGCTCTGCAACCCAATACTGAGCCCTGGAGAAGTGCAGTGCCTCTGGTTTCCACCAGGGGCGCTGCAGTGCTGGAGGTTGCCCTGGATCTACCCCCCCGAGAGAGGAGAGCAGTCTCCCGGACACTCGATCCTCTCTCTCTTCTGCCGATCCCCGGCGGCCCAGGTTAGTTCCCGAACCGGGGTTGCCGATGTGGCGTGAGGTGTGGCGTCCAGCACCTCAACCCTCAGCGCCTACAGGCCGGCCCTTCAGTAAGTTCTTGGAAGGCTTGTGGAAAAAAGTCCATGGTGCTGTGCTCCTGGAAATTATGATTTTATCCAAGTTAGGTACCTCTTGATTTTTTTTCAGAAGGTTGTTCTAGAGACAGGTTACGCACAGTTTGTCACCATTTTCCCCACGGCTGAGAATTTAATTATAGTGTGAGCACAAAGCTCTCCTTTTATTATCCTCCTGCTTGGAATAAGCCTTAAGGTAACATGAGGAAATACCCCAATCCCAGCACACAAATGTCCAAATATCAGAGAGATAAAGAGGCTGACACTTGAGCAGGAACAGTGGTGGTGGCACTGGAAGTGGTAGTGCCATAACTAGCATCAACAGGTCTGCTCAGAGTCGAGGGGAAAACAGGATGGTGAACATGTGTTGAACATCAGCCACATTCTGAATCACTTTTGGATGGCTTCAACATTATTTTTAATGATTTGACTGGTTGTCTTACATTTTCACTTGTCTGACAAATTAGCTAAAAAAATATATTTTATTTATTCTAGCATACAGAAAGTGAAAGCTTTCACCAATCAATCACTGAGCCACAGTGTGCAAAGAGATGAGAGTGCGACTTAGCATAAAGACTTCAGGAATCAGGAGAAAAAAGACTTCTAGGAGAAGAGTCAGCACTGAGCTGTCTGCTCTTTTGGAGACCCTACTTCCTTTGCTCCAACCCCCTCTGGGCTCTCTAGCAATTCCCTATCCCCCAATCCTTCTGTATCTCTGCTCCCCTTTCACTGCTATCTCCACTCACTGATTACTTGAATTCTTGCTTTCAGCCAACTGTCCTCCCCCTTCCTCCATCTCGACTCAGTTCTGTTTTAATTTGTACTCTCCCCTCCCTCCAGATCTCATCAGCCCTGATTGGGTGCTCCGTCCCTCCAGTGCGGTGCAGCTTGACTTCTTCTGCTGCAGACCACTACCGCCAGACTGCCAGACCAAGAGCCCTGCTCTGAAATCCGCCTGCCTAGCAAGGTACAGTTTACAGCTAGCCTGCCAGTCAAATACATCCTGCCGGCGTGTCGCTGGCTCCTCCTCCCTCCACCGCCACTCCCACCCTTGGCCGGCTTTCCTTTATAGCCACAAGGCAAAGGGGCATTTCCCCAGGCTTTGTGGCATATGCATCTATGTCCCCAGTTTCTTATCTGCAAGTTATACTAAGCTGCCTCTAGAGGGCCTCACTCCTCCATTCAGTCTATCTTCTTGATTTACCCTGCTTTCTGCCAAACCTCTTTGTAAATTTTAAAACTTTTCTCCTCTCCCGCACCCCTGTTTTGCCAAAGTCACCCACGTGCCACACCACCCTGCACTGCCCCCATCCACACTGCTAATTGTTAACTCTTTCACATTACCTCGACATGCATCCTGCCCCCCTTTCCTGCTCTTGGCCACTTTCTATGTCATTCTCACCTACACCCCTTCCTATATCCCACCTGGCTGCTGTTCCCCACCCACCCCTTCTACCTCATTACTCTTTGAGCCCAGGAAACCCATATTATCCCACTCACATACTCCTCACTCCCCACCCTTACCCTCTTTTTACCCCATTGCACCCCACTTCCTGCCTCCTCAGCTATTTTACGGTGTTACCCTCATTTGAGATTGCACCCATAGACGCCCCTCACCCATCTCCTTAAAAGGGTGAAAATTCACGGCCACCTTCTCCATGTTTCTCCTCATCCTATGGAGATATTGAACAAAACCCTGACCCCTCAACACTAAATCAACTGCCCTCCCACCTCAAAGGCTTGAAAGTAATGCACATAAATATCAGGAGTCTGCTGCCAAAAATAGATCTCCTAAATTGCTGATTAACTCAAAACTCTCCCGATGTATTATGCATATCAGAAACATGGTTATCCGTTAAGATACCCGATGCATCCCTTGCCATCCGTGGCTACTCTATTATCTGACAAGACCGTGGCAAAAGGGGTGGCGGTGTCACCATACTTGTATGGCAGCCCCTCTTATGCGCCATAGTCATAAAAGAATCCTGCCCAGGATCACATGAACTGGTTCTTGCCAACTTCTCCTCTTCCTGCTCCCTCCCCTTCTTCATAGTGGTGGTTTATGCCTCCCCCAGCTTGGTCAAACTGCACTTACGGAATAAGAAATCCCAAAACTGAGTGGCTCAAAGGAACTGTGGTGGAGCCAAGAATAAACTTTCACAATATCGCAGAACAGACGGACTCAACTGCCTGCGCCAACAGCTGACAAAAAATCCAGTGTTAGGATACTTTCTAAAACCACTTGGTTTATTAAATGAAGGATAGCCTCCCCAAATACTTGCATGGGGGTGCCACTAAGCTTCATGTAACAAACCAAGCAGAAGTTTTAGAGTATCCAAGCATTGTATTTTTTGTAAGCTGTTGGTGCGGGCAGCCAAGTCCATTTCTTCTGCACTTACGGAATACATCACTATACTTCGGCCTATAGTGAATTCTGATGAGTTGCTGCTCCTGGGCAACTATAACCCCAACTGGCTCTCCCCCTCCTCTGCTCTGACCATCTCCAAAATCGAGGCCCTAAACCTCTCCCAGCTTATAAATGAACCCACGCACTACAACCCTTGCTCTTCACACCACTCCCTCATAGACTGGGTCCTGTCATCTTATCCCCATAGAATATCCTGCACTGGAGTCCTTGACCCTGCCCTCAGTGACCACTGTATCACTTACTGTGTTAGAAAAACACATCTGCTTAAGTCTGCACCAAAGTACATCGCAACATAGCTCCTACACTCTTGAACAAACGCTCTCCTCTCAGACTTACATTCTGCAAACTGGGCACCAGTATACTCCTCCTCAGATGTCAACACAGCCCTGACCCAGTTCACAAGCATATTCACCAGTATCTGGGACCTCCATGCACTGCTCCTAAAAGCAAGGGTCAGCAAACGCCACTGCCCCTGGATCACTGCTCCAATAATTGCCCTCTGCAAATCCTGTGATAAGGCCTGGTCTGCCTTCAAAACCTCCTGATCTGCTCACTCCAAGCAAGTCTACAACACCACTAGAAATTCTTGCACCAAAGCCATCAGGCTAGTAAAAGCAGCCTACTTTAGAAATCACCTCAGGACTAATCATCCCTCCTCTTTTTGAAACATTGCCCACTCCATCATCAACCCATCTGTTCAATCAATGACCCCTCTCTAGGTCTCAACAGCAGTAAAATTACTGACCCCACCCAGGTGGCGGATGCCATGAATACCTTCTTCACTACATGTGCCCTCCTGGACATAGTCTCCCCCTCTCCATCTGCCAATAACCCCCCCCACAGCCCCAAATGGGGTGACACTTCTCTCTCACCCCTGCTTCTGCTGATGAGTACTGACCACGCTCCTATCCCTAAACCCAGCCAACCGAGCCCAGACAGACTCCATCCAGTCTCCCTATGCATATCTGCCCCTGTCATCACTCTCCGCTAACCTACCTACTAAACCTATCCTTCTCCTTATGCTCAGCACCAGCCTGGAAAACTGCATGTGTCGCCCTCTACACAAAGGTGGGATCCCACAACCCGGAACTATCAGCCAATCTTCCTCCTCCCCACCTTATCAAAGGTGCAAGAGTACTTAGTACAGTCAAGGCTGGATGCCTTTCTCACCTCCATCAACTTTCTGTCCCCTTTCCAGCTCGGTTTCAGAACGCACACTCTACTGTGTCTTCTCTCCTTAGATTTATTGGCCACATTCAGTTTGCTGCTGACATAGGCCACTACACAGCTGCAGTGTTCAGCGACCTAGCCAAGGCCTTTGATTCTGTATCCCACCCCCTACTTCTAAATGCTCTCGACCAGGCCGGTCTTGCCCCCTCCCCTGGCGGTCTGGTGGTTCAACTCTTATCTTACAAACAGGCATCATTCGGTCAGGTTAGGTAACTCGCTCTTCCTCCCCCCTCCCTGTTCAGGCAGGTGTTCTTCAAGGCTCCATTCTTTTCACTCTCTTTATTAACAATCTCCATTTTGTATGCTCAAACTCCAACATCCACATGTATGCGGACGACGCTGTCCTATTCACCTCCAGTTCCAACTTAATCTCTATCAAATCTGCCCTACAGCAAGACTTCCACAGCATTCGGTCTTGATTCCAGAAAAAAAACTCAAATTAAACACCTCTAAAACAGTCTTTGGGACTTTTGGGACCTCTCAAAAACTGACAAAATCCACCCCCAATCACCACCTTAGAAGGCACTCCCTCAGCGAGATCCCAACCTACAAGTACCTAGGATTCTGGCTGGCCCCTCAACTCAACTTCTCTCACCACATTGACTGTATTACATCAAAACTCCACCCAAAGCTCGGCATTCTTTACTGAAATAAGGACTCTCTCTCCCTTCCTGTCCATCGAGAACTTCTGATCAAAATGACCTTGCATATCATTGACTATTCTGAGATAGTTTACTGCACTGCCCCCTCATCCCTACTGACTAAACTTGACACTCTTTTTCATGCCTTTTGTCGTTTCACCCTAAACTCTCCCACTAGGACCACCACTGCTCCCTCCTCTTAACCCTTGAACTCCCTTCCATCTCCCATAGATGTTACATCTACTCTGTCTCCTTTATCTCTAAATACTGGTTCAACCTTCTCCCCTTCTACCACTCTGACCACCTCACCCCAGCATCCCCTGCCTCCTACTCCCTTTGCTCAAGGGATGTCCGCTTCTTTTCCCTACCCAAACCATCCTCCAACATGGGCAAATTTGCTTACACCTATCATCTTCCCAAACTTTGGAACTCTCAACCTCCACCTTCGCAACTCCCTCTCTCTCACCAGTGTTAGAGCTGTAGCTACACCTCCTGTCCCCTCCTACATGCTCTCATGTCATCTAACAGCACCTGTGCACTGTAATCATATATTATAAATGTAATCTAATGTATATTCACCACTCTGCATATGCTTATCTACTTACTGATCCATAAAATTTACGCTGTTACTGTCTTACCATACAAAATGACCCTGTATTCGGTAAAGCTATTTTGTCTGTAAATTTTTGTATTTATATTATGGAACTGCGATCTTACTGCTTCTGTATTTCTGTCTATGTTTTGTTCCCCACTTCCCCTAGTGTCCCCGGGTTGCGCCTGGAAATGAGCCCCGGCTTGGTGTGCCTTTCCTGGTTACCAAATGTTTAAATAAAAATTAAAAAAAAAGATCCCCACATCCAACCATGAGTTTGGTCCCCATTTGCACTTTGTGTGCAAAACATTTTTTTTGTACTTACTGTGTACTACAGTATAGTAGATTATATCAGACTGATTCTGCCGACTTCCAAGCTGATGTTTTCCATGAATTACAAATCCCAGAATCTCCTGCAGCTGACATCAGAGCAGGGCTGCAGCAGTGGAGATTCAGTAACCTGCAGTGCATGCTAGAGTTTTATATTGTTTGCTGGTCCCCATCCACAGTGGACGAGTACAGTCGCAGAGGACTGTATGTAGCCCTGGAAGAACAGTGGAACCAGCAAATATCTGATCTGAGCTTATGAAATCAAGATTATGGAGGAATTTGTTTCTACAGTTGCAGTTTCCTACTTTTGAGGCTTAATGTTTCAGCCTTTACTAATGCCTGAATGTAGGTGTTTGCAAATTGGAATTACTGTAAGTGACCTGGCGGTGGGTACAACCAGCTGGATCACCAAATATGCTGATGACTCCAAGATGAGTAGAGTACGTACATCTCAGAAATTGCCAAGGACTCTGAGATGCTTTGTATAAATGTGCTATATGAAAGTACAACTGAATCAGAGGAGGCACTGTGATCTAATGGTTAAAGCACTGGCTTGAGAGCCAGAAGATCATAGGTTTAAACTCATCCAGAGACAAATACTCACTGTGTGACTTTCAACAAGCCAGTTAACCACCCAGTGCTTCAGACCACCCGGCTGTGGAAATTGGAAGAAGCAGGACCCCTCTGAAAATTAGTTGCTGCATCTCAGCTCATCTATTCTCATTAAACAAATTGTAAAAGAAATGTAAATAACATGTCGATCACTGATCCAATTATACAAATCTCAAAGGTATTTTAGGAGTACCATACACACATTAGGACAAGGAAATCCAAAATGAAGGCCAGCACTCCTTGATAATTTTCCAAAGGCAATTTAATCCACAATATTTCCACAGTATTGCACAATTTTTCGGCAGCAGCAACAGTAGCGAGTGGTTCTCAGGCATACAGCATTCATTTATGTGATGGCGTATAGGTCTTGGCGTTTTGCATGTCTGCGGGTAATTTGAAGTTTTTTGAACTGCTATTGGACTTTAGCAACAATGTGCCTGAGAACCACTACGCTACTGCTGCTGCCAAAAATTGTACAATACTGTGGAAATATTGTGGATTAAATTGCCTTTGGAAAGTTATCGAGGAGTGCTGGCCTGCATTTTGGATTTCCTTGTCCTAACATGTGTATGGAACTTTAAATCTGGATAACATGCACTCTCATTTTATTCTATTACTGGTTGAAAAAGCAAAGCTTTAAAGTTTCTTTGAAGAGTAGTGCCTTTTTTGTGTGTTTTTATATTTCAGGAGTAGTTGGTCACATAATTTCACGCTGAATCAAATGGTATAGTGATGTATTCGTTTACTTCACTGCCTCCTTCTGCCTCTTCCCTGTCCTTGTCTGAGGGAGTCCTCTTACCTTGAAAGCATAGTGTCTCACTGCATCTCTGGTTTTTGATTGACTGTGCAATGACTTCCTTACTGCTTCTGGAGGCAGTGCCACAACACTTGCACCAGCTCTTTAATGTGCCAGTGCCTGCCAGCTATGCCCTGTGAGTATGTATTCCAAAGGCTCTGAGTAACAATTAATGCAGGCCAATGACAGCTACCCATCCGTGGCTTTCCAAGGCAAAAAGCCCCATAAGCAAACAGATAACTTGCTGTTGGCAGGATTTTAGAATCCAGTGCTTGATCAACTGCTGGGTATACCCTGACTGGAATAAAACAGAACATTATTTGTAACCCTAAAACTGTACTATCTCATCAGCTTTAATAGGTCATGACAGTCCTTTGGTCAAAAAAACATTTATAGTTCAAAACATATTTTCGTCAAAGGGGAAGAAAGCTGTAGCTTGAGCCATTCTTTTCAAGAACTGTGTTTTTCATCCAATTAGTACAACTTCTTTCCTGTTATCTTGTTCTTTTACTTGGGAAAAAATGATTTATCAGCAGTCCTGCTAATTACTATACCCTTCCCCTTGGAAAGAATGAAAGAGAAATGAAAAACAAAGGGAAACAGAGACAGGGAGGGGTCTCAAGGGTCTCTTAAAGTGCTCCCATTAAAGCACTTGACATTAAAAAGAGTAATTTTCTGCAATAAATAATTTTCTTGGGAGATAAATGTGCTCTAAGGGGTAGAGTGATAATTAACATGCCACAGAATGCTACGGCACTTGAAGGAAGCATTACTTGTGAGGGATTATAATACCCACGGCATCATGAAGCCTTGAACAAATGTAATCCAGGAAACAGCTTTTACACAACAGTGTTCAGTAGCTCTTTGTTTGCAAGTGCTGCTACTGTACCATGGGTTTTTAGATTCCATACAGCTGTTGAATCGGACAGGCCCTGGTGCAGTGCTTTATTATCCTGCGTGCCCACACTGAACTGAGAATTGTGACATACAGCTGATTTGACCAAGTAGAATACTCATAGGTGAAGTCATGTCCTGTAACAGAAGTAATAACAAAAATCATGATATTTGATACCCCACATCAGATTCCCTACAAATGGTGATGCCTCAAGCAAATTGCTCAATTTCAAATACCTAGGCAGAATGCTGGATCAGAATTAAGCAATTAGGCACAACAGGGTGTGGGTTATTGGGGAAGGACCCATGTGTAAAATAAATTTAAAATGTGTTTAATTATGTTTTTTTATAAATGCTATTCCTCAGCCATGGGTCATGCAGGATTTACCCATGGTCACGTGACAAGTTTTGACCAATGATGTTACAGGATTTTCACATACAGTTGTATAATGTAGAATTATCCACTCAAGTCGAGCTGTTCTCTAAGAAAATCAGTCAAAACTCAATGTTTATATTACAATAAAGATATAGCTAATAATGGAGCCTTGCAGGTTATTTGTAACTAAGTCCTACTTGGCAGGTTAGAATATGGTTCCTTTCTATACCACGATATTTCTGTTTGTTACTGCTCTGAAGAAATATAATGTTACAGTTAATGACCGTAGCTTTGAAGTCTCGGCTCACCTTAGAACTAATCATTAAAAACTTTACCAATACCTATGTCACCTCTTTGAAGGCCTTCACCTACTTGATAGTGGTGGCATCATTCCATGCCAGCATGAATAGGCTCTGCTCTCCTACATTGCCTTGCACTGCCTACTTAGCTTCCATTGCTCATTCTGAATGGGGAATCCGTTTCAAGGCAGTGTATCACCAAACTCTGGGCTAATTTCTCAAATCACAAGGGACTAGAGCTAAATTATTATTGCATGGGCTGGCAGTGTAACCTAGAGGTTAGAGTAACAAGCTGTGAATGAGCTTGGTACATCCACCAGACAGACCTGGGTTTGATTTCCATAACCTCCACTTGCATACTGTGTGACTCTAAGAAAGTCACTTAACCTCTACAGTGCTCCTGGGTTGCCCCTGAAAACAGGCATGTGTGCCTTTTCCAGTTAACAAAGAATAAAAAAAAAATGTTTTAGCACTAGTTATTTGCCTGCTATCTCCCTGAACTATATTCGAAAGGGGTCAGACAGCCATTTGACATGGGAAAGGGAACATTGTTTAACCAGGAGTGGCACACTAAGCTGAAGCTTGTTTCCAGATGTGACCTGGGAGCACAAGGAAGTTAAGTGACTTGCTCAAAATCACACAGTATGCACCTAGGCGGCTGTGGGATTCAAACTCAGGTCTCCAGATCTGCAGCTCAGAGCCTTAACCCACAGTGTTATACTGCTCTGCCACAACAGAGTGTACTGGCACATTGGGGGAGGTCGGCATGTAAATGGCACACTATTCCATTCACATTGCCTATAGCAATGTGCAGCAGATGCAGCACTTACGCCATGCCTCCTGGCTAAAGAAGTTGTTTCCTTCCTAAGGGATCATGGTGTCAGAATGCTGCATCTGTGTTGCAGGAACACTACAAGACCAGGTTTGGTGAGAAAGCAGTTGCAAGAGAGGATGTGCATGGGAGAACACGGCTAGAGAGTGGCACCCATTGGAGTACCAGGGAATGCTGTTTGCTGGGGTTTTGGTTGGGAGACCACTAGACTGCCAGGTATGATGCAGAGGGCAGATAGATGCATCCAGTGGTTGGCCAACAACTAGGCTAAAGGTATGGGACAGGCTGGTGGGAGGAATATTGACAGTGTTGCATATGCTCATGCACGTTTGTATAAAGCACTGCTCCGTGCACAGACATGCATGACCGTGTACTGTGCTTACCTGCACACAGTAACATCTGGGATGCCTCAGTTGCATTCCAAGATTTGTACCAGGAGGGTCTCTGCCACCCGACTCAAATCCAGTGGTCTCAGGGTGGCAGTTTATGGGTCAGCACAATGGGGCACACTTTGCAGCCCATTTTGGGACTCATAAAATTGGAAAGGAAAATTGGGCCCTCCTTTGTTGCAACTGGGCCAACCGCTGACACCAACAAATTGTTTTTACAGTATATTATGGCACCAAAGTGGTGCAGCCAAAACCTCAGTCACCAACCATTAAATGCCCACTGGACCTACAGGGAAGTGCCAGACACCAGGGATTGGTATGGTGGTTATCCTCACACACCACCTTGCAAACACTGTGCTGCTCTCAGGCAGATTCTACCCCTGTCAATCATACTGTACATGCCATCAATAGGCTAGGGACTCAAATGAGAGTCTACCCCTTTGTCTTCATCTTTCTCCCCCTCTTAAGGTGTGTGCATCATTTTGCTCCTGGTCTTATTCTTTTCTGCATAAAAATTGGGTAATTTGTGTAATGACATCCCTATAGGGATGCTGAGTTCAGGCACTGACATATCAGTGCTGCCCTAACATGTACTGTGCTCCTGAGAATGTGGCGTGCCTGTTTATTGGGCCTTGCTGGAATCCCTTTACCAGGCTTTCAGGGATTTTTGCTCTGTAACAGCAGTGTAGTAAGTGCCTTCATAATGCTGCTGCTGCATGGTATATTTGAACATCAGCTGCTCTAGCAAGCATTGCTCTGGGCCAGTGTTAGAATTACACTTTATGAGCTTTGGTTGCTGGGGGCAGCAATAAGAGTGCTAAATCTAAATAGAGCTTCCTTCCCATTATAAGTCAATGACCGTGATGGTAAGCTCCTATGTAATTCCAACACTGCTGTGTGCATGTTTGAGTATACCACATTTAGATATGTTCCCTACAGATAGGGACTTCATAGAATATTTTGCTCAGGCTTTGAATATACTGTACAAGCTTATGTCTTTTTTTTTTTTCTTTACTGGTCCTGACAGTATCTCTTTGACCCATGTCATCTGTCGCTCAACACTATGTGGGGTTATTATGTCCTGGCTATAACAGGGAAAATCTGAATCTGTTATATTGTACATGTCGGACATCCATTCTGAAACATCACATTTCCATGCTTGGATCTATTTTGATTTTCGAAAAAAATGTCATGCTTATTTCAGGTTGCTGTCACTGGGACCATTTTAAAACTGAAAGCACCTGTCAAGACCTGCCAACCACCACCATAAAATTACTAGGAGCATGCCTACCCAGTAGCATGGAGAGTTGAGGCACTATGCCTTACCTCGTGCTGTGCCGGCGACCCCTGTTCGGGAATGACCTTGGGTCATCGGGGTGCCGGCACGGGTGGGGGGAGGGAGGAGTGGGATCAAACAACCTATGGCAACTCTCCTCTCTTGGGGCAGTCATCGCCCACCCCGTAGTTCTGCTGCCACTGGATGGAGGTCTAGTGGCCATGTAGGCGGCGGCAAGTTGTGAGGTCTCAGGACGTGACATGCGTGTGCCTCCACATGTGCATGTTCACGTCTGAGAATGGGGATGTGGAGTAAATGGGGACAAAAACCAATAAAATGTAAATAAAAATACTTGGAGCACAAGAGTTTTAGTTGAATGTACATCACTATGAATAAACATCATTACTGCATCAGCACTACAACAAGTTGGCAGTACCAAATGCCATTTGGGAGTACTACAGTACCTAACTATAAGAGGAGCTGGAACATGAATGTACAGTGCTCCGTTGCTACTGAATGTTTTACCTAATGATTGTATTGAGGTTTTGTGATACACTGATTTTTCCAGAAGGCTTCATCAAAAGGAAACTAATAAAATAAATAATTAGAAAACGTGTCAGCTTTGGATAGTCAGAGGTAGTTCTAGTACTATGTTAGAAGTGTAGGGATTTTGTAATGGGGGGGGGACTTTCCCCAGAAAAAAATGTAGGATTTTTTTTTTTTTAAATAAAACACTGATGATGTTAAAACTTTTGCTGTTGGTTGGCTTAAGGGACAACAGGGCACTAATTCACTGCATAGCTGGATCCGTTAGTGATGATAACATACTCTTTGAAAAGCATTAATAGTAACAGTAATTTAAGGATCTAAGGGACATTAAGTTCAGTTTAGCATGCTGTTGTTTGCAGCGCTTACTATACATTTACTTGACATTCACGACTAGAACATGATAATATGATAAATATTGCTGAACCCTCTAACCATTCTATTCAATTGTATTTGCAACTTGACATTCTAGTTGATGCATGTTAGCAATATGCATCTTGAACTATTAATACATTTCAAACTAAGGCAGATTAAACACACACACACATTTTTCTTTTTTATTGGCATTGAGCTTTCACCATGGCCATAAAATCAGACTTTAACAAAGATGCACACATTTTAGGGAGGCAGTAGCGCAGTGGTTTAAGGCTCTGAGCTACAAATCTGGAGACCTGGGTTTGAATTCCACAGTCCCCACTTGCATACTGTGTGACCCTGAGCAAGTCACTTAACTTGCCTGTGCTCCCAGGTTGCACCTGTAAACAAGCTTTCTGCTTAGTGTGTCTCTCCTGGTTAAACAATTGGAAGGATAAAAAAGCATAACTACGGTACAGTTACTACATTTCCTTACCAATTTTATTTACAAGGGTGCAATGTACATACATTTGAAATACAGCTAAGAATTGAGGAAGAAATTGTGCCCTAGTTCAGACTAGAACTTGGGTCTCAACACCTATTACCATTTCTGTGCAAATCCCAGGTAGGTACTTAAAGGAGAAGTATGGGCTCACAGTTTTCACCTTGTAATGATGAGGCTGGCACTTTAGATGACAGACTGCCTGTACCGACTTAGAATGTATCAGACATAGTTCAAAAGCAGCCCTCATAATATGGAAAGATTTTCAGCAAGTAATTCTATACATATTTACATGTGATCATTAACAGTAATGTGTCTACAATGTGTTTATTTTTGAACTTATCTTGTAGTTTGCCAACTGCTAGTCAAATATAATCCAGTTGAATCCTTGTATTATGAAGTCAGAAACTGTCTACTGGCAAGGCTATTTACATACCCATAATGCAGTGCTTGCAACTTATGGAAGTAATGTATTCTCATACATGGTAAAAAGCAAATAAAACAGATGTTGTAAAATGTTTTTATAGATTACTTTAGGAAAGGAGCAGTGTTACTTTGCGCTTCTGTGTTTTGAACATAAAAAGAAGTATTAACGTATGTAGGTTATTACATGGGGGAACACATGGGCAGACTAGATGGGCCAATGGGTTCTTTTCTGCCGGCAAATTTCTATGTTTCTATTACAATACAAATAAACAGTACTCTACTCATATACTCCAAGAAGCATGCAAATATGTTAATAGACCTACCAACATGTACCATAACAAATGGCAATAGTAACCTATAAGAGTTGTGATTTAATCTCCTCACAGTCAAACTGCCCAAAAGTGCTGTTTTATATGAAAAAATGCTTTTATTTCTGTGCTCTGCTTCATTTGCATAACCCGCCCCTTTTTTTCCTCAATGCTGCAGCCCCCAACTGTGACATCATGCCAGGTAAACAAAGCTTCTAAAGAGCTGCTGCTTAGTAAGGGAGAATGAAGGTTTGGTGCTTTTAGATGCCTCTGCAGTCATTCCGTTTTATTTTGTTTCTTTACTTACTTTTCCAAAATCGTATTTGTATGTCGCCAATTGCTAGTGAGAAAAGACTCCAATTAAGTAGCTGGCAGTTTCTGACATGACAATACCAGAAATCTGCTGAATTCTTTTCTACTAGCAGTGTGAGAAATAAAGGTGAAAATCCACTTGTCCTGCACTAAGATATTTCATCATTAAGTAAAAAGAAGTAATAACACAAAATACAATTATATTCTTTATTAGGATTTTTGAGGTATTTGGAATTCTTATAACGTCCCCTTTATATTCTTTCCTCTAGAGAGTACATTAATTTTAAGTCTTTCCTCATAGGGTTTTGATACAGGCCCTAGCCATATTGGTTGCCCACTTCTGTACTGCCTCTACCCTATCTATCTTTATTCAGAGATGGAGCTTCCAGAACTAGACAAAGTACTTGAGGTGAGGCCTCACTATCGATCTATACAGGAGTAACACGGATATACAATGGTATCCCTAAACTCAATATCTTCAGTCTCAGGATACTGACCCCACTGGCCCGAAATCCATGCTCCTGAATCAATCAGATGCCCAAAAATACAATTTCGGGCATCTGATTGCAAAATACAAAATGTAATTCTGGGGGCTTCACCCCCCCCTCACACGGGGGATTCCACCCCCACACCCCCTCATAACTAAAATAACTAACTCCAAGGGTAAACGGACCTCGAGGTTACAAAAAATTAGTTATGCAGGTATAAACTTTTAAAATCTACAAGATGCAGCATGGGATGGAACCCACACCTCCCAGAGCATGCTGACTAAGCTGGCAGTGGTTTAGTCCTCAATACCACTGGGGCAGCTGAGACTTTCGATTCCTCCAAATATTGGAATCTGACCAACAGGGGTAGGGTAGACAGCCATCACATCCGCTTACCTTACCCCTGTAAACATCTGTTGGGTTTCCTACTGCTTGGATGCTCACTATCTGGATACTGAACCTGTTGGGCAATACTGCCTGGGCAGGTCAATGTCGGGATAGTGAGTCTCTAAAAATGATAAGGATCGGTAACACTACCCCCTCTTTCTGCTGGTGATACCCCTCCCTATGCACCTGAGCTTCCTGCTAGCTTTCTCCATTGCCTTATCAAACTGCTTTGCTACCTTCAGGTCATCAGAAATGATTACCCCATGTAAGTTTCCTATTTTGTGGTTGCCAATACCTTCCCACCCAATTGGTACATTGCCCCCAGATTTCTGTGCCCCAAGTGCATGATTTTACACTTTTTTGCATTGAAACACAGTTGCCAAACCCTTGACTTGTTTTCCATCTTTTCAGATCATCCTCATCCCTCACCCACCCCCTCCCTGGTGAGTCCGATCTGCTGCAGATGTTTGTGTCATCTGAGAACAGGCATACTTTCCCTTCCAGTCCACCTGCAATGTCACTAATAAAATGCCCTTTACAGTTTCCAGGGTCATCATTTGAACAGTCCTTACAGCACCACACCCCACCGCTGATACCCCTGGGGAGGCTCTTACAGTCCTGCCACAAACCTAATACAGCACATTCCTTAACCTAGGAGCCCTGCTGCTACCACCCTCTAGATTTGGTTCCCAAGATACCCTGATTGCATGGTAAAGATATATGGGTACAATGTGCATCTCTGGTTCATTTCTCTTGCTGAAGGATGCTGATAAATAGAAACCTTTCCATGGAGCCAACTTGAATTGGGGTGGAGAGGGGAGAAAACTCTACCCTATCATGCAGATTGTATGTACTGCTGTCCATTTGTTCTTTAAAGAAACCTGGTTGGGCCTTGGCCCATGGACCGTTAAGCAGCACTCTTATGTTACCATCTGGTGAATTTTAATTCCTATCCTGGAACCTGTAAAGGGCACAATGCTCTGAGTTAAATATGTGGCTCCTTGGTAGAGATAATGCAGGCTGCCCAGTGTTACTAGCCCAACTGACCACAAGCATTAATGTTGTCTGTGAAGGTATATGGGGCAACAATAACCCTTACACAATATATCAGTTGGGGTGAGGATATAGCATGCACCAAGCAGGAAAGGGATCTTGGGGTTATCATCTCTGACACCTCAAGGTAGGGAAACAGTGTGACAATGCAGCAGGTAAAGCAAATAGGATGTTG
Organism: Neoceratodus forsteri; assembly: GCA_016271365.2. Classification (NCBI taxonomy): domain Eukaryota; kingdom Metazoa; phylum Chordata; order Ceratodontiformes; family Ceratodontidae; genus Neoceratodus; species Neoceratodus forsteri. Next base: position 102,986,719 of record JADMNL010000032.1, on the reverse strand, counting down.
GGATGTATAGGCAGGGGCATTACCAGCAGGAAAAGGAGGTCATAATTCCGCTATACAAGACACTAGTGAGGCCCCACCTGGAGTACAGTGTACAGTTCTGGAGACCATACCTCGTAAGGATATAGACAGGGTAGAGAAGGTTCAGAGGAGGGCAGCAAAGATGGTGCATGGATTGCATCACAAGTCCTATGAAGACAGGTTGAAGGAACTGAACATGTACTCCCTGGAGGAGAGGAGGGAGAGAGAGGGATATGATAGAGACATACAAGTATCTTACAGGGAGGAACAGGGTGCAGGAAAACACTATTTTAAGCGAAAAAGATGTTCCAGGACTAGAGGGTATGGGATGAAGTTGGAGGGAGGACAATTCAGAGGAAACATGAGAAAGAATTTCTTCACAGACGGGTGGTGGACAAGTGGAACACCCTGCCAGAGGAAGTGGTGGGGCTGAAACAATCACGGATTTAAGAATGCATGGGATAGACATAAAGGAATTCTGGAGGTCAGGGGTTAGGTGCAACAGACTTCTAGAAAAACAAACTGAACTTACAAGCTGAAATGGGCAGACTGGGTGGGCCATAGGCTCTTATCTGCCGACACTGTCTATGTATCTATGTATGTATGTATATGCTGTCTCTTATCCTCTGGACAAAGTATGTTTCAGCCACTGTGGTTCCTATGATAGGGAGAGGGTGATAGAGGGTATACCCTCTTAAGGCGTAACAAGGTGAAAGTGTCTAACTTGTTTCAATATAAGAAAAATAGCAGGACAAGAGGACACAGCATGAGATTAGAGGGAGGCCGATTAAGGGGTAATGTGAGGAAGTTCTTTTCACAGAAAGGGTGGTGGATGCATGGAACGGCCTACCCCAGGAAGTAGTGGATATGAATACAGTGCAAGGCTTCAAACAGGCATGGATAGGCATAAAGGAGCAATACAGATAAGTATGACTAGATAGGCCATTGACAGAGCAAAGGCCAATGGCTCATTTATAAGGTAGAAAAGAAGTGGCAGACTGGATGGGCCTTGAGGTCCTTATCTGCGTCAACTTCTGTGTTTCTATAGGGATCTCAGAGGGAAGATGAGCATTTAGTATGCAAAAACAAAAATCCTTAAACCTGAAGAAGAAATAACAGTAGAAAGAATAAGCTTTCTTGATAAAATAGATGTTTTAATGTAAACCTCTCCTTTAATAATGTAATGCATTATCATTGATTTTCCAGAAGGAGGTAAATCTAAGGACAAGCGTGCCACTGTAAACAGTGGATATGAAGATAAGTACAGGCTTTCCAAGGTAAGCCTAGACAAGTTTGTGCTTACCAATTGAATCTCAGGGTGCCATGGGAAAAAGAAGGGTTGGAAAATCCTTAGAAATGAGTAGATGTTTGTGCAGTGAACTTATTCATTCCTCCTTGTGATTTGGGGGGGCTATTGGACCTAAAGTTCTTTCTGACCATAAACTACTATATTACTCTGTTTATTTATTTCCAATGTGTGTATGTCGTTCAAGAAAGTCATGCCAAGATGTTTCTAGCAATACTTCAGTGCACTAGTTTAGGCAGTTTTTATTATTCTTTAAATCTTATACTGCAAACACCTTTGTTGATAAGCAGCTTAATGCTACCCCCTGCTTCAGTTCTACTTCATCTCATCCTTTCCGTCCTCAGAATAAAGAAGATTTGAAATTTCAGGATTAGGCTCTATAGTAATTATATAAATATTGAGCTTCTTCTTAGTGGCAGGGACATGTTTTCAAACAGAAATACTGTTTATGGATTTTTTAGGTGGCTAATTCATTTTTGTGCATTTTAGTTAGCCACCAATTCAGTAATAAAGTGGTAATAAAAGGGTTGGTTTAATGAAAATGCATCATGTGACTTATGTTTGAGACACTTAGTGCTGTCTTCAACAGATTAAGATAGATTTATTGGAATCTGTGCAGTGGGCAATCTGAAGCATTCATTAAACAAGCTACCACAGCTGAAGATTAAATTGATTTCTAATTTGGAAAACTCTAAATTGCAGGCTGTGTAAATGAATTCTCAAAAGGCTCCCCATTAAAAGCACAATTAATGTAATTATGACTATCTGTTTTGACAAGCAGATGCTGGCAAGGGCAGAAAGCATACACTCTGGTGATCCTTTCACGTCATGGCTGTATTTATTTATTTATTGAAATGTTTGCCAGGAAGGCACACTGAACAACAAGTTGCTCGTCTCCTGGTGTGACCTGAGGGAGTACAAAGAGGATAAGAAAAGTACAAAGTATACAGATAATATAAGGTACGAGTACAGTTATAGTTACATTTGAGCATTTAGTCAAAATAGAATTCAATTGATAAACAGTACAGACAATGTGAGAATCGATTGATACAGCTAAAGGTAGTCAGAGAACAGGATGCAGCAATACCAACAGGTCAAAATACTTGCAAAACAATATGACATAAGTGCATCACTGTTACAAGTGCAGCAAACCTAGTGATAGTAAGGGTGTAGGCAATCATCCTAAGGTGGAAATGGGAGGTGGCAGCTAAGAGGTAATAGAAGGTGAGGAGGGAACAGGAGGGAAAGGGGTGAGGAGGTAGGGGGTTGGAGCCCACCTAAACCTAGTTCCCCCCCCTTCAGGATGCTGAGAACCCTGCAAGGTGGGGGGCAAGGAGATGGCGAGCAGGAAGAATGTACAAAGGAAGGAAGTTAGCTGAAAAAAGACTACCAAAACCTAGTATCCCTTCAGGATGCAGAGAACCCTGCAAGGGGGACAAGGTGGCGGTATCAGTAATGAAGTAAAAAAATTTGTTAGAAAAATTAGTTAATTAGGGGGGATTAAAGCAGGTGCAGCTTAAAAGAGGAAAATTATGAAGTGCAGACCCTATGGAATAAGAGCTAGTAAACAAGGGCAGTGTACAGAGGAGGAGGATTGAGAGCAATCAAAAACATAAGCCTAGTACCTCATCAAGATGCATAGAACCCTGCAGAGGGATCAGGGTGTCGGTCAAACAGGAATGTGGTGAAAAGAAATTAGACAGGATTAAAGCAGGGGCAGCTGGAAGAGAGGAAATTATGACATGCAGACCCTAGGGAATAGGTGGAAGAAGAGTGGTGAATTTGCTGTGAGAGAGCATTCCAGCTTTTAGGGAAACGATGGGAGAAACACAACTGGCCGATGAGGGTGGACCGATGTGGGACCGACACAGTCCGCATGTCACTGAATTGCAGGTAATGGGAGGGTAGAGGGAGGGGTAGAAAGGGTAGCTACAAGGTGGGGGGTTGGGAGTTTGCCAAGCCAGAACTTGGAGGTTAGTTTGGCACAGTGATTGAGAGGACAGTTAGATATGGGGGAGGCTAAGGCGTGATAAAGGTCACAGTAGTGGGTACAAGAGGGGGAATGAAATCCTAAACTATTTGGAAACAAATCCATTCAGCTAAACTTCACTGAGCAAAAGACTCAGTATGCTTCCCTTCAAACAGTTATTTTTTTATTTATTTGAAAATTGGAAACCGGAACAGGCACTTTGAAAGGAGACTTGTTTCCTGGTGTGACCCTGGGGAGGGTTACAGGAAGAGCAAAGAAATATAAAACAGCACGTTACATGGTGCAGACACAAAGTGCATATACAGTACAGTAAGTAAATGCTTCTTTGGTACAAACTTGGAAACTTTAAAGTGCAGTGTGCAAGTGGAAAACTGGAAATTCGCCAACACAGTCATACACAGGCAAGCGATGCACTGTACTAAGGATCAGTAATGTCTTCATGAAGCAAAACCTGAGTTACCAAAATAACTGGGAGGGCCTCCTATGGGAAGCGGGGAAAGTGGGTGACAAGAGGAGTTTCAGCTGGTGCCTGAAGGATCCTGAGGAGGTGGAGTGGCAAAGGCATGGGGAGTCGGTTCCAGATTGTTAGCAGATGATAGGAGGCTGACTGCCCAGAACAGGAAGTGGGGGTAAGGAGTGGAGAAGGTTCGCTGGTCCCTGGAGTGGAGGGAGATTGGAGCAGTGAGGACAGGAGAGGAGAGAGGTAGAAGGAAAGGAACCAAACCAGTACTTGGAGATGGAGGAAGTGCATTGTGACTGATGACGTGAAGATGGGAGATGGATGGAGATGGGAGAAAAGCGGCAGGGCCAGATTTGCACTTACACAAAGTACGGCTGTGTGTAAGGCCCTTACTCTTTGAGAGGTCCTTTAATTAGGTGTTTTTCTGTGCCCACATCCACAGCATTTTCAACAGCTTTCAAATTCAACAAGGTCCTGTCTGAACCTGCCCAGGTTAACTGCAGAGTCCCCCAGGGCTCTGTCCTGGGGCCTCTCCTGTTCTCTCTCTTCATAAATGAGCTACGTTTGGCTCCGGCTCTAGGGTCCTCAGTGCTGTATGCAGATGACCTAGTCATCATGGCCAAATCCCAAGACATCGCCACCATTAACACCAAACTAAATTCGGACTTCGACCACATCCAAACTTGGTTGCAGGACCATAAACTTGTTATTAATCTACAGAAGATGCAGGCCATGCTATTTGGCTCAGCAGCCAAGTTAAAAGCTGCCCCGGATTCACTACAGATCTCCGGGGCTGATGGGTCACCACTGACTGTCACAGGCTCGGTCAAGTACCTGGGGGTAACCCTTGACCCGCAGCTGGATATGAACCTGCACATACAAAATACATGCAAGGCCTCAAACTGCAAGCTGGGTCAGGCTTACAGAGCAAAAAGCTATCCAACTCCAGCTGCCCGTCTTGCTCTAGCCAGGGGAGTCCTCCTACCCACGCTTTGCTACAGACTAATCACCTATGCCCACGTTGCAAAAATTAGTCTAGTACAGTGGGACTCAGCGTAGAACAACATATGCCGTTTTGCACTCTCAGCCCCCCACCTCACTCACCACTGTGAGCTTTACACCCGGCTTGAGTGGCTCCCACTGGAAACTCACTGCTCTTATGTCATGGGCAACTTCATTGACAATATTGTCAGAACTGCCACCCCTCAAATCCTTGCTACACCCTCCTACAACCTGCGATCCAGCGGCTCCCATGCCCTCCTGGTACCTAAAACCCGCACACAAATGGGTGACCGAGCCTTCGCTGCATATGCGCCCAGGGTTTGGAACTCTCTTCCAACTAGCACTCACTCCTGTCCCTCACACCAGAGCTTTAAAGCCTCCCTCTGGGGTTTTCTCAAAATGGCTGCCACCTGTCTCTGCACTAGACAAACCCTTTCAGCCTGAGATGCCCCAACTAACTGAGATGCTACCTAAACATTACGACTTGGGCAGAGCACAACTGTACTCATACTCCTCCTGTTCTCACAACATAAATAAAAATGGACCATTTAGGCCCCCCGGCAAAACAGGGTGAGCACTATAACTGTGCACTCCTTTCTCTCGCAGTGGCCCCAGTCTATCCCAACTGTGACTCCTCCTTATTCTAACTGCTAGCCTTACAACTTGCTGCCTGGAGCGATGAATTCACACTGCACTTCTTCCTACTGACTGCAATGTTTAATACTGTATTGTAATACCTGTTTTGGTATTGTTGTCTTACAATGTCCCTGTGTTCTGGTCACTTTATATTAACTCTTCACTACTATTTGCCTGATGAAATCTGATGCTTATAAAGTCCCTGTTGTGCTAATTCTATGTAATGTAATCCTCCACTTGTATCTGCCTGATGTTCATGTATGTACCTTGTAATGTACCTTGTACTCTCCCAGGTCGCACCTGAAAATAGGCACTTGGCTGTCTAGTGTGCTTACCCCGTTAACAAAAGCAAATAAATAAATATTTTTTTTTTCCTGGCCTGTTCCTGCACTTGGAGGACTCATCTTTACTCTGTATTGTGGAAGGAAAAGAGCTGACCATCTGCCATTGATGTGACATGACTCACTGTGACTGGTGATGTCCACATTACCCTGGACATCAGCCAGCAATAGTTATAAGTTAGAAATGGTGGCTTGCGGCCACACAGAGTAATCACTGAGCAGCAGCTGTTGGATGTGGCACAATTTACTACCAGAATCGGTGTGATGATGGTGGATAAAGCCAACATTAAATGGAGGCAATGAGTACCAATGCCCATAGTCTGGGAAACAAGCTTCCTGAGCTAGTAGCCCTGATGGAAGATGAACAATTGGATATTGTGGCAGTCACAGAAACATGGTACACGGAGAACCATGACTGGGATGTCAACATACCAGGGTACACAGCCTACAGAAGGGACAGGGAGGGTAAAAGAGGAGGTGGAGTAGCTCTATACATAAGGGAAGGGATCAAAGCTACAGAACTAAAACGTAAAGGGGGAGGACAAGAGGCACTCTGGGTCACCTTGGAGACAGGGAATGGCATCACAATCCGCTGGGGTTGTATACAGACCCGTCTAAGGGAGAAACAGACAAGAAAATGATAGAGGACATTCTCAAAATGGCTGAAAAAGGGAGATACGTTGATGGGGACCTGAATATGCCAGATGTTAACTGGATGACATGTACTACAGCCACATCCAAGAGCAGGGGTCATTCTCGATGCCCTGCAGAGGACAGGCCTTAGACAGCTAGTGTTGGAACCCACTCAGGAGGGAGCAATACTAGACCTGGTACTCTCAAATGGAGAGAGGATCACAAATTTAGAAGTCAGTAGACATCTGGGAACAAGTGACCACTGCACAGTGTGCTTCACAATAAGCACAACCATGGAGACAAGCCATATAAAAACAAGGATACTGGACTTTGGAAGGGCTGACTTTGGCAAAATGGGTGAATGCCTTAGGAATGCACTAGCAAATGGCCAAAAAGGAGGGGTGGAAGAACAATGGAGAAAAATCAAAACTGCTATCATAGAGGCAACAAGCCTTTGTGTGAAACAAATAAAGAAAACAAAACAGAGTAAAAAACACCATGGTTCTCAAAAGAGGTGGCAGGGAAGGTTAAGGAGAAAAAGGCTGCATTCAAAAAGTATAAGGAATCACAGAAGGAGCACAACAGGGAATTGTATTAATTAAAGCAGAAAGAAGTGGGGAAGGCAGTCAGAATAGCAAAGGCCCAAACCAAGGAAAAAATAGGCAACTCAGTTAAGAAGGGGGATAAAACCTTTTATAGGTACATTAGGGAGCATAGAAAGGTTAAGGGGAGAATAGTGAAGATTAATAAAGGAGAGGGGAGGTGGGCAGAGGAAGACATTGAAAAGACAGAGATACTGAATGAATACTTTTGCTCAGTATTCACAAAAGAAGATGAGGAGGAGTTACTGTACCTAAACCAGACAAAAGAAGCACTCTAGGTAGGAGGTTGACACCAGTCCATTTACAGAAGAAAGAGTCCTGAAAGAGCTCCTAAAACTCAAGGTGGACAAAGCAATGGGGCTGACGAGATTCACCCAGAATCTTAAAAGAACAAAGGAGGACCTAGTAACACCACTGACCACACTCTAACAAATCATGGGAGGATGGGGTGGTACCTGAGGACTGGAGGAGGGCAGATGTGATTCCCCTTCACAAAAGTGGGAGCAAGGCAGAAGCAGGAAACTACAGACCTGTAAGTTTGACCTCAGTGGTAGGGAAAATAATGGAATCACTTCTAAAAGAAAGAATTGTTGAGTACCTAGAGGTCAGCGGGGCACAGGACCCAAAGCAGCATGGATTTACAGCAGAGGTCATGTCAGATGAATCTAATTGATTTCTTTGACTGGGTGACCAAAGTAATAGACCAGGGAGGGTTGTGGATATGGCCTACCTAGACTTTAGCAAGGCATCTGACACAGTCCCACAAAAGACTAATAATCAAGTTAGCCAGCCTGGGAGTGGGTTCCAGAGTGGTAGACTGGGTAGCAAACTGGCTGCACAACAGGACACAGAAGGTAATAGTGAATGGAACACATTCTGAAGAAAGGGGGATTACTAGTGGAGTACCTCAGGGCTCAGTACTGGGTCCAGTCCTCTTTAACATCTTTATAGGTGACATTGCAGAGGGTCTGAAGGGAAAGGTATGCCTCTTTGCAGATGACACAAAGATCTGTAACAGACTTGATACTCAAGGTGGGGTAGAAAGGATGAGAAGGGAATTGACAAGGTTGGAGGAATGGTCAGACATATGGCAACTTAGATTCAATGCAAAGAAGTGCAAAGTAATGCACCTGGAAAACAAAAACCCAGGAGAAGAGTACACAATAGCAGGAGAGGTACTAACAACAACAAAAATGGAAAGGGACCTGGGGGTAGTCATATCAGATGACCTAAAGGTGGGTAAGCAATGTGAGAAGTCAGTAAGGAGGCCAGGGGATACTGGGATGCATAGGAAGGGCATCACAAGTAGAAAAAGAAGTGGTTATCTCTCTGTACAGACAGTTGGTGAGACCACATCTGGAATACTGTGTTCAGTTTGGAGACCCCATCTACGCAAGGACATAGACAGGATGGAAGTGGTCCAGAGGAGGGCAACTAAAATGGTGCAGGGTCTGCATCAGAAACCATATGAAGAGAGACTGAGAGAGCTAATATGTATACCCTTGATGAAAGGAGGGACGGTGGACATGATAGAAACTTTCAAGTACCTCAAGGGAATCAACAAAGTCCAGGAGGTAGCATCTTTCAGAAAAAGAGATATGTAAGAACAAGGACACAATTTAAAGATAGAGGGAGGCGGCTCAGGGGTAATGTGAAGACATTTTTTTTTTCACGAAGAGGCGATGGATGCATGGACCAGCCTTCCTGGGGAGGTTGTTGGGTCTAAAACAGTGGGAATTCAAACATGCATGGGACAGACATAAGGCAATTGTAGTGGGGGTTGCAGGAAGTAGGCTGTTGGTTAGCTAGAATCTGTAGCTTATCTAATAGGAAGGAAATGGGCAGACTGGGTGGGCCAAGTGGTCCTTATCTGCCGTCAAAGTTTATGTTTCTATTCACACTTTTGTTTTATTACTCCCAAGTCCGAAGTTGTTTATGTGTATGGTGCCGCAGCACATTTGTCCAGGAGGTACAGTCAAAGCAGCAAGCAGAGCAGCTCAGTAGTTAGAAACTGGCAGTAGGGAGTGTTTGAATGCTCCATGGGCTCCCCTGCCAGTGCTGGAGACTAAGTCGATGTCAGAGGGGAAGGCAGGTAGGTGGCACTATCTACTGTGGCCTGGAGGCCGAGTTGAGGACAGACGGATATGGGTATCCAGTGAACAAGGCAACTGAAATTTGGCACCTACAAAAATGGCGACTCAGTTACGATGCCTGTGTTCATGGCTACCAAGGATGGGGGGGCTACCGGATACTGGGGTGGGCGAAAAACTGCAACGGAAGTAGCAGGTATACGCATGCACATGCACCCATGGGGGGCAGGGAGGGATGGTATGTGGGAGGGGGTGTGTTAGGCAGCTGCCGAGGCTGGACCGCTGGTGTTGTGTGGAGGGTGGTTGGCTGGAGCACAGGGTACAGGGTTCGGGTCTGTACGGTTTTGTGGCAGAGGCGGCATGTATTTTTAGTTTTCACTCCCCAATACACCCCCACAGTTAGAATCCATAAGTAGGGGGGTGCAGGGGTCGCAACCCTCCATGGGGAGGGTGATGTGGGGGCACAGCCCCCTGCATTAAGAATGAAACCTGTAGGTCTTGGGTGCCATTTTTGTCTGCACTGTGGGTGTGCATCACCGAAACTGATTTTCAGTGATGTACACTCACCATAACAGCAATCACCTTTCCGCAATCGCCTTTATGACATGAAACCCTGGATATGTGGCGGGAAGGGTGGCACATGATGACTGGGTGAGTGACCACAAAGTCATGGGCCACACATTGCATGAACATTTGAATAGTGGTCAGGTGTGGCCTGCCTGGGTCTTCTCTAAGTTCTATCTCTAGTTATAGTAGTGGAGGATGGCAGTAGTAACTAAATCCAGAAGGGAAGGTGGCAGTGCCTTGACTAGGGCTGTGCTCCGCAATGGTCAACAGTGTTGCAGATAGGTTGCTGGGCTGGGGACCTGTCTGTTGTGGAGGTGATGCCAGAAGAGTCGGGAAGATGAAGCTTGGGTCTCAAACAGAGATGGCCAGTCACAGCCAGTGAGTGCACAAGGGGCAGCTGGAGCATAATGATCACCTGAAGACACAGATGAGTTGTAGTGAATTGCAGTCCAGAAATATATTAAAAAAAAGATTAATAATAAGGAAGATCTTGACTGCATTTATACACTGGACCTGCTTTTTACATGTGCTTGCACATGAGCAAGAACATTTTGTTACACTAAATGGGATTTCAGGTGTGTCATTGCTGAATCCATTGCAGTTCAAACTGGAAGGTGCTCAGCAATCCAGATCAATGACCACACACTGTGGTTGTGACACCTCTTGCTGCTTGCTGGGTGGAAACTTCGTGTACTTGAAAGGACCAAAGCCACTCCAATCAGAGATGGCTTCAGTCCTTTCATTTGCATGAAGCTGATCAACAAAGCGGCTGGTGACTTTCAACACCAGGGCCTGCCTTTGACTCTGTTAAGCGGGTGGGGTGCCCACCCACATGACTGATTCTTTCTACCCGCCCCTCAAGGTGGCTCGCCGCCCTCCACCCTTCCCATATATATATATATTGCATATATTTTTCATAGAATCATAGAAATTTGACAGCAGAAAAGGACCCTTCCAGCCCATCTAGTCTGCCCAACCCTCCTTTCACATACCCCCATACTCAATCCCATATGCCTGTCCCATTCCTCTTAAATTCCTCACCATCTCAGCCCCCCACTCCATCTGGCAGTCTGTTCCAGGGATCCACCACCCTCTCTGTGAAGCGGCTCCCTCACATTGCCCCTGAACCTATTTCCTTGCAATCTGAGGTGAGCCCTCTTATTTCTGGCTCCCTCCTTCCTCCTCCTCAGAGCCCCTTCACCTACTTTTGAACCCTTTACATAAAGGTTTCAATCATGTCCCCCTTTCCCTCATTTTCACTGTGTTACAGATTCAGCTCCTTACACCTCTGCTCGTATGTCTTCCCTGTATATCATGCACAATCTTTGTTACTCTTTTCTGAACCCTCTCCAATGCATCTATATCCTTGCAGAGTGTGTTCTCAGAACTGAGCCCCATACTCTAACTCGCGGCCTCACCATGGCTTTGTAGAGGGGCATTATAACCTCCCTCCTTCTGCTAGTAATACCCCTACCTATGCATGCCAGTATTCCATTGGCCCTTCCTGCCAGTCTACTACACTGGAAACCTGCCTTAAGGTTTGAAAAGACTATGATCCCTAAATCCCTTTCCCATTCTGATTCTTTGACCTCCCCCCCAAGCACGTGACCCACTTTCATGTTTTTCCTCCCTAGGTGAATTACAGTGCACTTCTTGGCATTAAACCTCAGCTGTCATTTCCTGGGCCACTCCTTGAGTGTTTTGAGGTTCCTCCTCATGTCTTCCATGCCCCCTTGGGTGTCCACTCTATTGCAGATTTTTTTATCATTGGCAAATAGGCACACCCTCCCTCTCAAACCCTCGGCAATATCACTGATGTGGATGTTAAAGAGGAGTGGACCCAAAACTGATCCCTGTGGCACTCCACTGCTCACCTTTGCCATCTCAGCGTTCATCCTGTTAAGCACTACCCTCTGAGATCTCCCTACTAGCCAGGCCTCCACCCAGCCTGATATTTTCCCTCCCAATCCCATGCTTTCCATCTTGCTCACCAACCTTCTATGAGAAATGGTGTGAAGGCCTCGCTGAAGTTATGTAAGCGGAGCAGGGTGCCCACCCCTGCTAACACTTCTTTCTCCCTGTCCCCTCCAGGTAGCTCACCCGCTCGCCTGCCCTTCTCATATTTATAAATATTTTTCTAATTTAAGTGGAGCAGGGCACCCATCCCTGCTGCTGCTTCTTTCTCCCTGTCCTCCAGGTTGCTCATCTTCCTGCCTGCCCTTCCCATCATTATATATATATATATATATATATATATATATATATATATATATATATATATATATATAGATAGTCTGGAATACCCACCCCTGGTATTGCTTCTCTTGACCCCTCCCCTCCAAGTCATGCACTCCTGTTCCCCAACGAGCCCGACACTGGGGTGCCCAATCCTAGTGTCGTAATGTATCTGAAATAAAGAAAACCATCCCTCGACCTTTTTTTTTTTTTTGTAACCTGTAAAAAAGAAAACAGCCTCTCACTGATCTGCCCTTCACATGCACCCCACACACCCCATCTGGACCTCCCACTCAGCAGTCACCACCCCACACCCCCTCACTCACCTGAACAGGTCTCAGGGTGAAGATCCACTCTCCAGTCGAAGACGCGTCTTGCTGCTGGAACCACTGATTGCAATATGAGAAACTAAGGTAAGTGCAATTCAATGTATTCCAATGGGGTTTTGAACTCTGATACATAACTCTGTCATTTTTGCATATTTTGGCCCCAGATTTTCAGCATAGCCTTTTTCGGACCCCACCTCATGACCGGTTGTGATGGAATTATGCAAATAAGTCCAGAAAGGTGATTTCACCGTCACATTGCAGAATCACATTTTGAGCGAAATTTGAAAATTTTCACTACCCTTGTTCATGAGGTGGGGTGATAAAAAGGCTATGTTGAAATATGGGGTCAAAATATATAAAAATGTCAAAGTTATGTGCATATGTTGACATTTCTATTCTCACTCGTAACTTTGGTAATTTTAAATATTCTGAGCACAAATTTTCAACATACCCATTTTTCACACCACCTTATCAACATCATAGATTTCATTTTTCAAATCCTGGCCAAAATGTGTTATTGTACCTGTGATGCGGAATGATGTTTCAGCAGTGAAATTACATTTGACAGAGATTTGAACATTTTCATCTACTGGGTTCATTAGGAGGGTACTAAGAAGGCTGTGTTGAAAAGGTGGTGTACAAATATGGTAACATTCCCAGGTTATGACTGAATATTACACTATTTCAGCTTTCACTCAGAACTTCACTAATTTTGAATATTTTGACTCCAAACTTTCAACACAGCCATTTTCCATACCACCTCATAAATGTGACATGTATCATTTTAAAATCCTGGACAAGATGTGTTTTCGCACCTCTGGTGTGAAATGACATTTTGGCCAATATACTATAAATATTACATGTCATGCTTATAAGGTGTATCCTAAAACAACTATCTTCAAAAGTTGGGGTCAAAATAAAAAAAATGTTAACAGCCGTGTATAGTGCCTATCACTACCAAACACCTACACAGCATATACCTGCAAGCAAACATTTGGCATTAACAAATGCTTGTTACAGCTAGTATAAGAGCTGCAAGGTGTAGCAGGTCATTGGATTGCTTTATGTATGTGCGCCGTGTGTGTGTGACTCACAGGGAAGAGTCAAGAGAGTCTCATTCTGTGTGCTACTGGGCTAAGCTATGTGAAACACAGAAGTCAGCAGAAAAAGGCTCATTGTCTCTCTGTGACACTGACATCTTGTAGGTTCTTCTCTCCTGACCACGGTTTGCTGTACACTGCCTCTATGTCAAAATGTAGGAGAAAGCAAGTTTTGTCTGATCCCTTCTTAAAGGGATACGTTTGTCATTTTCCTGTGATAGCTACTGTATGTGCATCCTGAACATCAACTGCTTACAAGGTTAACTGGTATGAAATTATTAAAACTGCACATATTAAGTACACACTGAAGCAAGTTTGTGCACTTTACTTGGTGTACTGCATACCATTGTGGGTCCCCAAATGTCTCACAAAGTAACTGTACAAACCTCGGGTGTACTTTATATATGTGGCTGCTACAAGCCCTTCCAGTAGACAGTCTACAAGAAATGTCTGAAAAAGTATTTAGGCTTTTAACTGGGGTGTCATGTAATATGGGCTCCATTCGCTGGTTTATTTTTAAATGCAATATTATCTTGATGCTATTCTGTCTGTTCTTCTGGTGATATTGCATACTGTATTGTACTGTAAAGCACCCTCAGCTGTCTCGGGAGGGGTGTTATAATAGAAAAGGGTGGCAGGTATATGTTTTACACATAACCTTCCCAACAAGCAGGTATCCATATCAGAAATTATTTTCATGAATGTGATGTTTTTGTTTATATGACTGACCCAATGTTATTTTTTTTTTAATTCTGTCTTTCCTTTCTGGATTTGGAGCACATCTTGATAGCCTAGCCAAGTATAAGTATGTATAGGAAGCATCTGACTGTCCTGAACTGACCTCATAGTATGTGTATATGACATCTAGTGCTTACCATGGTAACTGTCTGTGATGTCACAAACAGCAATTGTGGGGGTAGTTTTTGAGACACACTTAAATAAGTACTACATTATCTAAAAAAGTGAAAAAAAAAATCTCATGTGACACTATTTGGAGTGCACTGCTGCTGGGGCCGCATGGTAGAGAGTCCATGGTTAACTTATTACTAACTGCCAGGTCGGTCCGCAAAGGTCATTTATGATGAGTTTAATCTGACTATATCACCCTGTGTAAACTGAACACATATTTTGCATGTTGTTATCTGTATTTTCTATGCTATTGATGGGGCTCTATAACCTGTATGTGCAGCCTTAGGCCCTGTCCACACTACCCCTCTGTAACGTTACACAGTGCCCAAATCATTACCGCAATGGTTTGCGTTTACACCTGTAACATTACAGAAGGTGTTTTTGTAACCATTGTTGAAACCACATATGAGGTTGTTTCAACAGCGGTTATGAAGCAGTTACACCTCGATAGCGTTACGGGCATAGTGTGGGCGGCGTGGCACGGTCCCGAGCACAGCGTGAGCTGTATTGTGGGATCGGGTGCCGCGACGATCGCCAGCTCCCTGAAGTGGACCAAGCGGTTACTGGTCCATGTATTGAACACCACGGCAGTATGGATACACTGTACCACTCCCCGTTTGTAACGGTTTCTATCTGTTGCGGGGTCTGAGCGGTGCAGTGTGGACGGGGCCTTAATGTTGGCCTGTTTGTATGTCTCTTTCTCAATAAAAAAAAAACTCCAATTTGTTACTGGCAATATATAATAAAAGTGCAGATCAAGACATTGATGCATTTTGAGACTGTAAAAAAGGAAAGGACGATACAAGCCTTAATTTATTAACCTATTATATGAAAATTTGATAATGATGTTTGTAGGCAAGATCCTTGGTGCACTCCCTCCCCTTTCAGTGGTGTCCACTCTTCTTCATATTGTCCTTAATTCAAGAGACCCTGAAGTCATGAAAAAGCTGGTCTTGTTTATGACAAGAGTTCTTTTCCTAAAAAAACAAAAGGTGGCTGCTTGACTAAATGACTGCAACAGAATACTTCATTCTCTCTGTCTCTGCACTTTATCATTGCTATCCTTCTTTTTAATCACCTGTTACTGTAGGACGAATGATTCTAATATATTTATGCACTATCATGTTATTTTATGTAAATTGGCTGTAATGGAACTGTTGAACAAAACAATCTTTAATCTGTTTAAAGAGCCCCTGACATAGAGACTTTGGTAAAAACATTATTTTAGACACATTTCAGCATATATTTCATATTAATTGCAGAACACTACATTTGGGCATTACTAGTTAGGGCTGCAACATAAAGCCACAAAATTAGGGAATATTTTTATTTTAGTCTTTTGGTAACTGAGTAAGGTCCACTAAGCACAACAGCCTATTTTCAAGGGCGACCAGAGAGCACTTGGGGGGGAGGTAAGTGAATTGCTCAGAGTCACTCAATATGCAAGTGGAGGTTGTGGGAATCAAACCCAGGTCTGCTGAATGTACCAACCTCATTCACAGCTTCGTACTCTAACTTCTAGGCTAAACTGCCAGACCAGGGTAAAAGTCCCCTGACTCTTGATGAATGTGTGGTGTGGGGTTCCTTGGGTTTTAAATGATTGCTTGAAACAGTATTGGTATTGCCCTAACTTCAACACCCTTCTCTCAAAGGATTGGTGTGTGTGTGCTTTGAGGGAAATTATGGTGACACCAACATGGCTTCAAGCAACTGTTTAAAACCTGAGGAACATCCCACATTTACTTAGAAGCAGGGGACTTTTTAACACATTTCCATACTTTTGTGACTTTGCACTTCAACCCTAACTGATGCCTAAATGTTTTTTTTTTTTTATTAATCTCCATCCTTTTTGAAATACGTTTACTATTAAATGCACAATAATTTGCACAGTATAGTGAAGGCCTTTGGTCAGCATTGTCAATACTTTCTTGCTTACCAGTTCCATGAGTACATTTTCACCCTTGCAGTTCCCCCACCCCATGACAAGCAGTCTCTGACAATCAGTGGCACCTCTCCCTCTCCATGCCACATGACAAGAGAACCCTAGCAGAGCCCCCCACCACTTACCCTGAAGTAAATCAAATAGTCCTGAGATCTACTTCCACTCCCCCTGTTCACTCTGTCCTAAGTCAAGAGTTTAAAAAACGCTACCTTAGTTTACTTACCTGCAACTACATTTTTCATTGGTTAAAGACAAGTTCTAGGCAAATTCTGTGTTTGTTTATTTATTTATGTATTTACAATTTGGTGACAGGGGACAGGCACATTGCGTTGAAGCTCGTTTCCTGGTGCAGTCCAGGGTAGGGGAGTCAACCAGGTGTAACAAAAGTGACAACAACAGGTGCCTGGACATGAAGCGATAACACTGCAGGACAAGTAATGAACTCAGAGAAAGAAAACAACAATGCAACAAGGGTCCGCCTTCTTAATTAGAAGATAATTACAACATTCTAATTTCAAAGTATCTAGATCCAAAAACAGCAAAAGCATGCCCTAGGGCCAGATTTTCAGATGGCCAAATTTGCTGCATACAGACTGGGTGGGCCTGGAGGCCCTTTTTGCCATCAACATCTGTGATTCTATGAAGCTCTAGGTGTGCAGAATATCTGATGTACTGGGCTTATGGCAATTTAACAGGATTTACATCCAAAAATCACAACAGGGAGGTAACTCTCAAGCTAACACTGTGCAGAGACCCTGGAGGTGGCTGTGAAACTGAATACAAACAACACCACTCTGACAATGATGATTAATTTTGTCAATATGTAAGCTTATGCAGTGCAACTGCTGTATCATGGCTGGCATGTCCAATGACGTGGGTTATTCATTTTTTTTTTTTTTTTATGGATTGGTTTGAATAGAGCTGCTACAACCTGCCATTAGATGTGGTGCTGCCTTTTTTTGTTCAGCATGCTAGCTGTGGATTTTATGGTATGGAGACTTGAAGCTCAATTTTCAAAGCCCTGAGAATGCCACAAGCCCCCGGTACACCGATCGTTTGGCAGCATGGGCCTTGCAGCATTCTCCCAACCGGCAGTCAGGATTTTCAGTCCTGAGCACCAAATGCCACAAGTTACATTAGATTTTCCCTGGTCTAACTCGAGCCATTTGGGGACCCTTTTATAGGGGCTTGCACCAAATCTCTGGTGCAAGGTGCCATCAAATGACAACTGTCACAACTGCACTCGATGTACTAAAATCATGTGCAGTTGCATCAAAGGAGTTTGGGGCAGCTGCACCAAAACAGGGGTGTCATAAAGCTTGACTCAAGCCCTCCACCACCCTTCAAAAGTGAATCCTTGCTATATTTCATTGCCTCCCTTCCTGCGAAAACCAAGCTGGTATCATTGTGGGTAAGCTGCAGCCTTGTGATTTAAATGGTTGCACTTTTCTGATATGCAATTTATTCAATAAACATGGATTGAACTGAGATAGTGTTCCTTTCACGTTAGTGCTGACCCTCACACTACAGAGTGGAGTGGTTTGTGTTCAGCGATTTTACATCCCTTGCATCCAGTCAACACCCACTAGACCACCTTTTTGTGGTCTATGCCATCATTGTTAAGGACCCTGACACAGGCGTGCACCTCAGGCGGGGCTCAAGCTGCTGTAAAGCGGGTAAAGTGTTGCAACCGCACCCAAGATTGTAGCACTGAGAAATAAAGACAAGTAACAAAAAATCAGCCAAAAGTTACTGTGAGTTTTGCCATTGCTTCTCTGTTGATCCGACAAGTGGTTGATGGTGGAGAATGACCTGAGTAATGATGGGACTACCACATTATATAAGTAGCATCAATGTATGTCACAGTGGGTGACTCTGGCTGTTGGGTCAAAATAAAAAAAATGTTTAACAACCTTTGTGTATAGTGCCTATCACTACCAAACACCCACACAGCATATACCTGCAAGCAAACATTCGGCATTAACAAATGCTTGTTACAGCTGGTATAAGAGCTGCAAGGTGTAGTAGGTCATTTGATTGCTTTTATGCGTGCGCCGTGTGTGTGTGTGTGTGACTCACGAGGAAGAGTCAGAGAGGAGTCTCATTCTGTGTGCTACTGGGCTAAGCTATGTGAAACACAGAAGTCAGCAGAAAAGGCTCATTGTATCTCTGTGACATTGACATCTTGTAGGTTCTTCTCTCCTGAACACGGTTTGCTGTACACCTGCCTCTATGTCAAAATGTAGGAGAAAGCAAGTTTTGTCTGATCCCCTTCTTAAAGGGATCGTTTGTCATTTTCCTTTGATAGCTACTGTATGTGCATCCTGAACATCAACTGCTTACAAGGTTAATTTGTATGAAATTATTAAAACTGCACATATTAAGTACACACTGTTTGTGCACTTTACTTGGTACTGCATACCATTGTGGGTCCCCAAATGTCTCACAAAGTAACTGTACAAACCTCAGGTGTACTGTATATATATGGCTGCTACAAGCCCTTCCCGTAGACAGTCTACAAGAAATGTCTGAAAAAGTATTTAGGCTTTTAACCGGGGTGTCATGTAATATGGGCTCCATTCGCTGGTTTATTTTTAAATGCAATATTATCTTGATGCTATTCTGTCTATTCTTCTGGTGATATTGCATACTGTATTGTACTGTAAAGCACCCTCAGCTGTCTCGGGAGGGTGTTATAATAGAAAAGTGGCAGGTATATGTTTTACACATAACCTTCTCAACAAGCAGGTATCCATATCAGAAACTATTTTCATGAATGTGATGTTTTGCTTATATGACTGACCCAGTGTTATTTTTTAATTCAGTCTTTCCTTTCAGGATTTGGAGCACATCTTGATAGCCTAGCCAAGTATAAGTATGTATAGGAAGCATCTGACTGTCCTGAACTGACCTCATAGTATGTGTGTATGACATCTAGTGCTTACCATGGTAACTGTCTGTGATGTCACAAACAGCAATTGTGGGGTAGTTGAGGACAGTCAGATGCTTTGAGACACTGAAATAAGTACTACATTATCTGAAAAAGTAAAAAAAGTCTCATGTGACACTGGAGTGCACTGCTGCTGGGGCCGCATGGTAGAGTCTCCATGGTTAACTTATTACTAACTGCCAGGGCGGTCCAGTATGTCTCTGTCAATAAAAAAAAAAAAAAAGCCCTCAAATTTGTTACTGGCAATATATAATAAAAGTGCAGATCAAGAAATTGATGCATTTTGAGACTAAAAAAAGGAAAGGACGATACAAGCCTTAATTTATTAACCTATTATATGAAAATTTGATAATGATGTTTGTGGGCAAGATCCTTGGTGACACTCCCCTTCCCCTTTCAGTGGTGTCCACTCTTCTTCATATTGTCCTTAATTCAAAAGACCCAGAAGTCATGAAAAAGCTGGTCTTGTTTGTGATAAGAGTTCTTCTCCTAAAAAGACAAAAGGTGGCTGCTTGACTAAATGACTACAGAGGAATACTTCTAACACTGCAATCCTTCTTTTTAATCACCTGTTACTGTAGGATGAATGATTCTATTATATTTATGCACCATCATGTTATTTTATGTAAATTGGCTGTAATGGAACTGTTGAACAAAACAATCTTTAATCTGTTTAAAGAGCCCTGACATAGAGACTTGGTAAAAACATTATTTTAGACACATTTCAGCATATATTTCATATTAATTGCAGAACACTACATTTGGACATTAATAGTTAGGGCTGCAACATAAAGCTACAAAAGTAGGGAAATATTTTTATTTTAGTCTTTTGGTAACTGATTAAGGTCCACTAAGCACAAGAGCCTATTTTCAAGGGCGACCTGAGAGCACTGGGGGTTAAGTGAATTGCTCAGAGTCACACAATATGCACATGGAGGTTGTGGGAATCAAACCCAGGTCTGCTGGATGTACCAACCTCATTCACAGCTTCTTACTCTAACTTCCAGGCTAAACTGCAGGACCAGGGTAAAAGTCCCCTGACTCTTGATGAATGTGTGGTGTGGGGTTCCTTGGGTTTTAAATGATTGCTTGAAACAGTATTGGTATTGCCCTAACTTCAACACCCTTCTCTCACAGTATTGGTGTGTCTGTGCTTTGAGGAAATTATGGTGACACAACATTGCTTCAAGCAACTGTTTAAAACCTGAGGAACATCCACATTTACTTAGAAGAAGGGACTTTTAACACATTCCATACTTTTGTGACTTTGCACGTCAACCCTAACTGCGCCTAAATGTTTGTTTTTTGTTTTGTTTGTTTTATTAATCTCCATCCTTTTTGAAATAGATGTTTAATATTAAATGCACAATAATTTGCACAGTATAGTGAAGGCCTTTGGTCAGCACTGTCAATACTTTCTTGTTTACCAGTTCCTTGAGTACATTTTCACCCTTGAACTTCCCCACCCCATGACAAGCAGTCTCTGACATTCAGTGGCACTCTCCCTCTCCTTGCCACATTACAAGAGAACCCTAGCAGAGCCCTCCCAACTTACCCTGAAGTAAGTTAAATAGTCCTGAGATCTACTTCAACTCCCCTTTCACTCTGTCCCAAGTCAAGACTTTAAAAACTGCTACCTTAGTTTACTTACCTGCAACTACATTTTCACTAGTTAAAGACAAGTTCTGAAGCAAATTCTATGTTTGTTGATTATTTGTTTATGTATTTACAATTTGGTGACTGGGACAGGCACATTGAGTTGAGGCGCATTTCCTGGTGCATTCCAGGGTAGGAGAGTCAACCAGGTGTAACAAAAGTGACAACAACAGGTGCCTGGACATGAACAATAACATTGCAGGACAAGTAATAAACTTCAGAGAAAGAAAACAACAATGCAATAAGGGTCCGCCCTTCTTAATTAGAAGATAATTAAAACATTCTAATTTCAAAGTATCTAGATCCAAAAACAGCAAAAGCATGACCTAGGGCCAGATTTTCAGATGGCCAAATTTGCTGCATGCAAACTGGGTGGGCCTGGAGGCCCTTTTTTGCCATCAACGTCTGTGATTCTATGAAGCTTTAGGTGTGCAGAAGATATGGTGCACTGGACATATGGCAATTTAACAGGATTTTACATCCAAAAATCACAAAAGGGAGGGTAACTCTCAAGGTAACACTGTGCAGAGAGCCTGGAGGGTAGCTGTGAAACTGAATACAAACAACACCACTCTGACGATGATGATTAATTTTGTCAATATGTAAGCTTGCAGTGCAACTGCTATGGCATGGGGCTGTCATGTCCAATGAGCGTGGGTTATTCTTTTTTTTTTTTATGGTTTGGTTTGAATAGAGCTGCTACAACAACCTGCCATTAGATGTGGTGCTGCCTTTTTTTTGTTCAGCATGCTAGCTGTGGATTTTATGGTATGGAGACTTGGAGCTCAATTTTCAAAGCCCTGAGAATGCCACAAGCCCCCGGTACACCGATCGTTTGGCAGCATGGGCCTTGCAGCATTCTCCCAACCGGCAGTCAGGATTTTCAGTCCTGAGCACCAAATACCACAAGTTACACTAGATTTTCCCTGGTCTAACATGTGCCATTTGGGGACCCTTTTTATGGGGAGCTTACGCAAATCTTTGGTGCAAGGTGCCATCAATGACAACTGTCACAACTGCACTCGATGTACTAAAATCATGTGCAGTTGCATCAAAGGAGTTTGGGGCAGCTGCACCACAAACAGGGGTGTCACAAAGCTTGACTCAAGCCCTCCACCACCCTTCAAAAAGTGAATCCTTGCTATATTTCATTGCCTCCTTCCTGCGAAAACCAAGCTGGTATCATTGTGGGTAAGCTGCAGCCTTGTGATTTAAATGGTTGCACTTTTCTGATATGCAATTTATTCAATAAACATGGATTGAACTGAGATAGTGTTCCTTTCACGTTAGTGCTGACCCTCACACTACAGAGTGGAGTGGTTTGTGTTCAGCGATTTTACATCCCTTGCATCCAGTCAACACCCACTAGACCACCTTTTTTGTGGTCTAATATGCATCATTGTTAAGGACCCCTGACACAGAGCGTGCACCTCAGACGGGGCTCAAGCTGCTGTAAAGCGGGTAAAGTGTTGCAACCGCACCCAAGATTGTAGCACTGAGAAATAAAGACAAGTAACAAAAAAATCAGCCAAAAGTTACTGTGAGTTTTGCCATTGCTTCTCTGTTGATCCGACAAGTGGTTGATGGTGGAGAATGACCTGAGTAATGATGGGACTACCCACATTATATAAGTAGCATCAATGTATGTCACAGTGGGTGACTCTGGCTGTTGGGGTCAAAAAAAAAAATGTTTAACAACCTTTGTGTATAGTGCCTATCACTACCAAACACCCACACAGCATATACCTGCAAGCAAACATTCGGCATTAACAAATGCTTGTTACAGCTGGTATAAGAGCTGCAAGGTGTAGTAGGTCATTTGATTGCTTTTATGCGTGCGCCGTGTGTGTGTGTGTGTGACTCACGAGGAAGAGTCAGAGAGGAGTCTCATTCTGTGTGCTACTGGGCTAAGCTATGTGAAACACAGAAGTCAGCAGAAAAGGCTCATTGTATCTCTGTCACATTGACATCTTGTAGGTTCTTCTCTCCTGAACACGGTTTGCTGTACACCTGCCTCTATGTCAAAATGTAGGAGAAAGCAAGTTTTTGTCTGATCCCCTTCTTAAAGGGATACGTTTGTCATTTTTCCTTTGATAGCTACTGTATGTGCATCCTGAACATCAACTGCTTACAAGGTTAATTTGTATGAAATTATTAAAACTGCATATTAAGTACACACTGTTTGTGCACTTTACTTGTGTACTGCATACCATTGTGGGTCCCCAAATGTCTCACAAAGTAACTGTACAAACCTCAGGTGTACTGTATATATATAAGCTGCTACAAGCCCTTCCGTAGACAGTCTACAAGAAATGTCTGAAAAAGTATTTAGGCTTTTAACCGGGTGTCATGTAATATGGGCTCCATTCGCTGGTTTATTTTTAAATGCAATATTATCTTGATGCTATTCTGTCTATTCTTCTGGTGATATTGCATACTGTATTGTACTGTAAAGCACCCTCAGCTGTCTCGGGAGGGGTGTTATAATAGAAAAGGGTGGCAGGTATATGTTTTACACATAACCTTCTCAACAAGCAGGTATCCATATCAGAAACTATTTTCATGAATGTGATGTTTTTGCTTATATGACTGACCCAGTGTTATTTTTTTTTAATTCAGTCTTTCCTTTCAGGATTTGGAGCACATCTTGATAGCCTAGCCAAGTATAAGTATGTATAGGAAGCATCTGACTGTCCTGAACTGACCTCATAGTATGTGTATATGACATCTAGTGCTTACCATGGTAACTGCCTGTGATGTCACAAACAGCAATTGTGGGGGTAGTTGAGGACAGTCAGATGCTTTTGAGACACACTGAAATAAGTACTACATTATCGGAAAAAGTGAAAAAAAAAGTCTCATGTGACACTGGAGTGCACTGCTGCTGGGGCCGCATGGTAGAGTCTCCATGGTTAACTTATTACTAACTGCCAGGGTGGTCCAGTATGTCTCTGTCTCAATAAAAAAAAAAGGCCCTCCAATTTGTTACTGGCAATATATAATAAACATGCAGATCAAGACATTGCTGCATTTTGAGACTGTAAAAAAAGGAAAGTACGATACAAGCCTTAATTTATTAACCTATTATATGAAAATTTGATAATGATGTTTGTGGGCAAGATCCTTGGTGACACTCCCCTTCCCCTTTCAGTGGTGTCCACTCTTCTTCATATTGTCCTTAATTCAAAAGACCCAGAAGTCATGAAAAAGCTGGTCTTGTTTGTGATAAGAGTTCTTCTCCTAAAAAGACAAAAGGTGGCTGCTTGACTAAATGACTACAGAGGAATACTTCTAACACTGCAATCCTTCTTTTTAATCACCTGTTACTGTAGGATGAATGATTCTATTATATTTATGCACCATCATGTTATTTTATGTAAATTGGCTGTAATGGAACTGTTGAACAAAACAATCTTTAATCTGTTTAAAGAGCTCCTGACATAGAGACTTCGGTAAAAACATTATTTTAGACACATTTCAGCATATATTTCATATTAATTGCAGAACACTACATTTGGACATTACTAGTTAGGGCTGCAACATAAAGCTACAAAAGTAGGAAATATTTTATTTTAGTCTTTTGGTAACTAATTAAGGTCCACTAAGCACAAGCCTATTTTCAAGGCGACCTGAGAGCACTGGGGGTTAAGTGAATTGCTCAGAGTCACACAATATGCACATGGAGGTTGTGAGAATCAAACCCAGGTCTGCTGATGTACCAACCTCATTCACAGCTTCTTACTCTAACTTCCAGGCTAAACTGCAGGACCAGGGTAAAAGTCCCCTGACTCTTGATGAATGTGTGGTGTGGGGTTCCTTGGGTTTTAAATGATTGCTTGAAACAGTATTGGTATTGCCTAACTTCAACACCCTTCTCTCACAGTATTGGTGTGTCTGTGCTTTGGGAAATTATGGTGACACCAACATTGCTTCAAGCAACTGTTTAAAACCTGAGGAACATCCACATTTACTTAGAAGAAGGGACTTTAACACATTCCATACTTTTGTGACTTTGCAGTCAACCCTAACTGGCCTAAATGTTTGTTTTTTGTTTTGTTTGTTTTATTAATCTCCATCCTTTTGAAATAGATGTTTAATATTAAATGCACAATAATTTGCACAGTATAGTGAAGGCCTTTGGTCAGCACTGTCAATACTTTCTTTTTACCAGTTCCTTGAGTACATTTTCACCCTTGCACTTCCGCCACCCCATGACAAGCAGTCTCTGACATTCAGTGGCACCTCTCCCTCTCCTTGCCACATTACAAGATAACCCTAGCAGAGCCCCTCCCAACTTACCCTGAAGTAAGTTAAATAGTCCTGAGATCTACTTCAACTCCCCCTTTTCACTCTGTCCCAAGTCAAGACTTTAAAAACTGCTACCTTAGTTTACTTACCTGCAACTACATTTTTCACTAGTTAAAGACAAGTTCTAGGCAAATTCTATGTTTGTTCGATTATTTGTTTATGTATTTACAATTTGGTGACTGGGACAGGCACATTGAGTTGAGGCGCATTTCCTGGTGCATTCCAGGGTAGGAGAGTCAACCAGGTGTAACAAAAGTGACAACAACAGGTGCCTGGACATGAACAATAACACTGCAGGACAAGTAATAAACTTCAGAGAAAGAAAACAACAATGCAATGAGGTCCGCCCTTCTTAATTAGAAGATAATTAAAACATTCTAATTTCAAAGTATCTAGATCCAAAAACAGCAAAAGCATGACCTAGGGCCAGATTTTCAGATGGCCAAATTTGCTGCATGCAAACTGGGTGAGCCTGGAGGCCCTTTTTGCCATCAACGTCTGTGATTCTATGAAGCTCTAGGTGTGCAGAAGATATGGTGCACTGGACATATGGCAATTTAACAAGTTTTACATCCAAAAATCACAAAAGGAGGTAACTGTCAAGGTAACACTGTGCAGAGACCCTGGAGGGTAGCTGAAACTGAATACAAACAACACCACTCTGACATGATGATTAATTTTGTCAATATGTAAGCTTGCAGTGCAACTGCCATGGCATGGGCTGGCATGTCCAATGAGCGTGGATTATTCTTTTTTTTTTATGGTTTGGTTTGAATAGAGCTGCTACAACAACCTGCCATTAGATGTGGTGCCGCCTTTTTTGTTCAGCATGCTAGCTGTGGATTTTATGGTATGGAGACTTGGAGCTCAATTTTCAAAGCCCTGAGAATGCCACAAGCCCCGGTACACCGATCGTTTGGCAGCATGGGCCTTGCAGCATTCTCCCAACCGGCAGTCAGGTTTTCAGTCCTGAGCACCAAATACCACAAGTTACATTAGATTTTCCCTGGTCTAACAGTGCCATTTGGGGACCCTTTTTATGGGGCTTGCACCAAATCTTTGGTGCAAGGTGCCATCAATGACAACTATCACAACTGCACTCGATGTACTAAAATCATGTGCAGTTGCATCAAAGGAGTTTGGGGCAGCTGCACCACAAACAGGGGTGTCACAAAGCTTGACTCAAGCCCTCCACCACCCTTCAAAAAGTGAATCCTTGCTATATTTCATTGCCTCCTTCCTGCGAAAACCAAGCTGGTATCATTGTGGGTAAGCTGCAGCCTTGTGATTTAAATGGTTGCACTTTTCTGATATGCAATTTATTCAATAAACATGGATTGAACTGAGATAGTGTTCCTTTCACGTTAGTGCTGACCCTCACACTACAGAGTGGAGTGGTTTGTGTTCAGCGATTTTACATCCCTTGCATCCAGTCAACACCCACTAGACCACCTTTTTGTGGTCTAATAGCATGCATCATTGTTAAGGACCCTGACAGAGCGTGCACCTCAGACGGGGCCCAAGCTGCTGTAAAGCGGTAAAGTGTTGCAACCGCACCCAAGATTGTAGCACTGAGAAATAAAGACAAGTAACAAAAATCAGCCAAAAGTTACTGTGAGTTTTGCCATTGCTTCTCTGTTGATCCGACAAGTGGTTGATGGTGGAGAATGACCTGAGTAATGATGGGACTACCCACATTATATAAGTAGCATCAATGTATGTCACAGTGGGTGACTCTGGCTGTTGAGGGTCAAAATAAAAAAATGTTTAACAACCTTTGTGTATAGTGCCTATCACTACAAACACCCACACAGCATATACCTGCAAGCAAACATTCGGCATTAACAAATGCTTGTTACAGCTTATAAGAGCTGCAAGGTGTAGTAGGTCATTTGATTGCTTTTATGCGTGGCGCCGTGTGTGTGTGTGTGTGACTCACGAGGAAGAGTCAGAGGAGTCTCATTCTGTGTGCTACTGGGCTAAGCTATGTGAAACACAGAAGTCAGCAGAAAAGGCTCATTGTATCTCTGTGACATTGACATCTTGTAGGTTCTTCTCTCCTGAACACGGTTTGCTGTACCTGCCTCTATGTCAAAATGTAGGAGAAAGCAAGTTTTGTCTGATCCCCTTCTTAAAGGGATCGTTTGTCATTTTCCTTTGATAGCTACTGTATGTGCATCCTGAACATCAACTGCTTACAAGGTTAATTTGTATGAAATTATTAAAACTGCACATATTAAGTACACACTGTTTGTGCACTTTACTTGTGTACTGCATACCATTGTGGGTCCCCAAATGTCTCACAAAGTAACTGTACAAACCTCAGGTGTACTGTATATATATGGCTGCTACAAGCCCTTCCCGTAGACAGTCTACAAGAAATGTCTGAAAAAGTATTTAGGCTTTTAACCGGGGTGTCATGTAATATGGGCTCCATTCGCTGGTTTATTTTTAAATGCAATATTATCTTGATGCTATTCTGTCTATTCTTCTGGTGATATTGCATACTGTATTGTACTGTAAAGCACCCTCAGCTGTCTCGGGAGGGGTGTTATAATAGAAAAGGGTGGCAGGTATATGTTTTACACATAACCTTCTCAACAAGCAGGTATCCATATCAGAAACTATTTTCATGAATGTGATGTTTTTGCTTATATGACTGACCCAGTGTTATTTTTTTAATTCAGTCTTTCCTTTCAGGATTTGGAGCACATCTTGATAGCCTAGCCAAGTATAAGTATGTATAGGAAGCATCTGACTGTCCTGAACTGACCTCATAGTATGTGTATGACATCTAGTGCTTACCATGGTAACTGTCTGTGATGTCACAAACAGCAATTGTGGGGGTAGTTGAGGACAGTCAGATGCTTTGAGACACTTGAAATAAGTACTACATTATCTGAAAAAGTGAAAAAAAGTCTCATGTGACACTGGAGTGCACTGCTGCTGGGGCCGCATGGTAGAGTCTCCATGGTTAACTTATTACTAACTGCCAGGGTGGTCCAGTATGTCTCTGTCTCAATAAAAAAAAAGGCCCTCAAATTTGTTACTGGCAATATATAATAAACATGCAGATCAAGACATTGATGCATTTTGAGACTAAAAAAGGAAAGACGATACAAGCCTTAATTTATTAACCTATTATATGAAAATTTGATAATGATGTTTGTGGGCAAGATCCTTGTGACACTCCCTCCCCTTTCAGTGGTGTCCACTCTTCTTCATATTGTCCTTAATTCAAAAGACCCAGAAGTCATGAAAAAGCTGGTCTTGTTTGTGATAAGAGTTCTTCTCCTAAAAAGACAAAGGTGGCTGCTTGACTAAATGACTACAGAGAATACTTCTTCTCACTGCAATCATTCTATCCTTCTTTTAATCACCTGTTACTGTAGGACGAAAGATTCTATTATATTTATGCACCATCATGTTATTTTATGTAAATTGGCTGTAATGGAACTGTTGAACAAAACAATCTTTAATCTGTTTAAAGAGCCCTGACATAGAGACTTGGTAAAAACATTATTTTAGACACATTTCAGCATATATTTCATATTAATTGCAGAACACTACATTTGGACATTAATAGTTGGGCTGCAACATAAAGCTACAAAGTAGGGAAATATTTTTATTTTAGTCTTTTGGTAACTAATTAAGGTCCACTAAGCACAACAGCCTATTTCAAGGCGACCTGAGAGCACTGGGGGTAAGGAATTGCTCAGAGTCACACACAATATGCACATGGAGGTTGTGGAATCAAACCCAGGTCTGCTGGATGTACCAACCTCATTCACAGCTTCTTCTCTAACTTCCAGGCTAAACTGCAGGACCAGGGTAAAAGTCCCTGACTCTTGATGAGATGTGGTGTGGGGTTCCTTGGGTTTTAAATGATTGCTTGAAACAGTATTGGTATTGCCCTAACTTCAACACCCTTCTCTCACAGTATTGGTGTGTCTGTGCTTTGAGGAAATTATGGTGACACAACATTGCTTCAAAGCAACTGTTTAAAACCTGAGGAACATCCACATTTACTTAGAAGAAGGGACTTTTAACACATTTCCATACTTTTGTGACTTTGCACGTCAACCCTAACTGACGCCTAAATGTTTGTTTTTTTTGTTTTGTTTGTTTTTATCAATCTCCATCCTTTTTGAAATAGATGTTTAGTATTAAATGCACAATAATTTGCACAGTATAGTGAAGGCCTTTGGTCAGCACTGTCAATACTTTCTTGCTTACCAGTTCCTTGAGTACATTTTCACCCTTGAACTTCCCCCACCCCATGACAAGCAGTCTCTGACATTCAGTGGCACCTCTCCCTCTCCTTGCCACATTACAAGAGAACCCTAGCAGAGCCCCTCCCAACTTACCCTGAAGTAAGTCAAATAGTCCTGAGATCTACTTCAACTCCCCCTTTTCACTCTGTCCCAAGACTTTAAAAACTGCTACCTTAGTTTACTTACCTGCAACTACATTTTTCACTAGTTAAAGACAAGTTCTAGGCAAATTCTATGTTTGTTTGATCATTAGTTTATGAATTTACAATTTGGTGACTGGGACAGGCACATTGAGTTGAGGCGCGTTTCTTGGTGCATTCCAGGGTAGGAGTCTCAACCAGGTGTAACAAAAGTGACAACAACAGGTGCCTGGACATGAACAATAACACTGCAGGACAAGTAATAAACTTCAGGAAGAAAACAACAATGCAATAAGGTCCGCCCTTCTTAATTAGAAGATAATTAAAACATTCTAATTTCAAAGTATCTAGATCCAAAAACAGCAAAAGCATGACCTAGGGCCAGATTTTCAGATGGCCAAATTTGCTGCACGCAAACTGGGTGGGCCTGGAGGCCCTTTTTTGCCATCAAGGTCTGTGATTCTATGAAGCTCTAGGTGTGCAGAAGATATGGTGCACTGGACATATGGCAATTTAACAGGATTTTACATCCAAAAATTACAAAAGGGAGGGTAACTGTCAAGGTAACACTGTGCAGATACCCTGGAGGGTAGCTGTGAAACTGAATACAAACAATACCACTCTGACGATGATTATTGATTTTGTCAATATGTAAGCTTGCAGTGCAACTGCCTATGGCATGGGCTGGCATGTCCAATGAGCGTGGATTATTCTTTTTTTATGGTTTGGTTTGAATAGAGCTGCTACAACAACCTGCCATTAGATGTGGTGCGCCTTTTTGGTTCAGCATGCTAGCTGTGGATTTTATGGCATGGGAGACTTGGGGCTCATTTTCAAAGCCCTGAGACTGCCGCAAGCCTCCGGTACACCGATCGTTTGGCGGCATGGGCCTTGCAGCATTCTCCCAACCGGCAGTCAGGATTTTCAGTCCTGAGCATCAAATGCCACAAGTTACACCAGATTTTCCCTGGTCTAACTCGTGCCATTTTGGGACCCTTTTTATGGGGCTTGCACCAAATCTTTGGTGCAAGGTGCCATAAAATGACAAAACTGTCGCAACTGCACTCGATGTACTAAAATCATGTGCGGTTGCATCAAAGGAGTTTGGGGCAGCTGCACCAAAACCAGGGGTGACACAGAGAGCTTGACTCAAGCCCTCCACCACCCTTTGGAAAGCGAATCCTTGCTGTATTTTATTGCCTCCCTTCCTGCCGAAAACCAAGCTGGTATCATTGTAGGTCAGCTACAGCCTTGTGATTTACCAGTGTCAGTGGCTCAGTAGGTAGCACACTTGCCTCTAAGCCCGGGAGATCAGAGGGCTGTGGGTTCAGTTCCCACATCTGGCACTTGGGTTAATATCCCAGTACTGACACTGTAGTACAGCATGAGAGGGGTGCTACACTTCTGAGGTGCCGTCTTTCGGATCAGACGTTAAACCGAGGTCCCATCTGCCTGGATTGGTGGTAGTTCAGGTGGATGTTAAAGATCCCATGGCACTTATCGAAAAGAGTAGGGGGACATTTTTATTGAAGCAAAAATTGTACAAAGAAGCCAACACAAAATACATCAATTAGGAATATACAGAGAAACCAAGCAAGAAAAGGAGATGGAGAAATAACAAAAATGCAGTATAAGTCCTTCAAGTTATGGCTGAATCAGTGTTCGTGATCCATGGGAGGGCCGTCCACAAGGCCAACAGAGACTGTGCCGAATACAAAGTCCTTTCATGTTCGTATATTTTCCGTAAATCTGCTAGTATCTTCTCTTCAAGTTCCGAATAAGAGCACAATTTTTGTTGTAGTGTAAACATACATCTTGACATCCAAATATTCCATTTAATGACAAGAAATACAAGATTCAGAGTGTCTCTGTGCCAGGCAGACCAGTGGGAAGAAAAAACACCATACATGATATTCTGATATGTAACTGTGGAAAATACATGAACATCCCAGGAATCAGCTAAATATGACCACCAATTTGTGATATAAGAGCAATCAAAAAACAAATGAGATGTCGTCTCCGGGGTAGCTATACAAAGAGGTCTTGAGCAAAACCTGTCCTGAGACTGTTTGTGTTTATGATTTGCTTTTACATTTGTATGTTCGTGACATGATAACCAGTGGAAGTCCCACATGTGGTCAGGGATTCTAGAACAACGTAACAGGGTTAGAAGCGAGGGTAGACAACTATCCGGACATTTTGGAAAAGGGGCTTGCACTTTACAAACAGAGGACAAAAGTGTTTTATATAAAGCCTTGTGCGTATTCGAAATAAGAGTCTGCAGCGACACTTTCCATTGTTTTAAACGAAGAAACATATGCTTTATATATGCCGGGACATCCCCTTGTTGTCGTAATACGCCTAAAGAATTATGTTCCCACTTATGAAACCAATACCTACAAGAGTCGTAGAACCATGCTTCCCACCCTCTTTGGGTGTTCACCAGTAAAGGCCGCAGGTTGGCCGAAAGGAAAATACTAGTGAAGAAAAGCAACGGGTTAATCATCAGAATACCTCCTTCAAAAATAGGTAAGTAAGTAGTATTCCTCTTAATCGGATTCAACCGACTGCCCCAGAGGGCCTGAAAACATACACTAAAAACCATAGTTTCCAGTCGTTTTGGGATAGGGAAAACATAACTTAAATACAAAAACAGAGGGAGAAGATAAGTTTTAATCAGAAAAACACGTTTTCTCTTCCCAATCTGACCTTTATTCCAAGAGGTCACCATGCTTTTGCCATGTTTTAGCTTCTTTTCCCAGTTAAATGAATCAGAATCTCTTAACCCGAAGTAAATACCCAGTATACGGATTTGGCCTTCAGTCACATGTAGAGGGCCTATAGTGTCCGAAGAATGGGAGGAGGAACCCAGCCAAATTCCCATACTCTTACTAAAATTTATACTTGCTCCAGATATTGCACGAAGAGGAGCATTCTTGGAGACACAAGCGCGAGGCTTCGTCAGCTACTAAAACACACATCGTCCGCATAT
The DNA here is from genome assembly GCA_016271365.2 of Neoceratodus forsteri. NCBI lineage: Eukaryota > Metazoa > Chordata > Ceratodontiformes > Ceratodontidae > Neoceratodus > Neoceratodus forsteri. Next base: position 102,954,239 of record JADMNL010000032.1, on the reverse strand, counting down.
GCAATCGCGATAGCGGAGATCGTAGTGTCGAACTATGAGATGGCACAATTTGGGGATGCATTAAGACGTCGAAGCAATACATCCAGAAAAAAAACATATAATAGAGGGCTTAATGGACATCCCTGGCGAACTCCTCGTTTCACCGGGATCATCGGGCCTGCCCAACCATTAATTAAAGGAACGACTGTCACCGTCTTATATAGTGTCTGAATCCAGTGGATCATCTTATCAGGAATATGTAAAAAAAAATGCAATACAGTCCATAGAAAATCATGGCTAACGGAGTCGAAGGCAGCTTTCTGATCGACTGAAACAATAAGCCCAGAAACGGAGTCCGAGAAACCATGAGAAAATAGTTCACGGAGGAGAATTAAATGGTCAGAAATTCTCCTATTAGGTAGAGAGCAGGATTGGGCTGGATGAATAACTATTTCAGCCAGCCTAAGCAAACGTTGTGCGATAAGTTTTGTCAGTATCTTAAAATCCGTGTTTAACATGCATATGGGGCGCCAGTTGTCAAGGGACTTAATGTCCCTTTCCGCTTATAAACATAGATTAGTATGAACTTAGTAAACTCCAAGGGAATATGTTCAGTTGCAAGGAGGAAAGCAAACACAGAGGTCAGTTCGAAGGAGGTGTTCCCCAAGAATTTATATAAGGCCGTGGGGAGACCATCAGGGCCAGGGTCCGACTCGAGGGCAGTAAGATATAGCTAGCTGAATTTTTGTTCTGTGAAAGGTTGACATGCAGAGTCTACATTCTGCACGGAGGAGTTGGAATTTCATGGGTACTGTATAATCGTTTTAAGTCCTCTGTCGCTTTAGGTAATGGGGAAAACAATGCGGCTGTATGGTCAGTAACAATTTGACATATATCCAAGTGAGAGGTACAAAGGTCTCCATTTGCATTGAGAAGACATGACATTGATTTCTGGGCATTCTGATGATAATTAGATTCAAAGGGGCAAACTATTTCCCAAGTACCTTTCATCGCATAACTATGTTGATGGTACAGTTGTTGCGATTTTTTAGACTGAAAGTCCAACATGTCCTTCCTCAATAAATGAATTTGTTGTAATAAATCCTGTCCTGTCAAGTATGCTAGTGACAGTAAAGACTGGAAATGAGCCCTCTTCTGTAGATATACCATATAATCAGACCTACTTTTTAAACGACTATATGATTTCAACATCCCAGTTAAAGTATGTTTAGTATCCATCCACCACCTCATTGGATCATCATACATAGGGTATACAGACTTACGAGCATGAATAAATGACAAAAGAGTTTGCTGAAGTGATGGTACCTGTAATAAAGAAACATTAAATTTCCAGAAACCGGGCCCTCTACCACAACTGGCAGGAGATCCAAAACTGACAGAGAGCAGCTTATGGTCAGAGAAGGCTATCGTCTGTACTACAGCCGAAGCGACTACCAAAGTACTGGAGGTAAAAACAAAATCAATACGGGTAGCCAGCTTGCCCTTTTGAAAAGTGGGAGGTGCTGTTTTGTGAAAGATAAATAAGAATCTGGCCAAACAGGCAAACGTAATCATGCATCCCAATACAAGTGAATCACAGTGCATTTTCTTGTTGGTAGCAAAGGAACTCTTATCCTGAAGACTAAATCCACAATTAAAGTCACCAGACAACATGATTCGAAAGGAAGAGTGTAAAAAAGGACGAATTAAATCAAAAATAGCTATTCGCTCAGTTTTGATTTGGGGGGCATAGACATTTACCACCCGATATGGGCATTGCCCGAGCAAGAAATCCAAAATTAAAACTCTACCAGGAACCAGATCAAACAGCTTCAAGAGCCTGAAATCTGGGATGTTAATCAAAATGCCAAGACCAGAGCAGGAGTCTTGGCCTATTGACCAAAAGGAGGGGCCCATAAGCCAATCTCGTTGGAGCCAATCGGATCTCCTGCACAGTATGGAATCTTGTGTCTTGTAAAAGAAATATCCCTAATGGTAAAAGCCTCAAAAAGGAAAACACCAATCGTCTCTTATCTACACGTTTCAAACTATTTGTATTAAGAGTATGGCATGTAAATAGTGACATATCAGCTCATAAGGAAAGTAACCAATACAATCAAGATTTTCTCTTTCCTGCTACCTTAGTCCCTTTCAATCTCACCTGGCCTTCCGTTTATGTGAAAGGCCAGTGCCTAATGGTGGTACAGAGTCATCGAGGCCTTCTGGGTGGGAAGAAGCGATAGAGGAAGAGTCAGATTCACCACCTGCATCCATCCGATATCGGCTGAAGCACCTCGAAGGTATTTGATAGTGCAATAGGGATATTGCAGGCCTGTAGATGGACGTTACAGTGCGGGAACCAGATCGCAATGATCTGCGGTTTATTACTATTGTAGGTTCACAGGGGGGAGGCATGGTACTAGAGCTTGGGACCTGCTCCACAGCCTCTGTCTCCGCAGGGCTAGCTAATGTTAGTACCTTCCCAGAGGGTAAATCTTTGCTGACTGACAAAGGTGCAGTGCTACAAGAGACTTTCACAGCCTTTGTTTTGGGGGAGACACTTCTGTAGAAGGGGCATCCGTTGTATTACGGAAACGAGCTTTCTGTGCTTGAGAGATTACAAAACACTGGTCCACACCTCCATCATGTGTTACTTTAGTATGTGCAGCCCAGGGACATGACTGAAATGTGTGACCCATCTCATCACAAAGATTACACCTACAGTCATTCAAACAGTGCATACCTACATGACCCATTTCTCCACAGTTGAGACATTTAATCTTATCGCACGCACTGCTCAGGTGTGAGGCGTCCCCACATCTATAACATGCTTTAGGCTGACCTGGGTAAAACAATACTTCCCTATCTCGACCTAAAAAAAAGGAATTTGGTAAATGCACAGGTCCAGATTCAGAAACATTCAGCATGACTTTAAATTTCCAACCCCCTGTCCATATGTTTTCTGAATCCAAGATTGCCTCTGGCTGACCCTGTAAAGTACATCATTGTTTTAACCAGTAAACAATATTTGAAACATCTACACCTTCATTACGAAACATGACAGTGATTATCTTAAAGGCAGGTTTAGAGAGGAATGGCCAGAAATGGGGTCCAAGAGCAGTGTTACACAAGGCATGATATTTTGACCAAAAGCGGTCAAGGCCTCGAGATGTCTGAAAACTAATATCAAATTTAATTCTCCTGAGGCGTGTATCAGGGCATATATTTCATGGGCAAAAACTTCATGGAATCCTTCAACAATGTTCTAGCCACATATACACGGTCAGGGAGTCCTCAAGTCCACCTTTATATGAAAGCCTAACAGCATTATGCCGCTTAGCAGCCAGAACTGGGAATTTAAACAGAGAGGAAAAAGACCTCGCAGGCCCTGTTTGAGGAAAAGGAGGTCGAGTAGTGGCTGGGGTCTCTTCATCCATGGGATCAGAACCAGAAAAAGTCTGTTTAGCTTGGACCCTGTGAAGGCCCAGGATAGGATTTTGGGTCAGACAAAGCTCTTCAGGGAGTTCCATAGGGTCAGTTGCCATTTGGGGAATCAGTTCACCCTCCTCGAGAGACAAGTCTTGCACAGTACTAGGGGATTTTGTTGGGGATAATCCCGATACCCATGAACCCCCTTTAGGGTCTTTCACCCATCCTGTCGCCCTTAACGCAGCATCTACGGACCATTCAGGAGCGACTGTGGGGTTCTCTTTAATATTAGAGGGCTGGGATGGTGATATTGCAGTCAGAGATGCAGAGGGCGAATTCCCCTCCAAAAAAGTATTTTCCAATTTCTCCACCTGAATAGGAGAGGCAGAAATTACCTCCGTTGAGTTGTGACACTGTACCTGCTCAGAAACACAAAGCGGGTCTTCCAGGACTGGAACCAAGGTGTCCTTTGTATCCAACGGTGAACCGGCTTGTTGTGGTCTCCGTAGACTCTGCAGGGAATCCTTCTCGGCTGACGTTCTACAGCGGTCCATCTCCATTAGGCAGTCGTGCGGTTCAGGCGCTTCCTGACTCAAAGGTTCCGCGTCGAAGGAAGTGTGTACCTCTTGCAATCCCCCTATACATTCGTTGTAATGCTGATTCACCGCAATGCTACGGACCTCAGTAAAAGGAATCATCCTTGGAATAACTGATGCCTCCTGTAAATCATCTTCCTCTAATGAAGATACAGGTACTTCTTTTCTGTTTTCACTCGCGGTCTCCTCGAGTACAGAGACAGGAGTCGAGACCAGGTCTCCTGTCTCCACGGCTCCAGCAGCTGCTGGCAGTAAAGCGTCCTCCATCTTGGACAAGGAGTCCCCTCTGACAAGAGTAGGGGAATTTCCCCGGTGTCCTGGCTAAATTACCTCATTCACTAAAATACCACCAACAGCTTAATGTGGTTCAAGGTCAGTTGGCATTCATCTGTATCCCCTCCCGGTCGTGCCTGAAAATAGGCAGGATTTGTCTAGTGCACTTACCCGGTCAACAAAAGCTAAATAAAATAAAATAAATAAATAAATTTAAATGGTTGCACTTTTCTGATATGCTATTTATTCAATAAACACTGATTGAACTGAGGTAGTATTCCTTTCACTTTAGTGCTGACCCTCACACTACAGAGTGGAGTGGTTTGTGTTCAGGGATTTTACATCCCTTTCATCCATTCAACACCCACTAGACCACTTTTTGTGGTCTAACATGCTTCATTGTTAAGGACCCCTGACACAGAGCGTGCACCTGAGATGGGGCTCAAGTTGCTGTAAAGCAGGTAAACTGTTGCAACTGCACCCGAGATTGTAGCACTGAGAAATAAAGACAAGTAACAAAAACATCAGCCAAAAGTTACTGTGAGTTTTGGCATTGTTTCGCTGTTGATCCGACAAGTGGTTGATGGTGGAGAATGACCTGAGTAATGATGGGGCTACCCACATTATATAAGTAGCATCAATGTATGTCACAGTGGGTGACTCTGGCTGGCAAAAGTTTAGATGCATAGAGAAATAGATGGATTTTATTTCAGTTTTACTTTATTTATTCTAGTTATTTTCTTTTATATTCTGACTGTGTTCTAATGTTGATTTTATTGGTTGGTTTGTGTTACTCCTTTTATACTTGGGGTTTGTATGTAATTGGTCAGGTCGCATCTGGAAACAAGCGCCCCTGCTCAGTATGCCTGCCCGGTTAATCTTTTAAATAAATAAATAAATAAATTGCTGTGGTATTGTATTGTATATTGTACAGTACTCAGAGCCCTGGGTAGTGGGTGCTTTATAAATAAAGTTTGCTTTGCTTTGTAAAAAAATCACACCCAAACAGACAAATGAAATGTTTGCTGATCAGCATGGGTAGAAAACATTACCAGGGTTTGGAAACAGGATAGACTGAAGTAGAGTTGCACAGCAGAGTATGTATTAGTGGACTATTGGTAGAGGCCAATGAAATTCTTTTCTTTTTTTTTTTAATAGTTTTCTTTTTATTTTCTGGAATGTCACATGATTTCTTTTATTCTTGGAAAATGTAGTTTTATTTCTTATCACATTTATATTCATAAAACACCTCAAAATGACCTTATAAACACTAGAAATCACATCCATAGTGTGTACTACATTGTATTAAGCAGCAGCATGCTATGGTCTTGAAAGGTTTTGTGAAACAAACAATTCTGCTGTGGGTTCTCGCGGACCATCTGTGTGGTAACAAAGGAGCCTAAACAACAACTGCTGCAAGCATTTATTTAGTTTTTGCCAAACAATCAAGCAATTTAACTTTTTTCGTGTGTTTGTTTTCATTTTATTTCTTTTTATACCTTGAACTTCTTGTTATTTCTTGACATACAGAACTAGATTAGTTGCCATATTGGTCCTTGTAAGAACAGATCCAGAAGCAAATAGTTTGATACCTTTTATTGGACCCACATAGATGTTTCAAAAAGAAAACAATGTCTAAGCTTTCGGACCAGCCAAGTCCTTCCTCTGAGACTTATAACAATTGTTCAGAGAGTTACATTCTATTACCACCCAGATCATACATAAAAATACATTAAAAAACAGAAAAAAATCTCATGGGTTTAAAGTTTATTTTCAAAAAATCACAAATTTAAATGGAATGAACCGCATTCCATTAACTTGCTACAACTCTGAACAGTAGTCCTAAGTCTCTGAGGAAGGACGTCTTTGGTCCGAAAGCTTTTTTATTTATTAATTTCTAGGATTACACATTGTTTTCTTTTTGTAACATCCATGTTGGTCCAATAAAAGTTATCAAACTATTTGCTTCTGGATTTATTTCTTGTTATTTCATATTTAAGAAAAACATGGGTCTCTAACTATTGGTCATGTTTCTTTTCACTGTTCAATCTGATAGGCCTAGTAAAAATAAATAAATAAATAAATAAATAAATAGATCTGTTTTGGAGACCAGGAGGGAAGCATCAAAGTAAAAAGTCACACAACAGAGGAAGGAGTTAAAAAGATGCAAGACAATGTCTGTTTTAGAGAGAGGAAAGCAAAGCAGAGTTACACTGTGGAGCAAGGAACCATTAATTTCTTATTTTTGTTCAATATTTAGCCTATTAAAAATGAAAGACGTTGTATTTTTTGGAGACAGTAAAGCGAGGCAGAATTGCACAGCTGAGTAAATATTTAACACTTTTTGTGATTGCCGTCTGGCTTAAAAATGAATAATCTAGTATAAAATACAAAAGAAGTAAGTTTTATAATCTGGCTAACAAGATAGAAGTCACACTGCAAGAAAAACTAAGTAAAAGTGAATAAATGTTCTAGTAATTTCCTAGATCATTGATTGTTGACGTTTTAACTGCAGTTTTCATAAGGCCATAAAGTCGGTCAAAATATGTTACAACAAGCAATACAAGATCTGGTCAGAGCCTATATTGCTGTGGAAAGCTTTGGAACGCTTTTACCCACTATTTCTAATGAATTTGCACAATGCAGATCTGTGGAGAGGAAGTTTCAATGTGGTCTTCCTTTTACACATTTTTACAATGTGTTTTCCTAGCATATGCCTGCTGATTGCTATATATTTAGCCTGGGTAGTTCACAGAAGAAATTGTATCTTATTTTCAGTGGGGCTCTACATCTACACAATATTATGTTGCATTGTGTAAAATCAGAATGCACTAAAAATAATATTTTACATCTGGGGGGATATATTAAGTGCCAGATCGATGCACGAGCAGAAAGATGCATTGCACAAAGAGGGTGCGCCGGTCGGCACTGATACGACATTCAAAGAGAATGCGCCACTGGTGCAACGTATGCATACAGTGAAGCCCACCAGGATGAAGTGCAGCACTGCAGAATTGTGCAGTAGAGTTACTGCAGCAAATAATGCAATTTCAAAGACAATTAATCCCTTTTGTATTGCAGTAAACCTGTGACACTGTGCTTCATCCTGGCGGGCTTCATCATTCCTTTTGAAAGTGTGACCCTGGATGGGAGTCACAGTGCAGGCAGCTGCCAAGTCAGGTGCATCCAGGGTGGCCCCGACTGAATACCTTCCAGGGGGAATGTGTGGCACATACTGGCATGCAGCGCAGCCCCCATGGGCAATATACAGCGCAGGAATGCAAATGAACTAATTGAGCATGCAGGGTGCAACGGACCTTATGCTTGCTTATTACCAGCCCATTTGCATGTTGGCATGGAGATGAACGCACGGAGCAGCTCTTGTCCCAAGCCCTGACCCCGATTGCTCCCATGTGGGACAGGCCCTGAAGTCTTTGGTGGTATACTGGCACCCTCACCCATTCCACCAGCCCCTATTGTACTGGAGTCCAGACTGTATCGGTTCCATATTGTAGTGATCCCAATGCCATCCCTAACTGCACCTGAATACACCCACAGTCCATGTCCATAGTGTAGTGGCCCCCACTCCCCTACAATGGTGCACAGACAGCCCCCTTTCTGCCCCCCCAGCCCATCCCATTACGATGACTGGCTCTGTATTGGGACCATACCACTCTATTGGCGGGTGGCAGAGCACTTGCAGTAGGATGCTGGAATGTGTTATATGTAAACATGAGCTGTGTGTAGGTGATAATACCCAGTGGCCATACTCCTCAGGCACTCGCATGTGGATCCATCATCCCGGTGCCATTGCACTGTTCAGTGTGGGTGACAGCCAATGCTGTACCTCACACAAGTCCGAAAACAGGCATGTTACAGCTGATCTCCCATTCATTTGTACAATTGAGGGAACTCTTTGTAGAAGGCTTCGACACATACAACTCATAAGAGAACACGTAGTAAGCTTTATTTTACAAGACTCCTAAGGAGTCTTGTAAAATAAAGCTTTTATACTACGTGTTCTCTTTACGAGTTGTATGTGCTCAAGCTCTTCCCAAGTATTCCATTGTTGGTTTCCTGGAGCACTACGCTCCCAGTGCGCACTCAGTTGGTTTGTTAACAATTGAGGAACTGCAGATGAACTATCTGTAGCCTGAAGCATACACTGCAAATGGCATTACAGGATACTGCACCCTGTGGCACCCAGGATACTTCAGAAGTCCAGAGGGTGGCATGTTACACAGGGGAACAGGGGAGAGTGTGGACTTGCAGTGGTGTATGACAGCAGGAAGATATAGCATTGGCAAGGCATGCATTGGAGGTACGTAAATTCACTCTTCAGTTTACCAGGGACGTACACACAGCTGCATACACTGGTGGATCCACAGCTGGCATGGTGCCCCAATGCATGGTACAGACAGTTGGATAATTCCAGAGTGCAGCTCCCCAGCCTGGGTTCAGTGCAGTCAATGGTTGGCCATAGCAGAGTGTGGAGGGCAGCACTAGTCTTTGCAACAGGTTGGGTATGGGGGAGTGAGGGTGTGTGTGTACAGGGGTGGTGGATGGGAGTCCTCTAGACTATGGATATGGACCATGGTTTCCTCTGTTGCAATCAGGTCTGGGGGGAGGCCCTACACTATAGAGCTCTTCAGGGATGGAGTTGGCTAGATTGGGGATGGAAAGGGGGTACCTCAAGCCTACCAGGGCTGCCAGGCTGCTGTGCACCTGGGTGCACATCTGCAGCCTGCCTGTGGGTGGCTGGCCAAGTTAGGCCTGCTATTCATTGCTGAACTGTGGGCTGCAGTGCTCTGGACTGTGAGGGGCACATTCCCACTGAATGTGCTGCAGCATGGCATATGCATGGGATTGCCCCCTCGACTTGAATGGCATAGCATTTGTGTGTGCCCTGCCCCATTCCCTTGCGGCCAGTGCATCCTGCTCGTTTGAATATTGCACTGTTGCGCATTGTTGGAGTTGTGCGGCACATCTCCCTTTTCCACCAGGATGTGCTGCATATCTCTTTTGAATATGGGGGCCCTGGACTAGGTAGTCTGAATACATTATAAAATGGTAAAAGCATGACTCCACTGAAAATGAGATATTGCATCTCATCTGGGACAGCCTGAGTAAATACAGTGCAAAAATGTATAAATGAACATCCCTGTGACAATGAGATGTAGCATTTCCTGTCCTATCCAAGATGCAAAATATAGAATAAGAAATATTCAGTGCTTCCAGTTCCAAATAACGATTACTCTGTAAGAATCCCTCATTTTCCCTGTGTTTTCCCCACAAAGGCAGAATCAAATCCATGAAATTTTTTTCATAAGCCACTGGTTCTTTATTTATGACTTTGTTCTTTATTTATTATATCAGCAGCTTTTATTAGGAAAAGAGCTCCATCTGCTGCTCAATGTTTATTTTTTTCCTCCTTGAGCCACCAGACTGCCTACCTGACCACTTCTGGCATTCTCTTCAGGTCTCTGGCACGCCATCTCCAGGAATCTATGCTCCTTTGCAGGTCCCGCTAGCCCCTGCAGCTTACCCCCCATGAAGGGGTGGAGGGGAGCTTCTTCCCGAGCTCAACCCTCCTGAACAGGATCCAGTGCTACATAACCACTGAGCCGACTGGTCTTCCTCACAAGGGATGGCCATCAAGTCGCCACGTCTGGTGGCCGTTTCTTTTTTCCCTCCCTGTCATCTATGGCGTGCAGTGATGCCCAAGGACCCGAGCCACTGCCCACCCCTGATCCTGGCATCCTGCCACAGTACAAGCCCCATAAATCCACCCATGCTCAGTGATACCCAGCCGTTGCCAGGGGTCGCACAGCAGTCCACCCCTCCCTGGAGAAGAAGAGCAGTCCTATGGACGCCGATCCTTCTCCCTCCCTGCCGACCCCTGATGGCCCTGGCTCATTCCCAAACCCGGTCACCAGCATGGAGCGAGGTGTGGTGTCCAGCGCCTCAACCTCAGTGCCACCAGGCTGGCCTGCTCAGTATTAATGTTATATGTCAAATAGCCTTGAATGATTTGGATTTATATGCCATACATAAGACATGATGGGGACTATATGAAACAACAAATATCAAGCTCATTATTTCATGGACTATATTCAAAACTAGTAATCACAAGTCAGACAATCTTTCAAAGATACTAGTAATGCATGTAAGCAAATTTATTTCAAATAGACATTTCCATATATATATATATATATACACACACACACACATATATGCTATTTTTGCATCTTATAGTTGTTAGTTTTCAGACACATTCTCATAGACTTTTTTCTGTCCACCTGATGGAATCTTGAATGAGTTTAGTAAATGTTATTATTTTATCAAGGCCCTGATCCAGCAACTCAGTAAATACACACAGTATATCATATTATAAAATGACAGAAACAGTCTTCTGTTTGCAGTTGTTTGATCAGGAATTGGATAAGTGGTATAAGTTCTTTATGCCACATCTATGTTGGTCCAATAAAGGTATCAAATCATTTGGTTTGTCAGCAGTTAATTCATTAGAAGAGGTCTCCCTTGCCTAGAGTTTGACTGTTTCTACTAAGCAGGCTGCAGCTCTTTTCTGTCAAAAGAAATTTATGTATTTAGTATGGGTTGTTCACTGAAGACCTGGCATTTTATCAGATAGGTCTTGAGAGATTAAAAACAGTGTAAATCTTTACAACATTTGCTGGAAAGGGTAACGTTTATGAGGTATGAATCTTTCTTGAAAGATATTCATCCCCAACTGAATTAGTAGCAAAAAATGTTTAAATGCTAATCATTTAAATATGCAAGCTGTTGCATTTAGAGGGTAAACAAATCTCCAGTTTAATAGGCAACCAATATTTAACAAGCTGTTTCAGTTTCCTAATGGCCATCAGATAAGCAGCTTGGAGTTATGTCTCCAACATTCTAAAGAGAAAGAAGGGATTATTGTATTTTAGTTGTCATAGTGATTTGTAGATGTGGAAGAATACATTGAAATGTCCAAAAATGAGTTTCACAAAACTCCATTTTCAAGCTACAGATAGCAAATGGTTATAGGCCCGCCCACAGCCATAATAAAATCGGTAATGAAATCCCTACATCCTGATTGGCCAAGACTTGGTTCTAGCCATGGCAGTATGAGAGCACCACCAATGGCTAAAAACAAGCCCCAGACAACCTGGGCAGTTTAGTGTTCCATATCTTGATGCCAGCTAGATAGAATCCTCAGAATCATTGAATCTTCAATTTTAAAATGTTAGCCATTTTTTTTTTCATTCTGTGTCTCTCCCCTACAGTTGCACTCTCTCCCTCGACCACACAGTCCATTCTCCATTTCGCAAATCACTTCTAGTTCAGCCCTAAATAATTTTACAAAAGAGCTCTCGCTTTTTATTTTTTTTATTTAAACTTGCCTTGCTTGTTATCTCCCTCACCCGCTCACTTTTCCTCACCCTGCCTACCCTCTCACTTGCTTTAGCAATCCTCTGCCTGTGTACGATCCTAACACAACAGCAAAACAACAACAAAAAAGGCACAAGGAGCAGAGACCCCAGTATGCAGCTACCTCCAACATACAGTCTCATACTGTCCTCTAGCACCATGACAGGCCAGAGCCTGTAATGCGACCAGTGTATTATTAGATGTCAGCCAGCAGCGTGTGTCCATCTGTAGTGCATTCACTCATGCCAGTCCTGTTGTTCTTCCCTGATGCACCTTTTCCACTTTGGCATCAGTCACCTGCAACTTGCACCAAAACCAAAAAAAACACACTGCTGAGGCAAAAGATAGAACAAAAGAATAAAAGCGTCTGTATCTCGTATCTACTTACCCTATTGAATCTGCCTCAATCAGTCAGAAGACTGGGTAACTAAAGCTGCCCCACAGTCAGACGCCCTTCTTCACAGTACAACACAAATCATGCTGCTCCTGTTCTTGTTTTCCAGATTCCACATACACAATTCACAATTAATGAAATACAAAAAAAAAATCTGGTGTTAAGATTCTCTCTTTCTTTCTCTTAAGTTCTCCTAAGTTTTATCAGTCTGCAAAGCAGCACAGACACTTACACATGCAGACAACAGAAGATCAAACAGAATCCCCTGCAGGTGGAGAAACCATGTTACCTCAATTAAATACATTTAGGTGATTTTAACAGTGTTTTTAAAATATGTATGCACTTTTTTTTCTAGGCCCATTTTGTATAAGCAATAAGACACTCTGGGAATGTTGGTAGTACTAGGTGTACCCCACGGTCATGGGGCTGAGGGCACTTGGCTTCACCTCGTGCCTCACTCCGCCCCGACCATGGGTTACACCTAGTACCACCAACGCCCCATTGTGCCTTGTTGCTTAAACCACATCCAACATCAGTATTCCAGAATCCTTGTCATTTAAATGAAGAGCGGTAGTCAGAAAGCTGTAAGTATACTAGTCAATATAGCTAGGCAGAGGCGTCACATTGCCATGCCACGACTACCCCACGGTCACTTAGGAGGATCAAGCAAAGTCATTTTCAGCTTAATAAAAATATCTGCTCCACATGTTCTGAGTTACAAAGGGAGTGATGCAGGAGAACAATATCTCCTGCAGTGCTGAATAACCAGTCCAAGGGTACACTTGTCAAGAGATACATAAGATATCTATCACATGGCTATTTTTGGAGTTCCTATAGCTGAGGAGGTCAACATCAAAATCCACAATTGACTCATCCAAGTAATTGTGCATCTACTCAGCAGAATGTGGAAACACATGCACTCCTGATGCTGCTTTGCCAGCAGGGAACATGTAAGCTGTGTTTTAGGAACCCAGTCAGAGTATCATGGCCCTGTCTTGAGACTCACTCTATCTTCTTGCATCACCATCACTAACACCACTGTCACTTGGTCTGCCAGTGCTTCCCCACCTTTAGTTTTGAACTGTCTAACCCCGCCCCCGCTTCCTCTAACCTTAACAGGGTCATCTGCTTATTATTGCACTCAAGTTCACTACATGGCTGCTACTGGCACTCACTCACTCTGTTGCTCTGCACAGCCAGGCACAGTGTGTCTCATTTAAATCTCAGGTCTAGCATGGTTGCAAACATATAGCTAGTTTTGTCATGTATGATTGCAAATTGTGATCTCAGCTTCTTAGTAAGCCCTTCACTAAGTTCTTTTTTTTTTTTTTTTTTTAATAACTCTTTTTTTTTTGTCACCAGCTGTCCCAGGGCATCTCTCAGGTTTGCTTACTCGGCTGTCTGCACCTAATCGCCCACCTGAACCCATCCTTCTGACACTCACATCGATATCAGGATCTCCACCTTACCTCCTGGCCCCAAAGGAGCAGGCCGAAGATCCCCAGGGGGTAGAGTCAGAATTCTTGGCTGGTGTTGGGCGTGTGTAGCATCTGCCCCTGGAGGTTGCCATCACCTCACCCAGTAAGCTGGTTTTTTTCTGGCTTGCTGCTTGCTTATGCCCTCTCCCCCTCTCTTCCACCCAGCAAAGCCCAAGCTTGCAATGATGCCAGGGACATCTGTCGCAGCTCTGCAACCCAATACTGAGCCCTGGAGAATTGCAGTGCCTCTGGTTTCCACCAGGGGGCGCTGCAGTGCTGGGGTTGCCCTGGATCTACCCCCCCGAGAGAGGAGAGCAGTCTCCCGGACACTCGATCCTCTCTCTCTTCTGCCGATCCCCGGCGGCCCAGGTTAGTTCCCGAACCGGGGTTGCCGATGTGGCGTGAGGTGTGGCGTCCAGCACCTCAACCCTCAGCGCCTACAGGCCGGCCCTTCAGTAAGTTCTTGGAAGGCTTGTGGAAAAAAGTCCATGGTGCTGTGCTCCTGGAAATTATGATTTTATCCAAGTTAGGTACCTCTTGATTTTTTTTCAGAAGGTTGTTCTAGAGACAGGTTACGCACAGTTTGTCACCATTTTCCCCACGGCTGAGAATTTAATTATAGTGTGAGCACAAAGCTCTCCTTTTATTATCCTCCTGCTTGGAATAAGCCTTAAGGTAACATGAGGAAATACCCCAATCCCAGCACACAAATGTCCAAATATCAGAGAGATAAAGAGGCTGACACTTGAGCAGGAACAGTGGTGGTGGCACTGGAAGTGGTAGTGCCATAACTAGCATCAACAGGTCTGCTCAGAGTCGAGGGGAAAACAGGATGGTGAACATGTGTTGAACATCAGCCACATTCTGAATCACTTTTGGATGGCTTCAACATTATTTTTAATGATTTGACTGGTTGTCTTACATTTTCACTTGTCTGACAAATTAGCTAAAAAAATATATTTTATTTATTCTAGCATACAGAAAGTGAAAGCTTTCACCAATCAATCACTGAGCCACAGTGTGCAAAGAGATGAGAGTGCGACTTAGCATAAAGACTTCAGGAATCAGGAGAAAAAAGACTTCTAGGAGAAGAGTCAGCACTGAGCTGTCTGCTCTTTTGGAGACCCTACTTCCTTTGCTCCAACCCCCTCTGGGCTCTCTAGCAACTCCCTATCCCCCAATCCTTCTGTATCTCTGCTCCTTTGGCTCCCTACTGCTATCTCCACTCACTGATTACTTGAATTCTTGCTTTCAGCCAACTGTCCTCCCCCTCCCTCCATCTCGACTCAGTTCTGTTTTAATTTGTACTCTCCCCTCCCTCCAGATCTCATCAGCCCTGATTGGGTGCTCCGTCCCTCCAGTGCGGTGCAGCTTGACTTCTTCTGCTGCAGACCACTACCGCCAGACTGCCAGACCAAGAGCCCTGCTCTGAAATCCGCCTGCCTAGCAAGGTACAGTTTACAGCTAGCCTGCCAGTCAAATACATCCTGCCGGCGCTGTGCGCTGGCTCCTCACCCTCCCACCGCCACTCCCACCCTTGGCCGGCTTTCCTTTTATAGCCACAAGGCAAAGGGGCATTTCCCCAGGCTTTGTGGCATATGCATCTATGTCCCCAGTTTCTTATCTGCAAGTTATACTAAGCTGCCTCTAGAGGGCCTCACTCCTCCATTCAGTCTATCTTCTTGATTTACCCTGCTTTCTGCCAAACCTCTTTGTAAATTTTAAAACTTTTCTCCTCTCCCGCACCCCTGTTTTGCCAAAGTCACCCACGTGCCACACCACCCTGCACTGCCCCCATCCACACTGCTAATTGTTAACTCTTTCACATTACCTCGACATGCATCCTGCCCCCCTTTCCTGCTCTTGGCCACTTTCTATGTCATTCTCACCTACACCCCTTCCTATATCCCACCTGGCTGCTGTTCCCCACCCACCCCCTTCTACCTCATTACTCTTTGAGCCCAGGAAACCCATATTATCCCACTCACATACTCCTCACTCCCCACCCTTACCCTCTTTTTACCCCATTGCACCCCACTTCCTGCCTCCTCAGCTATTTTACGGTGTTACCCTCATTTGAGATTGCACCCATAGACGCCCCTCACCCATCTCCTTAAAAGGGTGAAAATTCACGGCCACCTTCTCCATGTTTCTCCTCATCCTATGGAGATATTGAACAAAACCCTGACCCCTCAACACTAAATCAACTGCCCTCCCACCTCAAAGGCTTGAAAGTAATGCACATAAATATCAGGAGTCTGCTGCCAAAAATAGATCTCCTAAATTGCTGATTAACTCAAAACTCTCCCGATGTATTATGCATATCAGAAACATGGTTATCCGTTAAGATACCCGATGCATCCCTTGCCATCCGTGGCTACTCTATTATCTGACAAGACCGTGGCAAAGGGGGTGGGCGGTGTCACCATACTTGTATGGCAGCCCTCTTATGCGCCATAGTCTCAAAAGAATCCTGCCCAGGATCATCATAGAACTGTCTTGCCAACTTCTCCTCTTCCTGCTCCTCCCCTTCTTCATAGTGGTGGTTTATGCCTCCCCAGCTTGGTCAAACTGCACTTACGGAATAAGAAATCCCAAAACTGAGTGGCTCAAAGGAACTGTGGTGGAGCCAAGAATAAACTTTCACAATATCGCAGAACAGACGGACTCAACTGCCTGCGCCAACAGCTGACAAAAAATCCAGTGTTAGGATACTTTCTAAAACCACTTGGTTTATTAAATGAAATGAGTAGCCCCCCACCCCGTGCAAATACTTGCATGGGGGGGGGGGTGCTCTTCGTTTCATGTAATAAACCAAGGAAGTTGTTAGAGTATCCAAGCATTGTATTTTTTAAGTGTTGTTAAGGGCAGCCAAGTCCATTTCTTCTACTTACGGAATACATCACTATACTCCGGCCTATAGTGAATTCTGATGAGTTGCTGCTCCTGGGCAACTATAACCCCAACTGGCTCTCCCCCTCCTCTGCTCTGACCATCTCCAAAATCGAGGCCCTAAACCTCTCCCAGCTTATAAATGAACCCACGCACTACAACCCTTGCTCTTCACACCACTCCCTCATAGACTGGGTCCTGTCATCTTATCCCCATAGAATATCCTGCACTGGAGTCCTTGACCCTGCCCTCAGTGACCACTGTATCACTTACTGTGTTAGAAAAACACATCTGCTTAAGTCTGCACCAAAGTACATCGCAACATAGCTCCTACACACTCTTGACACAAACGCTCTCCTCTCAGACTTACATTCTGCAAACTGGGCACCAGTATACTCCTCCTCAGATGTCAACACAGCCCTGACCCAGTTCACAAGCATATTCACCAGTATCTGGGACCTCCATGCACTGCTCCTAAAAGCTAGGGTCAGCAAACGCCACTGCCCCTGGATCACTGCTCCAATAATTGCCCTCTGCAAATCCTGTGATAAGGCCTGGTCTGCCTTCAAAACCTCCTGATCTGCTCACTCCAAGCAAGTCTACAACACCACTAGAAATTCTTGCACCAAAGCCATCAGGCTAGTAAAGCAGCCTACTTTAGAAATCACCTCAGGACCAATCATCCTCTCCTTTTGAAACATTGCCCACTCCATCATCAACCCATCTGTTCAATCAATGACCCTCTCTAGGTCTCAACAGCAGTAAAATTACTGACCCCACCCAGGTGGCGGATGCCATGAATACCTTCTTCACTACATGTGCCCTCCTGGACATAGTCTCCCCCTCTCCATCTGCCAATAACCCCCCCCACAGCCCCAAATGGGGTGACACTTCTCTCTCACCCCTGCTTCTGCTGATGAAGTACTGACCACGCTCCTATCCCTAAACCCAGCCAACTCGAGCCCAGACAGACTCCATCCCAGTCTCCTATGCATATCTGCCCCTGTCATCACTCTCCCGCTAACCTACCTACTAAACCTATCCTTCTCCTTATGCTCAGTACCCGCAGCCTGGAAAACTGCATGTGTCGTCTCTCTACACAAAGGTGGGGATCCCACAACTCCCGGGAACTATCGCCCAATCTTCCTCCTCCCCACCTTATCAAAGGTGCAAGAGTACTTAGTACAGTCAAGGCTGGATGCCTTTCTCACCTCCATCAACTTTCTGTCCCCTTTCCAGCTCGGTTTCAGGAAACGCCACTCTACTGTGTCTTCTCTCCTTAGATTTATTGGCCACATTCAGTTTGCTGCTGACATAGGCCACTACACAGCTGCAGTGTTCAGCGACCTAGCCAAGGCCTTTGATTCTGTATCCCACCCCCTACTTCTAAATGCTCTCGACCAGGCCGGTCTTGCCCCCTGCCCTGGCGGTCTGGTGGTTCAACTCTTATCTTACAAACAGGCATCATTCGGTCAGGTTAGGTAAATTCGCTCTTCCTCCCCTCCCTGTTCAGGCAGGTGTTCTTCAAGGCTCCATTCTTTTCACTCTCTTTATTAACAATCTCCATTTTGTATGCTCAAACTCCAACATCCACATGTATGCGGACGACGCTGTCCTATTCACCTCCAGTTCCAACTTAATCTCTATCAAATCTGCCCTACAGCAAGACTTCCACAGCATTCGGTCTTGATTCCAGAAAAAAAACTCAAATTAAACACCTCTAAAACAGTCTTTGGGACTTTTGGGACCTCTCAAAAACTGACAAAATCCACCCCCCCCCCCAATCACCACCTTAGAAGGCACTCCCCTCAGCGAGATCCCAACCTACAAGTACCTAGGATTCTGGCTGGCCCCTCAACTCAACTTCTCTCACCACATTGACTGTATTACATCAAAACTCCACACCCAAAGCTCGGCATTCTTTACTGAATAAGGACTCTCTCTCCCTTCCTGTCCATCGAGAACTTTGATCAAAATGACCTTGCTATATCATTGACTATTCTGAGATAGTTTACTGCACTGCCCCTCATCCCTACTGACTAAACTTGACACTCTTTTTCATGCCTTGTCGCTTCACCCTAAACTCTCCCACTAGGACCACCACTGCTCCCTCCTCTTAACCCTTGAACTCCCTTCCATCTCCCATAGATGTTACATCTACTCTGTCTCCTTTATCTCTAAATACTGGTTCAACCTTCTCCCCTCCTACCACTCTGACCACCTCACCCCAGCATCCCCTGCCTCCTACTCCCTTTGCTCAAGGGATGTCCGCTTCTTTTCCCTACCCAAACCATCCTCCAACATGGGCAAATTTGCTTACACCTATCATCTTCCCAAACTTTGGAACTCTCAACCTCCAACCCTTCGCAACTCCCTCTCTCTCACCAGTGTTAGAGCTGTGCTACACCTCCTGTCCCCTCCTACATGCTCTCATGTCATCTAACAGCACCTGTGCACTGTAATCATATATTATAAATGTAATCTAATGTATATTCACCACTCTGCATATGCTTATCTACTTACTGATCCGCAAAATTTACCGCTGTTCACTGTCTTACCATACAAAATGACCCTGTATTCGGTAAAGCTATTTTTGTCTGTAAATTTTTGTATTTATATTATGGAACTGCGATCTTACTGCTTCTGTATTTCTGTCTATGTTTTGTTCCCCACTTCCCCTAGTGTCCCCGGGTTGCGCCTGGAAATGAGCCCCGGCTTGGTGTGCCTTTCCTGGTTACCAAATGTTTAAATAAAATAAAAAAAAAGATCCTCACATCCAACCATGAGTTTGGTCCCCATTTGCACTTTGTGTGTAAAACATTTTTTTTGTACTTACTGTGTACTACAGTATAGTAGATTATATCAGACTGATTCTGCCGACTTCCAAGCTGATGTTTTCCGTAATTACAAATCCCAGAATCTCCTGCAGCTGACATCAGAGCAGGGCTGCAGCAGTGGGAGATTCAGTAACCTGCAGTGCATGCTAGAGTTTTATATTGTTTGCTGGTCCCCATCCACAGTGGACGAAGTACAGTCGCAGAGGACTGTATGTAGCCCTGGAAGAACAGTGGAACCAGCAAATATCTGATCTGAGCTTATGAAATCAAGATTATGGGGAATTTGTTTCCTACAGTTGCAGTTTCCTACTTTTGAGGCTTAATGTTTCAGCCTTTACTAATGCCTGAATGTAGGTGTTTGCAAATTGGAATTACTGTAAGTGACCTGGCGGTGGGTACAACCAGCTGGATCACCAAATATGCTGATGACTCCAAGATGAGTAGAGTACGTACATCTCAGAAATTGCCAAGGACTCTGAGATGCTTTGTATAAATGTGCTATATGAAAGTACAACTGAATCAGAGGAGGCACTGTGATCTAATGGTTAAAGCACTGGCTTGAGAGCCAGAAGATCATAGGTTTAAACTCATCCAGAGACAAATACTCACTGTGTGACTTTCAACAAGCCAGTTAACCACCCAGTGCTTCAGACCACCGGCTGTGGAAATTGGAAGAAGCAGGACCCTCTGAAAATTAGTTGCTGCATCTCAGCTCATCTATTCTCATTAAACAAATTGTAAAGAAATGTAAATAACATGTCGATCACTGATCCAATTATACAAATCTCAAAGGTATTTTAGGATTACCATACACACATTAGGACAGGAAATCCAAATGAAGGCCAGCACTCGATAATTTTCAAAGGCAATTTAATCCACAATATTTCCACAGTATTGCACAATTTTTCGGCAGCAGCAACAGTAGCGAGTGGTTCTCAGGCATACAGCATTCATTTTATGTGATGGCGTATAGGTCTTGGCGTTTTGCATGTCTGCTGGGTAATTTGAAGTTTTTTGAACTGCTATTGGACTTTAGCAACAATGTGCCTGAGAACCACTACGCTACTGCTGCTGCCAAAATTGTACAATACTGTGGAAATATTGTGATTAATTGCCTGAAAGTTATTTAGGAGTGCTGGCCTGCATTTTTGGATTTCCTTGTCCTAACATGTGTATGGAACTTTAAATCTGATAACATGCACTCTCATTTTATTCTATTACTGTTGAAAAGCAAAGCTTTTAAAGTTTCTTTGAAGAGTAGTGCCTTTTTGTGTGTTTTTATATTTCAGGAGTAGTTGGTCACATAATTCTCACGCTGAATCAAATGGTATAGTGATGTATTCGTTTACTTCACTGCCTCCTTCTGCCTCTTCCTGTCCTTGTCTGAGGGAGTCCTCTTACCTTGAAAGCATAGTGTCTCACTGCATCTCTGGTTTTTGATTGACTGTGCAATGACTTCCTTCATTGCTTCTGGAGGCAGTGCCACAACACTTGCACCAGCTCTTTAATGTGCCAGTGCCTGCCAGCTATGCCCTGTGAGTATGTATTCCAAAGGCTCTGAGTAACAATTAATGCAGGCCAATGACAGCTACCCATCCGTGGCTTTCCAAGGCAAAAGCCCCATAAGCAAACAGATAACTTGCTGTTGGCAGGATTTTAGAATCCAGTGCTTGATCAACTGCTGGTATACCCTGACTGGAATAAAACAGAACATTATTTGTAACCCTAAAACTGTACTATCTCATCAGCTTTAATAGGTCACGTGACAGTCCTTTGGTCAAAAAACATTTATAGTTCAAAACATATTTTCGTCAAAGGGAAGAAAGCTGTAGCTTGAGCCATTCTTTTTCAAGAACTGTGTTTTCATCCAATTAGTACAACTTCTTTCCTGTTATCTTGTTCTTTTACTTGGGAAAAATGATTTATCAGCAGTCCTGCTAATTACTATACCCTTCCCTGGAAAGAATGAAAGAGAAATGAAAACAAAGGGAAACAGAGACAGGGAGGGTCTCAAGGGTCTCTTAAAGTGCTCCCATTAAAGCACTTGACATTAAAAGAGTAATTTTCTGCAATAAATAATTTTCTTGGGAGATAAATGTGCTCTAAGGGGTAGAGTGATAATTAACATGCCACAGAATGCTACGGCACTTGAAGGAAGCATTACTTGTGAGGGATTATAATACCCACGGCATCATGAAGCCTTGAACAAATGTAATCCAGGAAACAGCTTTTACACAACAGTGTTCAGTAGCTCTTTGTTTGCAAGTGCTGCTACTGTACCATGGGTTTTTAGATTCCATACAGCTGTTGAATCGGACAGGCCCTGGTGCAGTGCTTTATTATCCTGCGTGCCCACACTGAACTGAGAATTGTGACATACAGCTGATTTGACCAAGTAGAATACTCATAGGTGAAGTCATGTCCTGTAACAGAAGTAATAACAAAAATCATGATATTTGATACCCCACACATCAGATTCCCTACAAATGGTGATGCCCTCAAGCAAATTGCTCAATTTCAAATACCTAGGCAGAATGCTGGATCAGAATTAAGCAATTAGGCACAACAGGGTGTGGGTTATTGGGGAAGGACCCATGTGTAAAATAAATTTAAAATGTGTTTAATTATGTTTTTTTATAAATGCTATTCCTCAGCCATGGGTCATGCAGGATTTACCCATGGTCACGTGACAAGTTTTGACCAATGATGTTACAGGATTTTCACATACAGTTGTATAATGTAGAATTATCCACTCAAGTCGAGCTGTTCTCTAAGAAAATCAGTCAAAAACTCAATGTTTATATTACAATAAAGATATGCTAATAATGGAGCCTATGCAGGTTATTTGTAACTAAGTCCTACTTGGCAGGTTAGAATATGGTTCCTTTCTATACCACGATATTTCTGTTTGTTACTGCTCTGAAGAAATATAATGTTACAGTTAATGACCGTAGCTTTGAAGTCTCGGCTCACCTTAGAACTAATCATTAAAAACTTTACCAATACCTATGTCACCTCTTTGAAGGCCTTCACCTACTTGATAGTGGTGGCATCATTCCATGCCAGCATGAATAGGCTCTGCTCTCCTACATTGCCTTGCACTGCCTACTTAGCTTCCATTGCTCATTCTGAATGGGGAATCCGTTTCAAGGCAGTGTATCACCAAACTCTGGGCTAATTTCTCAAATCACAAGGGACTAAGCTAAATTTATTATTGCATGGGCTGGCAGTGTAACCTAGAGGTTAGAGTAACAAGCTGTGAATGAGCTTGGTACATCCACCAGACAGACCTGGTTTGATTTCCATAACTCCACTTGTCATATCTGTGTGATTCTAAGAAAGTCACTTACCTCTACAGTGCTCCTGGGTTGCCCCTGAAAACAGGCATGTGTGCCTTTTCCAGTTAACAAAGAATAAAAAAAAATGTTTTAGCACTAGTTATTTGCCTGCTATCTCCCTGAACTATATTCGAAGGGGTCAGACAGCCATTTGACATGGGAAAGGGAACATTGTTTAACCAGGAGTGGCACACTGCTGAAGCTTGTTTCAGATGTGACCTGGGAGCACAAGGAAGTTAAGTGACTTGCTCAAAATCACACAGTATGCACCTAGGCGGCTGTGGGATTCAAACTCAGGTCTCCAGATCTGCAGCTCAGAGCCTTAACCCACAGTGTTATACTGCCTCTGCCACAACAGAGTGTACTGGCACATTGGGGGGGGGGGAGGTCGGCATGTAAATGGCACACTATTCCATTCACATTGCCTATAGCAATGTGCAGCAGATGCAGCACTTACGCCATGCCTCCTGGCTAAAGAAGTTGTTTCCTTCCTAGGGGATCATGGTGTCAGAATGCTGCATCTGTGTTGCAGGAACACTACAAGACCAGGTTTGGTGAGAAAGCAGATTGCAAGAGAGGATGTGCATGGGAGAACACGGCTGAAGTGGCACCATTGGGTACCAGGGATGCTGTTTGCTGGGGTTTTGGTTGGAGACCACTAGACTGCCAGGTATGATGCAGAGGGCAGATAGATGCATCCAGTGGTTGGCCAACAACTAGGCTAAAGGTATGGGACAGGCTGGTGGGAGGAATATTGACAGTGTTGCATATGCTCATGCGTTTGTATAAAGCACTGCTCCGTGCACAGACATGCATGACCGTGTACTGTGCTTACCTGCACACAGTAACATCTGGGATGCCTCAGTTGCATTCCAAGATTTGTACCAGGAGGGTCTCTGCCACCCGACTCAAATCCAGTGGTCTCAGGGTGGCAGTTTATGGGTCAGCACAATGGGGCACACTTTGCAGCCCATTTTGGGACTCATAAAATTGGAAAGGAAAATTGGGCCCTCCTTTGTTGCAACTGGGCCAACCGCTGACACCAACAAATTGTTTTTACAGTATATTATGGCACCAAAGTGGTGCAGCCAAAACCTCAGTCACCAACCATTAAATGCCCACTGGACCTACAGGGAAGTGCCAGACACCAGGGATTGGTATGGTGGTTATCCTCACACACCACCTTGCAAACACTGTGCTGCTCTCAGGCAGATTCTACCCTGTCAATCATACTGTACATGCCATCAATAGGCTAGGACTCAAATGAGAGTCTACCCTTTGTCTTCATCTTTCTCCCCCTCTTAAGGTGTGTGCATCATTTTTGCTCCTGGTCTTATTCTTTTCTGCATAAAAATTGGGTAATTTGTGTAATGACATCCCTATAGGGATGCTGAGTTCAGGCACTGACATATCAGTGCTGCCCTAACATGTACTGTGCTCCTGAGAATGTGGCGTGCCTGTTTATTGGGCCTTGCTGGAATCCTTTACCAGGCTTTCAGGGATTTTGCTCTGTAACAGCAGTGTAGTAAGTGCCTTCATAATGCTGCTGCTGCATGGTATATTTGAACATCAGCTGCTCTAGCAAGCATTGCTCTGGGCCAGTGTTAGAATTACACTTTATGAGCTTTGGTTGCTGGGGCAGCAATAAGAGTGCTAAATCTAAATAGAGCTTCCTTCCCATTATAAGTCAATGACCGTGATGGTAAGCTCCTATGTAATTCCAACACTGCTGTGTGCATGTTTGAGTATACCACATTTAGTATGTTCCCTACAGATAGGGGACTTCATAGAATATTTTGCTCAGGCTTTGAATATACTGTACAAGCTTATGTCTTTTTTTTTTTTCTTTACTGGTCCTGACAGTATCTCTTTGACCCATGTCATCTGTCGCTCAACACTATGTGGGGTTATTATGTCCTGGCTATAACAGGGAAAATCTGAATCTGTTATATTGTACATGTCGGACATCCATTCTGAAACATCACATTTCCATGCTTGGATCTATTTTGATTTTCGAAAAAAATGTCATGCTTATTTCAGGTTGCTGTCACTGGGACCATTTTAAAACTGAAAGCACCTGTCAAGACCTGCCAACCACCACCATAAAATTACTAGGAGCATGCCTACCCAGTAGCACAGAGAGTTGAGGCACTATGCCTTACCTCGTGCTGTGCCGGCGACCCCTGTTCGGGAATGACCTTGGGTCATCGGGGTGCCGGCTTGCGGTGGGGAGGGAGGAGTGGATCAAACAACCTATGGCAATCCTCCTCTCTTGGGGCAGCTCACGCCCACCCCTGAGTTCTGCTGCCACTGGATGGAGGTCTAGTGGCCATGTAGGCGGTGGCAAGTTGTGAGGTCTCAGGACGTGACATGCGTGTGCCTCCACATGTGCATGTTCACGTCTGAGAATGGGGATGTGGAGTAAATGGGGACAAAAACCAATAAAATGTAAATAAAAATACTTGGAGCACAAGAGTTTTAGTTGAATGTACATCACTATGAATAAACATCATTACTGCATCAGCACTACAACAAGTTGGCAGTACCAAATGCCATTTGGGAGTACTACAGTACCTAACTATAAGAGGAGCTGGAACATGAATGTACAGTGCTCCGTTGCTACTGAATGTTTTACCTAATGATTGTATTGAGGTTTTGTGATACACTGATTTTTCCAGAAGGCTTCATCAAAAGGAAACTAATAAAATAAATAATTAGAAAACGTGTCAGCTTTGGATAGTCAGAGGTAGTTCTAGTACTATGTTAGAAGTGTAGGGATTTTGTAATGGGGGGGGGACTTTCCCCAGAAAAAAATGTAGGATTTTTTTTTTTTTAAATAAAACACTGATGATGTTAAAACTTTTGCTGTTGGTTGGCTTAAGGGACAACAGGGCACTAATTCACTGCATAGCTGGATCCGTTAGTGATGATAACATACTCTTTGAAAAGCATTAATAGTAACAGTAATTTAAGGATCTAAGGGACATTAAGTTCAGTTTAGCATGCTGTTGTTTGCAGCGCTTACTGTACATTTACTTGACATTCACGACTAGAACATGATAATATGATAAATATTGCTGAACCCTCTAACCATTCTATTCAATTGTATTTGCAACTTGACATTCTAGTTGATGCATGTTAGCAATATGCATCTTGAACTATTAATACATTTCAAACTAAGGCAGATTAAACACACACACACATTTTTCTTTTTTATTGGCATTGAGCTTTCACCATGGCCATAAAATCAGACTTTAACAAAGATGCACACATTTTAGGGAGGCAGTAGCGCAGTGGTTTAAGGCTCTGAGCTACAAATCTGGAGACCTGGGTTTGAATTCCACAGTCCCCACTTGCATACTGTGTGACCCTGAGCAAGTCACTTAACTTGCCTGTGCTCCCAGGTTGCACCTGTAAACAAGCTTTCTGCTTAGTGTGTCTCTCCTGGTTAAACAATTGGAAGGATAAAAAAGCATAACTACGGTACAGTTACTACATTTCCTTACCAATTTTATTTACAAGGGTGCAATGTACATACATTTGAAATACAGCTAAGAATTGAGGAAGAAATTGTGCCCTAGTTCAGACTAGAACTTGGGTCTCAACACCTATTACCATTTCTGTGCAAATCCCAGGTAGGTACTTAAAGGAGAAGTATGGGCTCACAGTTTTCACCTTGTAATGATGAGGCTGGCACTTTAGATGACAGACTGCCTGTGCCGACTTAGAATGTATCAGACATAGTTCAAAACGGAGCCCTCATAATATGGAAAGATTTTCAGCAAGTAATTCTATACATATTTACATGTGATCATTAACAGTAATGTGTCTACAATGTGTTTATTTTTGAACTTATCTTGTAGTTTGCCAACTGCTAGTCAAATATAATCCAGTTGAATCCTTGTATTATGAAGTCAGAAACTGTCTACTGGCAAGGCTATTTACATACCCATAATGCAGTGCTTGCAACTTATGGAAGTAATGTATTCTCATACATGGTAAAAGCAAATAAAACAGATGTTGTAAAATGTTTTTATAGATTACTTTAGGAAAGGAGCAGTGTTACTTTGCGCTTCTGTGTTTTGAACATAAAAAGAAGTATTAACGTATGTAGGTTATTACATGGGGGAACACATGGGCAGACTAGATGGGCCAATGGGTTCTTTTCTGCCGGCAAATTTCTATGTTTCTATTACAATACAAATAAACAGTACTCTACTCATATACTCCAAGAAGCATGCAAATATGTTAATAGACCTACCAACATGTACCATAACAAATGGCAATAGTAACCTATAAGAGTTGTGATTTAATCTCCTCACAGTCAAACTGCCCAAAAGTGCTGTTTTATATGAAAAATGCTTTATTTCTGTGCTCTGCTTCATTTGCATAACCTGCCCTTTTTTCCTCAATGCTGCAGCCCCAACTGTGACATCATGCCAGGTAAACAAAGCTTCTAAAGAGCTGCTGCTTAGTAAGGGAGAATGAAGGTTGGTGCTTTTAGATGCCTCTGCAGTCATTCCGTTTTATTTTGTTTCTTTACTTACTTTTCCAAAATCGTATTTGTATGTCGCCAATTGCTAGTGAGAAAAGACTCCAATTAAGTAGCTGGCAGTTTCTGACATGACAATACCAGAAATCTGCTGAATTCTTTTCTACTAGCAGTGTGAGAAATAAAGGTGAAAATCCACTTGTCACTGCACTAACAGATATTTCATCATTAAAGTAAAAAGTAATTACTAACACATCAAAATACAATTATATTCTCTTTATTAGAAGTAAACACCTGCTGGTTTGGAACAGAGACCTCTGTTGGTCAGTCTCGGTATTTTAGCAAAATAGGAGTAGGAAGACAGAAAAATCAGTTACTGTATGTACTGTACCCACAATGCTTTACTACATATGTACCTACTGTGTACCCCTTTCACCTCTCCCCAGGACACATCTGGAAACTAGCTTGTCTGCTCAGTATGTCTTTTCAGATAAAACCTTTAAATAAATACATAAATAAATATGTCTACGTATTAGATGCTGTACTGCAGGGGCCATTACCAAAATAAGGGACTGCACCTCCGAGTCAGGAACATTTAAGTTACCTTTATAATTTACCCAGAATTCCTTGTTGCTTATGTAAAACATCCATTGCATGACATCATTCGGGGGGTGGTGGCAGAAAAAGGGCTGATAAAAGATTAAAAAAATGACTATGACAGATTTTTTTTTACTAAATGAATTGCAGCTTCAACATCTGAAGCATGGCTGGCAATGGCATACTATGTGATAAAGGCATTTAGGGGACCTTGATAGGGCCCTTTAAGAAAAGTGTTATATGCAGTTATTTTGCCATTGATTTAAAAATAGAACAAATTTCCACAGAAATGTGCAGTTCACAGCAAGTTTGCCAGTGCATGTTTATATTTTCCACATATAGTGTTTCACTTAGTTTACATATGATCATTAATACTAATGTATTTACTTTACAGAGAGGTCTTACTGAACCTTAAAATGTTTATTCTCAGTCTACATGTGGAACTATTTTTTCAGATGGAAGAATACATAATAAAAATAGTCTTTTCCAGCCTTAAAATCACCCTTTCTAAGCATTATTTGTGTCCTTCATGCAACCCATGTCATAAGCGCAGTAACCCACTCCAGGGTGTGGGGTTATAGGCATTTAATCCATGCCTAGGGCACTGTGTGGACACACAGCCTGCAGCCTTGTGCCTCACAATGCACCCCAGGTGTGGATTAAATGCCTATAACCCCACACCCTGTCATGGGTTATTGCTAACATAAGTAGTAGTAGTGATATAAAATGGCCCCAAAGTGATGGTATATGGCTAATTTAACTACACCTGATCTTTACAAATGAGCTCCGTGCCTACATCCTGGCCTCTGACAGATGCACTTGCAACCTAACCCCTAGGGAGGACACCTAGTTAGGTTTCCTTTGCATGCTCCTTTAGCACATATTCAGGCACTTTTCACTCTCGCCTGCTTTTAAATAGCAGGCAAGGATAGGCTGTGAGGTCTCCCATCGCAAGACTGACTGGAAAAGTTTCCCCATTTACTTATACCGTATGGTCTATCTCCTTGAAACAGTATTGTGTGTTCCCCTTTATCTATGGATAGCCTAGTGTAATGACTAATTTCTCCTGTACAGTAGGTATCACCGTGCCTGTCTGTACTGTAATGTGTTTGACCCAAGTCTGTATTATGCAATAGTAACCATTGAGATGTGATGTGCTTTTACCTGTGTCTGTAACTCTCCCTGGTTGTGACTGAAAATAGGCATTTTCTTTGTCTACAGCACTTACTCGGTAATCAAAAAGTAAATATATAATAAATAAATACATTTTGGTAATCATTTTGTCATACAATGATGTACTGGGATAACGTCATAAGACTGCTGCAGCAGATGAGCATTAGAATTTATCCTACCCATTTTATAATATAAAACAAGAGTCCAACAGTGGGGTAATTAAAACCTCTAGCCTTTTAATGGATTAAAGTCAACAATATTGAACAATACCGTAGATACAGTACATTATTCATAGTCCCAATTTACCCATTTCTAAATCAACCAACAAACCATACAATATAAACTACTAAGAACTAAAGTGACACGTAAACATTTTGAAGACTTGTATTATAAGAATTAGAGTACGTGTTGATAATGTTATGCATAACTGCATGAAATAATCTTCCAGATTGCTACGCTTTGATCTGTTCTCTAATAAACAGCAATATGAGTCCCTGTATTGCATATTTCATTCTTTGTTCTCATCTTTGAGGTAGTATGTTAGAAGGAGGATCTGCCACTAATTAACAGTACGTTGGTCTAACCTCATGCACAGAGTGCTAAGGCAGTCACATTCTCTCAAGTTGATATCTCGGTCTGACGGACTCCATGGCAGTTGTTTCATTATTAATCCTCTTGATTTAATAATTCAGTTTTGTTAGAAATAGACTTGATCTTGTTCTGAAATACAAGAGGATCTCCTCTGAACTGAGTTTTAATGCAAACAGTTTTTGCTTGCAGCTGAAGTTACCTGGCTAAAACACAGAACACAGGATCATCCAAACAGTATCAGGACAGTTTTTAAATGTATTTTTGTCATAACTGTTAGTATTCTTCACAAACAACTGTGGTTGCGGTTAATCAAGCAGGTTTTCCACTTGCAGCTCCAACAATTATAATATTTTTTTACATTTTATCAGCACTGAATGAATCATGTACAGTACTGTCAGTCAAATGACTGAATATTATTCTTCTGTAGTAAGCATTTTATATTGTAAACTTGTTCTAATGTACTTTTTATTCTGTTACTTGGATTGCTTATCTGCTTTAAAATTCCTGTAAAGCATCTATTGATGCAATTAGTGTGAAAATTATTAAACAAAATAAAGATTTACTTTATTTTATACAGTATAGATTACCATTTTTTGTAAGAAATAAAGACAGTGGGTGGGATATTCAAAGGAGTTGTGCCTGGCGCAACAGGGTGCACCATGCGCAACCCACCCAATGTGCCTCGGCATGATATTCAAAGGGGTAAGGTGTGAGGTGCAACCCCGATGCACCGGGGTGCATTGGTAATGTATGCGGCGCAGATGCACATATGCTGGCACAACCCCTACATGTGCCGCACACTGGTGCTCAAAGTTGAGCCACAAATCACAGGCTCAAACGCTGGCCACCCACAGGTGGGTGGCTGTAGTGCAAGGCACAACACAACACAACAGCTGCCAGCCTTGGGTGGCCACCCGCCCAGCAGATACACCATCCACAAGCTCTCTGACCCCCTGGTAGTCTAGTGGCCCCCCACACCGCACACCCAATTGCAGGCATCGGTAAGTATTACAATAATACCTGGTGGTCTAGTGGTCCCCCCCATATGCCTGATCACGGGGCCGTAGTAAATGTTAAGGAAATCCCTGGTGGTCTAGTGGTAACCCCGCCATATGCCTGATTGCAGGCTGTTGTGGGAATACAGAATTACCTGGTGGCCCACTGATACTCCCCACCCACCCACAGAGGTCCCTCGGCCACCCAGCACCCCCCATCATCGGTGGGCGGCAGCACCCTGCCCGCATGCCACCCAGCCACCCGCCGAATGACAGCGTACAGTACAATCTGTATGCCTATTGGTTCACAGTGTGGACCAATTGGCTTGCAGACCATACTGTACTGCACAGGACCGGATATGTGAATGAACTCGTTCATTCACATATCTAGTCCTGTGTAGTACAGCATGGTTCGTAGCTCCATTGGTCCACCCCGGACCAATGAGCACAGACGTACTCATGTGCTGTCATTTGGCAGGTGGCCAGGCAGCAGCGAGCAGGGTGCTGCCGCCCGCCGATGATGGGGGGTGCTTGCGGCCAGGGAACCTCTGTAGGTGGGTGGAGGGGGTACCACTGGACCACCTGGTAATTCTGTATTCCCACAACAGTCCATGATCGGGTGTATTGGGGGTTACCACTAGAGCACCAGAGATTTCCTTAACATTTACTATGGCCCGTGATCGGGCATACGGGGGGGGGGGCACTAGACCACCGGGTATTAGTGTACTATTTACGGATGTCCGTGATTGGGCGTAGGGGAGGGGGGCTGTAATAGCCCACCAGGGTGTCGACCTCCGAGGGCAGTGGCTTGGCAGGGCACCAGGTGCATAGCATGCAAATGGGGCTATAATGACATGCAAATGGCCCCATTTGTGCCTTGCATACATTATGGCCTCTTTGACATGCCCCAAGCCGAATATCAAGGGTGATGCACCTAGCACAACTACACTTGTGCTGGTGCATCCCTGTGCTCCCTTTCTGTGTCTTGCGCTGGCACAATGCCACTGCACCACATGCAGTGTGTGCACCCTCCGTGCCATATTCAATGGTGCTGAGCCATAGTGCAGCACCATTGCATATTGCCTGGCCCTGGCCCCGGCGCAGCCCAGTTGCACTGCACCCAGGCTTGCACCCCTGCCCGGTGCAGTCTGAATATTCAGCCCAGTATCTACACAATGTAGCACCAACTAGCTAGATAAATATAGGATAAAGTATAGGATGGTATGTGTAATGAGAATTTACACCCCTCTGAGGTGTTGGATGCTACATAAACCCCAAAGGCAAAGCTTGAGGGGTTTATCTCAGCATCCAACACCGAGGGTGTGTGTGTGTGTGTGTGTGTGTGTGTGTGTGTAAATTTGAGTTTACACACCACCCCATATTTAATTTTATATAATTTTGGGTTTTGTTTTTTCCACCATGGAAATTATATAGAATAAATAGAAGACGTCTCCATGCAGCGGCCGTCCGACCGGGTTTCAGCGGGGTCAGCGATTGGACGCGGCCAATGGAAGAAAGGATTTCTTTTTTCCTTTTAGTTTGTTCAGTTATAGGAGTGTTTGTGCAGCCATTTATTTATTTTTTTAATGTACTTACCATTGAGGGAGAGTGGCAGTCTTGTACCTGGCTTCTGGCTGTGCGAAAGAGCGGCGGCTGGCATTGGTGCATGCATAGCAGAATGGAAACCTGGTGCGTGTTTGCCATAATAAACACTATTTTATTACAGCAAATTATGCTAAGGGTTTCCAGTGGAAAAAAAGGAACCCATTAATTATATTTTGTATCTTCACAGTAGGGTACATCACAAAATGTATCTAGCTAGTTGGGTAATCATGGATAACCTTTCCTGCCACCTATGAGAAGCTGTGGTGTGCTCCTGCCTGTGCAAGCTAATTCTGTTCAACAGCATATGCCACATGCTCCTGATCTCAAAAGCACTTTTCCCAGCTACACAATGTTCTGCTCGCCAACCCTACTGAAAAAAATGTTTCACCCTGTAGACATTAGGACCCACATCAAGCTCATTGCGAAAAAAAATGTATACTATGGCCCACATTTTCAAAGGAGATGCGCTGCTCAAAATGAAGCTGCGCGACGCATCCCAGAAAATGTGTGGAAGCATGATATTCAAAAGGGAGAGATGTGTTCCACATTTCTGAATGCACGATCATGCAGATATACTGTATGCAGCGCAAAAAAGGGGGCGTGGACATGAATATGCCTTGCATCCATATATTCAGCCAAAATGTGCGACGCGGCTGCCACACATCTCAAAAATGCTCTGTGCAAAGTTAGGAATGTCAAGGGATGGTCTAAATCGGCTGGTCACCCACAGGCAGGCTGCAGAACTGCAGACAGGTAACCCTGAGACAGCCCTCGGAGGTGCTCTAGGATGTGCTACAGGCACTCATACATAGCAGTTGTGCCAGGACAGAAGTACCCAAAGCCACAGGTGCTGGCACACCATGGGCACCGCCCAGAGAGCCATCTCCCATAACACTTCCAGAACGTGGACACCCAGCTGCTACATGCCAGTGCTGTCAGGTGCTCCCCAAGCACACCAGTAGAGCAGACAGCCACACAGCAGCACATGTACCAGGGGCCATGGCCTGAACCCATGTGGCCTGCAGGGCATCAACCAGTGGTGGCATGCACCCAGGGTGATGTCTGGGGCAATGGTGCCCAGGTAGGCTGGTGGTACTAGTGAAAGCATGGCATGGCTAGGGACTGACCTGCGGCACACACCCACAATAGTACACCATAGGTACACACACGTGGGACCCACCCACTCGGGTACTTGGCCACTTTCTGCACACTGCCATTCTTTGCAAGTATCACCATGTTCCTGCCATATGGGGGTGTGTGTGGGGCACTGCAGGTGACTGTATGTTGCATATGGAGCTGGTGTATCACATGCATGTGGTATACTGATCAGACTGTGTCACCCTACACCCTCCCCTATTGCTTGTCCAGGTGGGCCCCTGTGGCCACTGGCCAGGTGGGATCCCTGTACCCCAGTCCAACCCTGTACATGGCTATGGATCATAGAACTGTACCAAGGCCAATGCAGTATACACACACACACACACACACACACACACACACACACACACACACACACACACTCACACACACAAACATTCCTTATAAAATGGCAGGGTAAACTCATGTAATCTGATTGGCTCTTATCTATGTGTAAAATATGGTTTACACATGGGTAAAAAAAAAAGGACTGCTCAGCAGTGAAGAGTCTGCAACACAGATCAATGGACATTTGGAACACAGCATTTCGGTTAGCCCTCTACTGCCAGAGCTGATCTTCCACCACAAACATGGTTGCTACCTTTACACTGTTAAAAAAAAAAAAAAACTTCTACTGGGCGCTAAAAATAAAACTACCTTAAATAAAAAATAAAACAAATGAATTAAATGTTCCCTAATTATCACTCTCTCCTTACATACATAAACAAATTAGAAACAATAAGTATTGTTTATAGTTTTCACTACAACTGTTTCTTTGCTGACAGTCAAAAATCCCCCTTCTATCTTTAACTGCTTATCAGGGTACTCTCTTCTTCTTGCCCTGACAGTGAGATAACCGAGTCTCTGGCTGTAACAAAGGCCTTTGTTGTCTGTGTGTACAGTGTGTTGGGAGAGAAATATTCTGCCAGTGGAACTGAGCAGAATTTTGAATCCATGCATTCTGTGGTAAACATTCCATGATAAAAATTCCATACCTTG